>JAQFVV010006246.1:678925-1279302 GCA_028023455.1 Epiperipatus broadwayi | reverse complement strand
TCTACGTAATTTAAATTCAGCAATCTTCATTTTTTAGATTCCTCGGTGTATGAATTCTAATACATGTAATAAATTTAGTAAATTTTGGAAAGAGAAATTCAATAACAAAAAAATACGGTAATTAGAAAGAAGAGAAGAAAATTCAGTCTTTATTAATTAACCTGGTGATGTTGTCTTCAGCTAATATGATCCACAGAACACTGGCACCAGAAACAAATAAATAAAAGCTGTCAACAAGTTATTGTTCCGTTTTATATCATATATAATACGACTCATGGTTAGATTGACCAGGAAATATAATCATATTTTTTCTATGATTATTTATTAAATTAAAAGGAAGGAAAAGATTTGGTCATGTCACAAACATCAATCTGTTATACTTGTATGTATAGTATAAATGATTCAAAATGTTTTTAGTAACTGTGATCTATGTAAATATAATTAAAAAAATGACAGGTGAAGAAGCTTCAACCTGTAATAATGGCTTCCCAACATGTATCAAAGACTTGATACCATGACTTCCAACATGGGACTTTGACTTGATCTAGTGGCCCAAAGTGAGGGTACAAAAATAAAACGCATGACCTGAGATAAGACATAATTATTTTTAAAAAGGAAAAAAACATGAATGTTTTTTTTTGTTTGTCAGTTATAAGAGTGTTTGTTCAGTAGATTGTTTCAACATGGGATTGAAGAATGCAAATAGATGGCAAAATTAAGAATCATAGAGCAAACATGACAGCAGGGGGAAGAGGGATTTGCAAGTTTAATATTAACTGAAATACTAAACAGTTAAAATAGAGCTAGAGAATTATTTTTTAAAATACAATTGTTTTTGACTTTTACCAGATAATAATCAGTATAGTACACACACGCACACACACATATATATATATAGGAGTTATTAGCAGAAAATAAAATAAAAATAATATATGTGTATATGAAACTAAGGAATGGAATAAAAAATAGTAACAAGATGTTAGAAAACAGTGATAGAGAGACAAAAGAGGGTAATGCACCTGTAATACTCAAAATGTTTAAAGAATTAATAAAGAAATTCAAGAATAAAATGAAGGAAGTCAGTAATGAAATGAAGGATGTAAAGAGTGAAATGAAGGAATTTAGGAGTCAAATGATAGAAATCAAGGTTGAATTGAAAGAAATGAGAGAAAGTCAAAAGGCCTCCAAAGAAAGGATGTTAAAAGAGGCTCCATGAGATAGTCAAGAGGGTAGATGGTAAAGTCAATGGTTTGGAGAAAAAAAGTCAAATGGGTTGAATCAGAGATAGATGACCATGAGAAAATGAATGAAGGGAAAATACAAAGTATGGGGAGACAGATAGAAAAAATAAGTGCTTAATAAATGTGTTGCATGGAAATAAATGACTTAATGTTTGATGAAAATGATAGTCATGTTTATGTTACATAGGAACGTTTAGGTGAAAAAAACAGCACCGAAACCCATGAGTAAAACTTTAATGGGAAAAATTGTGATAACGAATGGAAGGAACTTCACAATTGCAATAATGGTGGCAATATTATGAAAATGATTTTCTTACAAAATAATTTTTTCCACAAGAAATTTAAAAGTAAAAAAATACAGCATAAAACCAAAGAGAATTTATATTGTAAAGGTCCCAAGAAAGGAAATAAATTTTAAATTAAAGCCAGGCATGATATAAATAATACATTTCAGAGGGAAAGTAGATAATTCTCAGATCACACCAAATGATCTTTCCATTGGTGAGCAAATACCTGGAAAGAGATAAAACTTTAAAATTTAGGTGGTAAAGGACAGCTTTTATCTTGAAGACTGTGAATCTGACCAAAGAAAACAGAAACTTGGATATATTAATGAACAATATATAATTCATTTGTTCTTTGAAAACACGAGATGGAATATGTAGGCTTAACAATAACCTTTAAAAAGATAATAATAATAATAATAATAATAATAATAATAATAATAATAATAATAATAATAATAATAATAATAATAATAATAATAATAATAATAATAATAATAATAATAATAATAATAATAATAATAATAATAATTCAATTCATTTATTTAAGTGCTAAACAACAGCATAAAGCCAATTACAGTTTGCACATACAATAAAAGTGAAAATAAAACATAACATAAAATGAAAATATAAATGTATACATAATAAAGTAAAATTTAAAAGACAAAATCAAACATAACATTTCAGTTTAACAAGATTACAAATTTTTTTATAATCAATATCACACAGATTAAGGTGACTCCCAATTTGATTATATAAAGAGGGTAACCTAAATAAAGGAGAAAATTTAAGAATATTAGAACGACATGTTTGAATCCGATATATACAAGTAGACCTAGTATCATAACTCAAAGACCTAATTGAGATAGTTGAAACTATATCTGATAAAATAACCTGTTTATTAACAATTTTATAAAAATATTTCAAATCCCTATACTTTCCTCTAGATGAAAGATTAATCATTTTACCCTCCCAAGAAACATATTTGAAAAATTTCTTTGAAATAGATTGCAACAAGTTACATCCTTGCAAAGAACTAGGGTTCCAAATTATGGAACCATATTCAATAATATGAAGAACCAATGAAAAAACAAGTTCCATTTAGTATCATTACTGAACTGATAACCATGTCTAAGAATGGCACCCATAATCTAAAAAGCCTTACCAACAATCATTTCACAATGAGGAATAAAAGATCCATTACAAGAAAACATAATTCCCAAGATCTTTTTGGCATTTAACTGAAATAATTTTATGAGAATTGATATAATAACAAAATTGTAAAACTTCAGATTTTTTGGAATAAGAAATAAAGGAACATTTATTAAAATTAACTGTCATATTATTTGATTCACACCAAGCACTAAAGTTATCAATATCCTTCTGAAGGAGAACACAATCGTTCACTGATATAATTCTTCTAAAAATCTTACAGTCATCAGCATAGTTTAACAGAAAAGAATATCTCAAGCAATCCTTAAGATCATTAACGTAAACATTAAACAGCATGGGTGCTAAAATACTACCCTGTGGAACACCTAAATTGCATTCAAAATTAAATGAAACTTTATTATTGAATTTAATATATGCTGTACGACTACACAGAAATGATTAAAACCAATATACAAGTTTATTAGAGAAACCTATTTTATGTAATTTATGAAGTAAGACACTGTGATCAACTTTATCAAAGGCTTTTGACAAATCAAAATAAATATCATCTAATCTTTGACGATCTTCAACAGCATGAGCTATATGATCATAAATTGTCAGTAGATTACTATCAATTGATCTATTAGGACTAAAACCATGTTGAGAAGAAGAAATTATCTTACCCACATCTGAAATAATTTTATTATAAATATATCTCTCAAAAATTTGTGCAATGGTATGCAGAACAGAAATCGGTCTATAATTAGAAACACAATCTCGATCACCATTTTTGAAGATTGGAACCATTTTAGCACATTTCAAAACACTAGGAAAAGTACAAGAATTAAGAGACAGATTAAAAACAAAGGCAAGAGGTACTGCAATAAATTCGGCTAGCCCCTTATAAATAAAAGAAGGAATATTATCACATCCTAAACTAGAGTGAGTCTTAAGCCTCCTAATAGCTACAATAACATCTTCCCTAGAGATATGATCAATTGTACATTTAGCACTAGACAACTTGCCAGGAAATGTGATTTTAGAATCAATCCCATGTTGTGAAAAGTATAACTCTGCAAAATGTTTAGAAAAATCATTTGCATTTAGTATAGAACCATGAGTCATTTGAACCTTTTTCTTACCCAGGCCTGAATTATTAACAAAATTCCAGAATTCTCTAGGATTAGAAGAAATATTAATTTCAATTTTTTATATATACTCTTGTAAATCTCGTTTATAGATATATTTAGCCAATCTTCTAAAATTGATAAAGTTATTATAATAAAGTATATTCTGTGTCTTAAAATAGAGTCTATGATGGTAAGATTTCCTTTTAATAATTTTAATAAGAGTATATGAAAACCAAGGAGGATAACCTTTGTTAAACAACAATTTATTAGGAATATATACATCAATAAAACCATTAAAAATTTTCAAAAAATAATCCAAGCAAAAATTCATATCATTAATTGAGTACATATTATTTCAATCAACTTCAGAAAATTTTCTACAAAGATCAACATAATTACCCCTCCCATAATCCCTTTTCACAACATTAGAACAAGTAATTTTAGAATAACACATCTTAATATAAAATTCAATAGGTGGATGATGAACATCAATTGGAAAAGAAACAGAGACAAAGTGAAAATTACTAACTATTGGTACATTACAAAGAACACAATCTAAAGTACGCTGAAAATTATTAATAACAGGGTTATATTGTTGAAGTCCAAAAAATTTGCAAAATCTAAGCATTCTTAAAGCTTTCTGAGATAATAAAGAATAAAACAAATAATCTTACCCTTAAATAAATCAGGCATATTCAAATCACTAACAATGATAATATTATTATATCTAATCAAAAAATCTTCAAGTGCTGTCAAAAAGTAATCAAGCTCTAAAAGTGAGATATTAGGTTTAAAATAAATATATCCCAATATACATTTAAAATTATGATCCATATAAACTTCACACCATGTAGATTCACATACAGAAGAAGTAAAACATAGATCCCTATATAAAACATTTTTGTTGATAGCAATAAGAGTATCACCTCCTCTAGCTGCATATTCTAAAGATCTATCCATACGTAAAACAATATACCTATTATCAAGGAAAGAACAATCGGAAAATTGTTGATTTAACCAAGTCTCTGTAAAAAATATCAAATCAAAATGTTCTGTTTCAAAGAATTGTTTAATTCCCACACACTTAGTTCTCATCCCTCTAACATTCATATAAAAACAAGAAAGCCCTACCATATTCAATTAAAAATAAATCAAAACAAATAAATAAATGAAATCAAGTAAAGAAAAATGTAAGTAAGTATAGTGAATAAAGAAAATAAGAAATAAAAAAAAAATAAAGAAAATAAGAAATCAAAGAAAATAAATAAATACCACTAAAGTTTTAAAGAATTAGTCAAAGTTCCATAAAAAAACGAATGGAACCACCACAAGGCCATAAATTGGAAGAGATTAAATCATTATGTTTATGAGCAGGAGCAGATATATAAAAGCAAGAAGATTTTAAGTTATACATATTAATTTCATGACACATGATCCTAGTTCTTAAACGTTTTTCAAGAAATACCCTAATATTATATGAATTAAGACTCACTGGCATATTAGAAACAAAATATCTATTACATTTTGTATTAATATTATTAATAATATTATTATGAATTTTAGAAATACCAAACCCCCTTTCCACAGGTAGTCTACCTTTTTTACCAGAAGTTGAAAAAGAGCATCCCAAAACATTTCCCACATTAACCTCATTATCAATATAATTGTTATATTTAGAGAAATGCGAATAATTTGCTCTATGAGTAAAAAAACCTCTATCAGCATTCGCTAGACAATTTTTTCTTCTGAAATTTGATTTAGAAAAGTCACTAGAAAAATTACTACTATACTTTTTTGGAACAGAATGTGAATATCCATCCTTCAATATATACTTTTTATTAGGAAAATTATCATAATATCCCAGCAATGAATTATTAACAGAAAAGCCAGAAAACTTGTTAAATTTTTCATCATCATTAAGTCTAGAAAATTGTTTTTGATATTTATCAGTCTGCCTATAAATTTTAGTTTTATAAACTTTTCCTTTATTGTATCTTGTACTATTATCAATTCCATATCCAATATATTCATCACATGAATAAAAATCCTGATCTAATATCTTATTATTACCTTTATAATCACCATTATAAATGCTATTATTTTTATTTTTATCTTTTTCCCCAAAACTGTTTTTACCTTTATCTCTAATAAAGAATGAGGACTTGGGCAACTTTTCTAAGGTATTATTACCCTTAAAAGATGAATTAACATCACCAGCAAAATCAACCTCAGAAACATCCCCAAAAACTTGTGTTTCCAATAAATCACATTGTATATCTACATCACCAGAAATAACACCATCACCAATAGCTTTAGATTCCTTCACACCAAATTTTGCCATATTCATAATCATATTATAAACTTCCTGAAGAGACATAGATTTTAATAATTCAAAAGTAAAACCAGCCAAGTCTACTTTTCTACTTTCCTTATCTTGAAGCAAATTAACTATATCCACATTAGAACTAGAATTTAAACTCATATCAATACCTAAATTATTATCACTATTATCTTTAACACTATCTCTATTATAATTATCCCTTTCAGAAATATTTTCAATATGTATATCTGATACCACATCTATAAGATCATTATTATTAACTATATCCACATTAGAACTAGAATTTAAACTCCTATCAATGCCTAAATTATTATCACTATTATCTTCAACACTATCTCCATTATATCTATCCCTTTCAGAAATATTTTCAATATGTATATCAGATTCCACATCTATAAGATCATTATTATCTGTTGACCTAACCTTCTTAATATTCCTCATTTTATCCACAGACAATTGATTACATTCTATACAATGGAAAAAACCCAAACCAACAGAATCAAAATTTTTTGCATATGAAAATACCCTTGACAAAAACCAGAGCACTTAATTCCATTATCCGCATCTGACAATTCTACATTACAATAAGTACATTTAACCCCAACTACATTTAAACCCAAACCATATGCAGAAGAATCCATGACTAAAACATCAGGATTATTACCAATATTAATATCAGCAAATGGTGTAGTAAGATTATCTGAATTATCTATTTCGTGCTCAGTATTATAATAATGATTACAAAATTCACATATGAATTCCAGATCATTATCATTAAAGATTTTAAAATCACTTAATTTATAACAATCCAAATGATACATTAGCCCACAAAAACCAGCACACTTTAAATATTTTTCTCTGCCATAAATATAATATAAGCAGAGAGGACATTTAACAGCAAAAGGTGCCATTAATTATAATACAAAAATAAAAAATATAACTATAAAATATACAAATCTTCCATTAACATATACAAATCATATATACACAAAACTTAAAAAAAAAAAATTCACATATAACATATATAAATCTGTAATGTTTTAAAAAGAGTAACTTCTTCTTTTTCTCCCTTACTATTTTCAGATTGTCCAATATATATATAAACAATGCCCAAAATAAAATTATTGAATATATCAAAGTCACTATGTAGTTAATTATTATTAAACAATTCAAAATACAGCAAAACTCTCCATATAGTAGTGCCATCTTGTGCTAACAAGAGCAATCAATGGATTCCAGAAGGCTTGTGCATAAAATCCCTATCTAGTGCCTACTCATCCAATATCCCCAGACTAGTTTCTGGCTTGTGGCCTTCATCAGTGAGGAGCCTTGGATCTGAGAGCACTGCACCTAGATCTTAGGATCTAATGCAACCCTCCAGCACCCACCTTTTAACTCTATTTAACTACAAAACTATGAGAATTAAATAATAATAATAATAATAATAATAATCTAAAACCAGAAAAGATTAAAGTTGTCCAAAAAGTATTAAAGTCTTACAAGAACATTTGGGATTTCTTAATTTCTTTAAGTTTCCCGAAAGGCAATTACATATGGTAATGTTGTTAAATCAATTGTCAAAAGAAGCAGTAATGGAAGTGGCAAGAAAGCATGATAGAGCATTCAGAAAGTCTAAGGAGTTATTAATCTATTAAACAGACAAAATTCTCCATAGAGTAATGCCACCCTGTGCCAACCAGAGTAATCAATGGATTCCAGAAGGCTTGTGCATAAAATCTCCATCTGGTGCCTACTCATCCAATATACCCAGACTAGTTTCTGGCCTGTGGCCTTCATCATTGAGGAGCTTTGGATCTGAGAGCACTGCACCTAGAACTTAGGATCTAATGCAACTCTCCAGCAGCCATCTTTTATCTCTTCTTAACTATAAAACTATGAGAATGAAATTTAAAGCATAATATTTCAATCCAAGCTCAATAGCTCATATAGTCATATGGGTCTGAACTCAGTTCAGCACACATACATTTTGGTGTCTTTGGCTCTTTAACAGCCATAGCCACCCTATCCTTTTAGACAGGAATGGTGTTATAACACTAAACATCACATGATCACCATCTCTTATGCTAGCACATAACTGTTATTAAACAGGTAAAACTCTCCATACAGCAGTGCCAACTGTGCCAATCTAAGTAATCAATGGATGCCAGAAGGCTTGTGCATAAAATCCCATCTGTGCCTACTCATCCAATATTCCCAGACTAGTTTCTAGCTTGTGAATCTTCATCATTGAGGATCCTTGTATCTGAGAGCAATGCACCTAGATCTTAGGTTCTAATGCAACCCTCCAGCAGCCCCTTTTATCTCTACTTAACTAAAAAAACTATGAGAATGAAATTGAAAACAAATATTTTCAATCCACGAAAACATAAATATTTTCAATCCAAGCTCAATAGCTTATATAGTCATATGGGTCTGAACTCAGTTCATCACTTACACATTTTGATGTCTTTCACTCTTTAACAAACATAGCCACCACTATCCTATTTAGGCAGGTTGGTGTTAAACCACTAAACATCACATGATCACCATCTCTTATGCTAGCACATAATTGTTATTAAACAGGCAAAACTCTCCGTACAGCAGTGCCACCCTGTGCCAACCAGAATAATGAATGGATGCCAGAAGGCTTGTGCATAAAATCCCCATATAGTGCCTACTCATCCAAAATCCCCAGACTGGTTTTTAGCTTGTGGCCTTCATCAATGAAGAGCCTTGGATCTGAGAGCACTGCACCTAGATCTTAGGATGTAATGCAACACCAGAAGCCACCTTTTATCTCTACTTAACTACAAAACTATGAGAATGAAATTTAAAAACACAAAATTATCAATCCAAACTCAATAGCTTATATAGTCATTACTTATATAGTCATATGGGTCTGAACTCAGTTCAGCACCATACATTTTGGTGTCTTTGACTATATAAGCTATTGAGTTTGGATTGATAATATTATGTTTTTAATTTCATTCTCATATTTTTGTAGTTAAGTAGAGATAAAAGTTGGCTGCTGGAGGGTTGCATACGATTCTAAGATCTAGTTGCAGTGCTCTCAGATCCAAGGCTCTTCACTGAAAAAGCCAGAAACTAGTCTCGGGATATTGGATTAGTAGGCACTAGATGGAGATTTTATGCACAAGCCTTCTGTTATCCATTGATTACTCTGGTTGGCATAGGGTGGCACTACTGTATGGAGAGTTTTGCCTGTTTAATAACAGTTATGTGCTAGCATAAGAAATGGTGATCACGTGATGTTTAGTGAGTTATTAATCTCAAGTTCTTTTCAATGATTATAAAACACTAATTATCTGAATGTGGCATAACAGTTGTTATAAATGCATTGTTATTATGGAGGTGAATATCTAATTACCTATGCACCCACAAGGAAGCATTGACAATCATACCCATGGCAAAAAATTTTGCCAATATATTTATAGAAGTGTGTTCAATATCTATACAAAACACCAGTCTCTGTTGGAAATTTTAGGAAACCTAAAGATGACCCCTGATTGTGCTAATGAAAAAATAATGCTAATGGATCAATGCTGTGGCATCAGATGATTACAAATCAATTTTTAAACCAGGTAGAAGAAGAGATTGTATAGATACACTATAAAGATTACTGGATACACATGAGTTCAAGCATATGATCATGGAGATAAACTATAAAGATTCAGTAGACTCATATATGTCAAATAGCACCATAGTGGGAAAATGCATTAAAGCCTATTCTAGATATCAAATATTAAAAAAATGGATAAGTTGGATGGCATAGAAGTTCATGTAGCTATATTACAGAATCTATGTGAAATGTATACAAAAGTCTATCAATATTTTTTAAAAACACAATTTTAGAAGAAAAAAAATTCTCTTAAAAATACATTATTTTTTATTATTCTAGAAAATAAACTCAAAATCATAGCTTAACTAAACACACTCAGCTATTCAAAAGGTGTCTTATTTTTTAAACCCATAGATTCAGTGACTCATAATAGTGCATTGCTGTCAAGCATAAATGAAAACATCAAATGTTCCTCTAATGTGACAAAGTGAAAATAATTCATCTAGATTTGAAAAAAAAAATATTTTTTTTTTGCAACTGGATAGACATTCAATAAAAATAAATCAATTATGGAAATATTAAAAAATAAAAAACATTTTGGTCCATATTTGCTCAGATTTCAAAACATGATAAAGTTGCATTTGCAGCATATGATAAATATTAGTAAAAGATGAAAAAGCATTCAATTTGTGGGAAAAGGATGTGAACAAAAATAATGTTCTCATAAGCAAAAGCTTTAAATTAAAGATCCCTTAAAAAGTGGCACCAAGTCATGGCTGTAGAACCAGAAAATAGTTTCTTTCAGATTGAGCAATTAAGAGATATTTTAAATAAAAATTTAATTTTATAATTCCCAATATAAATATTATGATGCCTGTGATCACAAAAAACATGACAGAAGTATGGGCAAGTAAGTGTTACGTTACACTGGGCATTATATTCTTTTGAATTTTCATTATCAATTTCATCCCACTGTTTTTTAATATCTGCAGTTTCTCTTTTTGTTTATTGATTTTTGTTGATATTTTATTATGTACAATTTTTAAAATAAGTTTTATGATTAAGAGATTTACAGTCTATACCATACATATACATGTTAAAAAGTTTTAAGCAAATTTTTTAAAAAAAATACCATGGTTCCAATTAATCTAATAAATAGATTGCTTAATATAAAATAAGATTTATTAGAGATTTTTCAGGATGGTATCTCCTATAGTATTAGAAAAATAATGTACCTCCCCAAAGTATTTGAACCATTTTCTATTGATAAAACTTCATAGAGCTTCCAAAATCTTTGGAAAACACCAAGATGATTAATTTTTTTTCAATATCAAGTTGCTTGAATATCTTGTATTTAAATTTAAGATGCATATATTTTTTTACTCAGTAAACTTGGAATTATTATTTATTTATTCCAGATATGTATATATTTTTAATAATTTAGGCTATCAATCTCTCATAAGCAATCAAATAATACAAATGAAATGTTCATATTATATGATTTAGGATTCAAATTTAATGAAATTTGGAAGTTTTATTTTAAATAAATCTTCATATTTAATTCATATTCTTAGCTGAAAATAGAAATATTTTTGGCAGTCTATATTGGTTAATTGAAAAAACTTTAATTACTGGTGAAAAAAAATGTCATAAACCTATGAAGTATTAGTTCTTATTTTATCTTTAATTTAAAATACACTCTAGTTATTAAACCACAATTAGATGACAAAGTAATACTATCACATAAGAAAAAGAAACTAGTACATACCAAAATAACATCTCCAAAACAATCATAGTAATCACTTCCTAAGTTAAATGCATTAAACTTTAGTTTTATTCGCCGATCATCAGCTACTTGAATGTGCCAAATACACCTTCGTTTATGTGAATAATGATTAGGAAAATTTGGTGATGAAATAGTTCCAGAGGGTGTGTTTAGTTCTTCACCACAAACTAAAAAAAACATAAATAAATAATAAATAAGATCATATTTCACATAAAACATCTTATTAAGTAAACCAAAACATAACAAAAATGTTCTGAGCAAAAGCAATCTAAAAATAATTTCTAAACCTTTGATTAAAACATTAATTTAAAGAGCTTTTTAAAAATAACTCTTTTCAACTTCAAGTTCTAGAAATTGAAGTAGAAATGTAAAGATATAAAATCCAGATCTAACAAATAGCATTCTCTCTGTTAATTATATAATTAGAAATTAAAATCATAAGTAAAATAATGCAATAGATGGGTAAATGTAAGTACTAATATTCAGATTGGCATGGGTTGATTTTTAATTTCAAGATTTTAGTTTAATAGAAAACAAGGAGTTATCAGAAGAATAATTGCATTGGTTCCAGCTTAGAATCTCAGGTTGTTATTGATAAATGCAAAAGCCAGAGACATAAGCGGATAAAGATTTAAATACGCTACAAAATGGCAATCGCTAACTAATTAAGATTCATATAAATGGCACTAGAGTGGAAAACTGCACTTTTTAACTCTTGTTGCATAATCTGAAAAAAAAAATCAAATGATATATCGGGAAAATGTTCCTACATAAAAGGAAAAAAAGAACAGATTATTAAATTTATAATAATTAATATGGGGTCAAATTTATAGTATTATACAGGCAGATTGGGTTTATATCAAAGCTTTGGAATTTCTGAATTTATATTGGTAGCAGTTAAAGATGTTTTCCAAATGTATAACTTCATTTACATAATAGTATGAATATATTAAGCAAATAATTAAAATTTAACTAATTTTATAAGGCAAGTAATAGATTTATCTTTTCAGAAATGGTAGTAATCAGAATTAAAACTCTATAAAAGAATTCTGTGTTTAGAAGTATAATATCATCAGCAGACCTTAAGATACTAAATTTAATGGAATGGACAGAAGTTGGATATCCAAAATAAAAACATGGTTAAAAAAATAGTTTTATGAATCATAATAGGTCATCATTCCTTCATCAGATTTGAATCTCGGACTGAAGAATATGTGGAAAAAATTATTAGAAACTGTTACAAATTTACATTTATTGTTATTTAAACAATAGTAATCTAAAAAGTGATTATTTAACAACACTTTTATTATTAATACAAAGCAACTTTCAATTTATACTAATTTGTCTGCTTGGTACAAAAATGTAAATTGAAATCTAAAAGTGAATAGAACTTGTTTTGTTTAATAGATATCATTAAAACTTTTCTACTTTTTTATATTGGATTCATGGTTCATATATGTGATCATATTAATCTTCCTCAGTTTCAGCCAGATGTATCATTTAGCAGGGGTAAAAAAGTATTGCACCAGAATCCTAATGGAAATAAAAAATTTAATACAGAGAATGGATTTCTAAAGATATGGTCATGGGACTCAGTAGTAGAGTTTATTGAAATCATTTACCATAAAAAACTATTCTATAGTCTATAACTCATGTATGTAAATCAAGGTTTTGAAAGATATGTACTGGCCAGTTATTAAAAATGTCCATCATAGTTTCCTGCTAAATAAGTAAGAATTCTAATTCACAATTCATTTACTAATGACTAAGATTAATAATTATGCACAAAGATTTATAGGTTCTTTACCAGAATAATTTACATATTTTCTAAATACTTATAAATGGATCAACACTTGAGTCACTGTTCCAAAATCAAATGTTCAGAAGATCAGTCTCATTGTCATTATTGCAAAGTAGCTAACTCATTGCATTCCCTCTATTATTTTATGAAAAATAAATTTTCTGGTTAATTTTTAACATACTTTTACTAAAATTGGTATAAAATTAATATGTTCACATAACATATTGTAATGGGCCAGTGGATTTTTCAGGAGATAGGGGGAGCACATCTTACTATGGTTGAACTTTGGGTCTTTGGATAGGATGCAAGTGATTATGTGTTGAAATATATAACATATTATTCTATCTACTTCTAATAGACTATCTCTACATATTTTTATAAACCTAAATGCAATTTGGGTCAGTTCATCCAATTCTCACCCCTTTCTGACCATGTTAGACCACAGTATTTGAACTCAGGCAGAAATTGCTTTGACTCTCTTATCAGGAAAGGAGATCACACTAATAGCAGCTGTTGTACCTCTATATAGATGATATTTGATTATTAAAATTCTATGACCATATATATGTTGTAAGAGATGGCTTACAACTAGCCTTCACACCTGCCCCAATTTCTTTCAGAATATTTGAATTTAGACCAAGTGTTATGCAAATTAAATATCTTATATACTTGCTTATACACATGTAGTGTATACATATATAGACATACATACATACTAATATGTTTGAGAAATTAATTCTTATTGTTTTTATCTGTTGTGAGAAAGCAAACAAATTCATTAAACACATGTAGTGTATATGTGTATATAAACATACATATTAAATTAATATGTTTGTCTATTTATAGAAATTAATTGTTTTTCTTTTATTCATTTAGTATCATCAATTAAAAATACTAATTGATTGACTTATAGAATGGACATAATCAAAGATTAAAATTTATATGAGGTCTAAATTGTTGTGAAATGATTGAATTTGGAATAAAAAAGATTAAATAATAATAATAATAATAATAATAATAATAATAATAATAATTTGTTTTTTTTATTAAGTTGTAACAATAGGTTTTTAGCTAGCATGAGACAATCTAGCAGCATCTCTCTTTACTTGGCTTTTAATATCAGAATGGTCAAGACATAAAAATGAAAAGTCTTTTATTTTAAAAGTAATCTAAAGTTTTTTTAATTTGAATTGAAGAAAACTGGAAGGTTAAACTTTAATTTATTATTAGAAAAAATGAACTCGTGATTTAATTTGTTCTGCAAGATTGAATTCATTAGAATGAAAATGATGCAAAGAAAATGTGAAACTACTAAAAATTAACTGTTTTCTTTAAAAGCTATTTTTATATATATTTAAGCCACATTATAAATAACAGTTTATATTCAGGGTAAGAAGCCAATACTATGGGACATTCCTAAGCTAGCTTCAATGTCATTATGAAATTATGGAATTTGTGAAATTATAAAATTTCACAATCAAAATGTCTATTTAAAGAACGCTGGTGTACAACAATCTTCCATGGATTTATATATATTCAGGAGAGATATTTGGTATGTGTTTGCTTTAATCAAGGAGCATGAAATACATAGATAGCAACAAAGTTGATGAACAAGAACAGTATACATGGAGATTGACATTGTAAACTCTTAACTGTGAATAAGATGCTTGCTTTTCTCAAGATAAATATATCTTATTTTGATTCACATGACTATTTTTTTTTGCTTTTGTCATTTTTATTTGAAAGTTTATGTATTGTAATTTTTTGTATTGTGCATGCAAGATTCATTTTTCAAGTTCGATCACTTGCAATTTAAAAGTGGAAGCAATGAATAGATGTGTCATATGTTGATGTATTTTAAAAAAGGAATCATCTACAATTAATATGTATTATTTTTTTTTGTTAATAAAAGTAAATTTACAGATTCCTTTGGAAATTCAACATTGATCTATCAAGGTAATCTCAAGTAAGGTTTTTATATATATTTAACATTGAGGCAAAACTTTAGACAAATGAAATTATTTTGTTTACTAATAAATTTTAATAATATTTACTTGTAATTTTGTTTTATTTCTGAGTGCAATTGACCCACTGAGTAAATGGTTTTTATCGAATCTATAATGAATTTTTTTACTAGGACTTACAAACACTTATAGATGGGTGACGGGGGATATATATATTTAATATAAAAAATAGTTATAATTATAATATATTTACCCTAGCCAAAAAATAATTATTTTATTAATTACATTAATGGGGTAATTTTAGAATTAGTGAACTCTCATTTTGCTTTTTATTTTTTTTTATGTATATATTTAATGAATTATATAGTATAATTTTGTATATAATATACTTCAAATTATTTTGTTTCTGTTGTGTGAAACCATCAAGATGATAGAAAAACCATTCTTGATAATCGAATATGTTATTTATTATATTATTTTTTGTTTGTAAATATTTATTATATATGCTGTTAATAAATTAAGTTGTTTAAATCAATATGATCTGTTTTATTATTACCATCATCATTGTGCATTGATTCCACTAGATGTTTGATCATCACCATCATTGCTGTGCATTGATACCACTAGATGTTCGATCATCCCCATCACATTAAGAATTTATACCATTAAAGGTTTGATGATCATCATCAGTATTTTTCTATATCTATGCTTATATATAGGCATATTTGGTTAATAATTGAGTAGGTCCATCCCTGAAGAGAGCTGACTGCAAGAACTTCCTGAGTTCCAATTCTGTGGTGTAATGGGGCCTAAAAAGGGAGATGTAATGAATATGCACTGGTCTAAGTTACATTGAAATATTGTTAGTAAATTATAAGTTAGTATATTGAAAGTAGATGTGACTTGGAACTGGGCATTTCATTGTGACATCTTTAGCATCCTATTTGAAGGCCTAGGTCTGACAGTAGTGAGATGTGCTCCCTTTGTTATATGCCATTCCTGATTCAGTAACATCTGATGCACCCAAATGTGCTGTCGAATCATGGATGTAGAATATGACTTGTTGTAAGTTGGTTGACACATGGTATTCAAGTCATCCAGCTGCTGAGTCATATTCGACTCATTGTATGGTGTACCCTGTGGTTCCAGTAAATCTGCCACCATCAATTTTGGGGTAGTGGGTTCCATTATATCTGGCTCCCAAATGTGTAGGCATGAACATAGTTTACATGCAAGGGAGATTCGCCATTGGACTGGAATTAAAAATTTTTTTTTTTATTTTACCCTTAAGCTTTAAATCTTAAATCCATATTAGACATACTCTTTTATGTAAGACCAAAATATATTTGATAAAAATGATGGTGATCAAACATGTCAATTATTTTTTTTTGGAAATTAAAAATTCACATTAAAATTAATCAACATTAAAAGTGGTGAATGCAACATGTGATGGAGAGAACAAATAGAGATCAACTTTTAAGTCACTAATCAATAAGTGAAATTAAAATTAAAGAAATTAGGCAAGCTTAAACACCAGTTTAAAAAAATAGACAGTAAATAAATAAATAAGGGCCTGAAGTGGTTAGGAGTCCTACAGTATTGTATTTTGATATTTGTAAGTATAAAGTTTTTTTTAATAATTATTTAGATACATGTTACTTAGAAGTGGATTAGTATTTAGAAGTAAAAGTATAGAGACTATGGAAAAGATGTTAGATAATAGTGTTGTTGAAGGGGAAAGTGATATCGATAATAGTAATGGGGAGAGGTCTTTATCAATCCAAACTCCTGGAGAGTCTATGATGGAGGAGAATGAAACTCCACAGAGACTTGGAGAAAGTCAAATAGTTTTTCAGATGCAAGAAGCTCACTGATGAGATTAATCAAGCATCTGGAAGTAAAATAGTACCTGTTACTGAAAATATTTCCAATGTGCCACAAATGTTGCAAGAAATGATGAACAAGATAATGGTAAGTATGGGCAACATGGAAGTGAAAATCAATTCTAAAATTGAGTCCTACATAAACAGCTTGGAGGCAAACATCAATAGTATGAAAACTGAAATAGGTAGTTTAGAATCAAACATGAGTAGCATGAGTAGTGATCTAAATAGTAAAATGAATAGTAAAAAAACAGAAATGAGAACTGAAATGGACATTTTGGATTCAAATATGAATAATATGAAGGTGAGAATAAATGCTAGTTTAGAATCAAACATGAGCATGGAGGCAAAGATAACTGCTACTTGTGTAGTAAAATGAATATCATGAGGGAAGATATGACTGTGGAGTTAGAGAGTATGGCAACCAGAGATGATGTGGGCAGGATAGACAGAACTGAAGGGAGATATATGTCTTTTGAGGGAAGAATTGAAAGGAGAAGTGAATAAGGTAGAAGCAAGAATGAAGACAGAAATAGAGGGAATTGAAAATAAATTGAACATGGGACAATTATCTCTATGGCTGGAAAATATATAGAAAGATAGTGCTGAATTAGAACAAGGGATGGATAAAATGAGAGAAGAAATAGATGAACGGATTACACAGTATTGTGAGCAGTATACAATATTTACAGATTATACTATTGTTCATTTAGATACAAAACTCAAAGAGGTTTATAAGACCAATAAAATTTTCAGGGAAGAGATAAAAGAAAGCCAAGAAAGGCACAAAAATGAAGTCAAAGAGGAACTTCAAGCCATTCATATGAAATAGAGTCACATCTCTATTAGTCAAATTGTGAAAGTGAAAATGTTAGACCAAGAGCATATTATAAATCATAGTTTGGAAGAGATAATACTGAACATAGATCAGAATAATCTAAGTACCCCATTACCAACTCCACAAATAAACTCTACAGAAAGGAAACATGACAACATCATAGTAACCATTCCAGTATTGAATAAAGAAGCAGCTGAAGAAATTATGATTAAAGAGGGAAAAGAGATATTGCTGAGTAAACCTTATTGTAAGTGTAACTGGTACAGTATGCATAATTAACATCCTCTTTATATTTGGAGTGATGTCATAAATTTTGAAATTATCAGATAGTGATATTGGTTGTTTTAGGTATATTATAAAGAGGAAATTTATTACAATGTATCCTGGTCATAGTTTCACTGATGTCTCAGATGATTATGAAGCTCACAAACAGTTTTAAAAAAAATTACAAAGTATATGCAATCAAGATAAGCTTGACACTTTTAGTCAACCTATTCTATTCTCATCTGGTTCCACATGTTTAGCCATTGGAGAGTGGATTATTACCTGTAAAGGAAATGATGAGATTATAATTCACACATTAGATAAACAACAACAAGCCATTATTTTATAGAATGATTTGCATGGTTTCATTTTTGAATCCTCTCAAAGTATCAGACATTCTTACATTGCAGAAATCTCACTTGATCCTGAATTTTCCACTGATCAGACTTCACAATTTTTTGAAAATGGCATTGAGGATTATTCCTTCAAGCCTAATTTAGAAAGGTTGATAACAGAGATAAATCCAGGTGGCACTAATGCTCACATAGTGATTCCATCCACAAAAAATGTGGAAATGTTTAAACTATGCAATCAAAGAATTTGAAATGAGTTGAATAAACACTGCTGGAAATTTAAGGCAAGCCATCAAGTCAAAAGCTATAGTCATGATGATGGTACCAAAAATGAAACATTATTAGTTCAAGAAACCAGTTCAAGGGATAATCACCTTCTTGAAACAATTAAATTTGATTACGTAGTTAGAAATTATATCTTTGATCATCTTAGTCATGGTTTGTGGAGGTCTAAATTTCTTTGTAATCCTGATAATGATCTGAATATGAAAAATCCTAAGATGAGAAGGCAAACCATCATGTTGTGGTCCATTAAGTGAATGGATACATGGTTTCCCAAGTTGTGCAATACATACAAAGGCCCATTCACATACATTAGGCATGTGAATAACATTGCTTAAAAGAAAAAGCACATGTTAGGGAAGGACCTTCAAAGTTTGCAGACCATTGGAACACACAAAAAAACTATGGATAGGAATTGAATCCATTGTGATTTTGTAAATAGACAATGGTTTTGTAATGTACATAGAAAAATTAGGACAATAATACAGATACTGACAAAGAAAAATTCTGCCCAAAGATATGTTAGAAATAAAAACATACATTTATTTTATAAAACTTATATTTTTAATTATTATTTCCTTAAATGTAGAATGATAACCTACTCAGTCATTTAAATGAACATAAGTTTTAAGCTAACAGAAGTCTGAGATTGAGTAATAAATTTATTTAACATTTCTTATAGAGTGTTTTCAAATAGTTATGGTTACAATAAATATAAACCTGTAGCCATGAGAATTATAATAGATAAATAATAGGATATATTGCAAATTCAAAAGTGACTTACTATGAAGGCAAATCATAGCAATAAGAATGTAAGAAGGTCTAAATATGAATTCAGAATTGGAGACAGAGAGCTAATAAAAACTTCACATCCAAGTAAACCACAGGAAGGTAAGCATCATAAGTTTAGTAATATGTATGAGGGCCCCTTATACCAGTTAAGCAATGAGGTTCTAATGCATTTTGGGTAAACCAAGGAGAGGTATGAGGCATGTATAATGCCCGTATCTTAAAGCCTTATTTTGGATGTTAGTAACAATGTAGTATAAGATCAGGAAAATGTTAACATAGCTGAGATATATAAATAAATAAAAAAATGGATAAACTATGTAAAAATAGCAAGTGCGATGCATAATAAATAATATATATGTATATGTGTATAAACACACATATATAGTACAGGATTATGGATATTAAACTTGATGAGGGTATTTCCCAAGTAACATAAATGCAATAATGGGAATATCTAGAGGCTAACTTAAACAGATATGTTATGATATTTGGCTAGACCTTCAAAGTCCAATAAGCCTCAAAGGAGCATGGAGAAACTTAGCAAATAAATAATTTCATGTGCCTTCTGTAACAGAGACACATTCTTGGTTATGCCTCAATTATAAAACCATCAAAGCTCTAAATCCAGCACACTATTTGAACTTCCCAAAACCAGCTGCTAAAGAATATTAAAAAAATGTTGGAAAGTAAAAAAATTCATATAGAATCCCTTCACCAAACCCAAAATAATCATACATTCTTATCATACTTGTGAGTGCTAAAATTTGAAATCTAGTTTAAAATTTTAACTGTTTAGGAGAGGGGTGTTGTAAGAGATGGCTTACAACTAATCTTCACACCTGCCCCCATTTCTTTCACAATATTTGAATTCAGACCAAATGGTATACAAATAAAATATCATATACTTGCTTATACACATGTAATATATACATATATAGAAATACATACAAACTAATATGTTTGAGAAATTAATTCTTATTTTTTTATCTGTTGTGAGAAAGCAAACAAATTCATTATACACATGTAGTGTATGTGTGTATATAAACATACATATTAAATTAATGTTTGTCTATTTATAGAAATTAATTGTTTTTCTTTTATTCATTTAGTATCATTAATTTAAAATACTAATTGATTGACATATAGAACAGACATAATCAAAGATTAAAATTTATATGAGGTCTAAATTGTTGTGAAATAATGAAGATTAAATAATAATAATAATAATAATAATAATAATAATAATAATAATAATAATAATAATAATAATAATAATTTTTATTAAGTTGTAAGAATAGGTTTTTAGCTAGTGTGAGAGAATCTAGCAGTATCTCTCTTTACTTGGTTTTTAATGGCAGAATGGTCAAGACATAAAAATGAAAAGTCTTTTATTTTAAAAGTAATCTAAAGTTTTTTTAATTTGGATTGAAGAAAACTGGAAGGTTAAACTTTAATTTATTATTAGAAAAAATGAACTCGTGATTTAATTTGTTCTGCAAGATTGAATTCATTAGAATGAAAATGAAGCAAAGGAAATGTGAAACAACTAAAACTTAACTGTTTTCTTTAAAAGCTATTTATATATATATATTTAAGCCATATTATAAATAACAGTTTATAAAATGAATCATTACAATATATTCAGGATAAGAAGCCAATACTGTGGAACATTCCTAAGCTAGCTTCAATGTCATTATGAAATTATGAAATTTGTGAAATTATAAATTTCACAATCAAAATGTCTATTTAAAGAATGCTGGTGTACAACAATCTTCCATGGATTTATATACAATCAGGAGAGATATTTGGTATATGTTTGCTTTAATCAAAAAGAATAAAATACATAGATAGCAACAAAGTTGGTGAACAAGAAGAGTATACATGGAGATTGACATTATAAACTCTTAACTGTGAATAAGATGCTTGCTTTTCTCAAGATAAATATATTTTATTTTGATTCATGTGATTATTTTTCTTTGCTTTTGTCATTTTTATTTTAAAGTTAATGTATTGTAATTTTTTGTATTGTGTATCCATCAATCATATGCAATTTAAAAGTGGAAGCAGTGGATGGATAAACATTATATGTTGATGTATTTTAAAAAAGGAATCATCTACAATTAATATGTATTATTTTTTTTGTTAATAAAAGTAAATTTACAGATTCCTCTGGAAATTCAACATTAATTCATCAAGGCGATCTCAAGTAAGGTTTTTATATATATTTAACATGGAGGCAAAACTTTAGATCAAACAAAACTATTTTGTTTAATAATAAATTTTAATAATATTCACTTGTAATTTTGTCTTATGTCTCAGTGCAATTAACCCACTGAGTAAATGGTCTTTATTGAATCTATAATTATTATTTTTACTAGGACATACACACATTTATAAATGGGAGTGGGGATATATATATATTTAATAAAAAATAGTTATAATTATAATATATTTACTCTAGTTTAAAAATATCATTCTAATAATTACATTAATGGGATAGTTTTAGAATTAGTGAACTCTCATTTTGCTTTTTGTTTTTGTTTTATGTATATATTTAATGAATTATATAGTATAATTTTGGATATAATATACTTCAAATTATTTTGTTTCTGTTGTATGAAGCCATCAAGATGATAGAAAAACCATTCTTGATAATCAAATATTTATTTATTTTATTACTTTTTGTTTGTAAATATTTATTATATATGTTGTTAATAAATTAAGTTGTTTAAACCAATCTGATCTCTGTTTGATCATCACCATAATCATTGTGCATTGATTCCACTAGATGTTTGATCATCACCATCACTGCTGTGCATTGATACCACTAGATGTTTGATCATCACCGTCACATTAAGAATTTACACCATTAAAGATTTGATGATCATCATCATCATTATGTATTGCTCTTATAAATAATTGATCATCAACAGTATTTTTCTATATCTATACTTATATATAGGCATATTTGATTAATAATTGAGTAGGTCCATCCCTGAAAAGAACTGGCTGCAAGAACTCCATGAGTTCAAATTCCATGGTGTAATGGGGCCTAAAAAGATAGTTGTAATGAATATGCACTGGTCTAAATTACAGTGAAATATTTTTAGTAAATTATAAGTTAGTATATTGAAAGTAGATGTGACTTGGAACTGGGCATGTTATTGTGACATCTTTAACATCCTATTTGAAGGCCTAGGTCTGTCAGTAGTGAGATGCGGTCCCTTTGTTATATGCCATTCCTGATTCAGTAACATGTGACATACCCAAATGTGCTGTAGAATCATGGACGTAGAATATGACTTGTTGCAGGTTGACTGACACATGGTGTTCAAGTCATCCAACTGCTGAATCGTATTTGCCTTGTCATATGGTGTACCTTGTGGTTCCGGTAAATCTGGTTCTTTCAACTTTGGCGTAGTGGGTGCTGTTATAATATATATTGTAATGGGCACATATGCCGTTACATTATTTTTTTAAAAAAAATTAAAACATTGAAAAGTTCGCAAATAAAAACTTCTTTTTTTTTTTTTTAAGAATTAAAAATTTAAATTAAATATCATATAAACTCGCACATATATAAAATTGCACAGATGAAAAAAAAATTAATTATTAAAATAAAACTTTATTAAAAATAAAAAAAGTATTTTAAAAGTAAAAACTTAAAAAGATTTAATTGAAGATAAAAATATATCTTCAAGAATGTATATAAATTAATTAATCTTTTGTAAAATGGAAATGATTATTTTAATTAGTAAGCTAGCGCTTAGGCACTTCAAATGTATAAGCAACAGTCAGATAGGAGAGAAAAAACAATATGATCAAAATGGCCAATGAAAGAAATCCATTGGGGAAATCGGACCTCAATGGAAGGATCATCATCATCAATGACATAATGTCAAGTGAATCCTTAAAATTAATATAAAAGGAAAAGTTTGGAAATTATTAGTTAGTTATTATGAGACGACAGATATGTGTTAGTGCGGAGTTGGACATGAAGGGATTGAAAGATGCACTTTCAATTCCTTCAGTTGTTATAAAATGGGAAAATGAAACATCGCTTTTCTTATATTGAGGACCACAGGATCATCGGGGAATTTAACGTTGGATTCCAAACGGCAAGCAACTGTGAAGGATGAACATTTCTAAAACCATAAGCACGTTATGAACTTAAATGAATATTAATTTGAAAACATTAAGAACTTTAAAATATAAACTTTCCCAGTATTTAATTTATAGAAATAGAATCCTATCTGACTAACATAAATTAATATTAATAATGTTATTTAATGTATTATTTTTTATTTAAAATCATTTCCATTTATTTTTTTTTGTTCTTTTAAGTTTTTATTATGATTTTTGTTTTTCATTAGACTAAATTATATAAATGTTAAATTTAAGTCGGGCGTGAATGGCTGTATAGATTTGTAAAGTTATATTAGGATAGGGTAATCTTAGGTTATTTGTTTCATAGTTGAGTTGGGTCAATGGATTGGATATATTGGTGTAATTAGTAGATGTAGTATGAGATTTGCTTAGGGCAGAATCGCTTGTATATGCTGCACACATTTTTTTGCCTAGGGAATGCGACCGTAAGTCAGCAAAAATGACTGCAGTCTTTTCCTATGGAGTTTTTTTTATCGCTTTTCTCGTTAGATAGATGTAGTATTCCTATCTGGTGAGTCAATTTCCTCTCTTAACATATTTGTGCTGTCATATTCATATTACATTGAATACATCAATGTATCAGATGGATTGACGCCGGTTTGGCTAAGAACTTTTGGCCTAAGGTTAAATGAGGGACAGAATATTTTCTTTTCAAATGCGAATCTATGTAGTCTATTCATACTCAACACTCTAAATAAAAATACTAAACTCATCTGCACGAACTGATAATAGCTTATAAAAATTAGAATCTAAAATCAAAGTTAAAAAAATGTTAGTTAAATTTTAAAATGTAAAACTGATACTAAAATAATTTTAAATGTTATATATGTGCGTAAATAAATGTTTGTGTGTTAATTACTGGCAGTGGGTTATTTTATTCTTACTTAATATTAAATATATTCTTAGATGAGAATTTATAGAAATAAAATTTAAATCTCTGCTACTCCCTGAGCTAGTGACAATGGGCTAACGACCGGAATCAAAATATATATAAAAAAAATTTTTTTTTTTTATTTACGTATCTGCCTACTCTATAAATTTTTCTAGGTTCAATGCCTAGATGGCGCCCTTGTAGTGCAGATACATTAAGGTCTAATCTATCTTCATGTTGCCCATCTGATGCAGTTTTAGCTTAGTATATCGATGTTATGGGGGATGAGGTGTCACATTGTCACCGTTGGACATCGTGCTTTTTAGAGTTTCAAAAGAAAAATACAAAAATTAGTAAAAATATAACTAGTAAACATATACTTAATATCTATGTAAATAAGAACTGTGCCAGGCATTATCAAATGGCCTTACACAGTCTGTATTAAGCACAACAAATATAAAAATGGGCTAGATTAAAAGGAAGTTGAGACTGAGCATTAAAATATCCACATGCACCAATTTAAAGTAATATAAAATTGACATACAAAATATTGTAAATAAACTCATGTTTTTTGTTTTTTTTTTCCTTTTTGTATATTTTTTATGATATGTCATTATATGTATTTGTTGTTTTTTATTTTCCAACATACTTGTATATTTTTTTTAATTACTTTTCTAAAGGTTGTAATTTTATTCCGTAATCAAGTAATGTTAATTGCTTTTGCAAAAATCTGATCAAAAGCAAATGGTTTGATAATGCTATAATTAAACTGTTATCTCTTTAAAAAAAATTCTTTTGAACTGATTTTGTAAGCAAGTACTCTGGGTTATTTAAGATGGAAACCATTATGTCAAACTTAAAATGTAGAATTTAATCGGAAAAATATAAAGGAATGTTTGCAATCTAAGTGATAAGCTAAATTAAAAGGATTGGCTGATTCATTATTCTCAGAGGGATATCTGAATTGGTTCTTATTAGTGGGATTGATAGTGCTATGGGATTCATTCTTTCTTTGGCAGACATTCTGGGCAAGTCATTCACTACTTTGGCTCCAGAATTGGTAAATCATCTAGCCACTTGGGGATTAATTTATGGAGTAGACTACAGCAGATAATTTCTAAGAAGAAATCCATTGTACAGTTCTTTTAAGAACTAATGATTTCTTAAGATTTAATGAACCAGTCAAGATAGCAAATGAACATTTAATAAAAATTATTATCATATACAAACAGAGGAAAATATGAAGCAATCTACCAGAGAGTCCAGTAAAATGACCGTGGGGTATACAACCAGCCAGCGCACCACCCCTTCTCTGTCCCATGCTGCCAAGATGTGACCATGCCAGTTCTAGCTGCCCATGATGATGACAAATGCTGCCTTGCTAAATAGATGAAATCTTCACTACACAGCCAGTTGACTTGAAGCTCACTCAGAGCCCAGAGGAGAAGAATGAAGATGCAGATATAAGTTTATTTTAAGATATTTTATTAATATTGAAGTAATTAACTTTGATATTTCCAATTAAATATATTTTATTATTATTATTATTATTATTATTAATCATTTAAAAAAGAGAGAGTTGTCTCTCGCATATGTATATTGAATTTACAGTTATTATGGGCATAAATGATAAAGCTTTTACTTAAATGTTTTGAGTCAATTTTTCTATTTCAAATTCTAATATTTTTAACAAAGGTTGCAATGAGATTTTTTTTGTTGTTGTTGCTATTCGTTTCCCTCTGGTTGTTACTCCTGAAATTCATCATATATGAATATATATGTATATATATGCGTACATATGCTTATAATATTCGGTAAATACGATATCTCATGTTGAATATCTAAAAATGTCTTTAACCGTATATCCTCTTTAAGTTATTTTTTTGGTTTCTGCTGCACCTCATGATGCATGTAAGAAGGGATTGATTTATTATAGATTCCCTGTAAGCAAGTACTCTAATAACTTTATATTTAAAATAATAGTAAATGTATAATTTTGGTGTATGTATATACATGAATAGGAATTTATCTATAGCAAAAAGAAAATAGATACAGTACCTCATGTTGCGTACTATATAGTATCTGAACTAGTGCAACCCTATTGACTTGTTGAAAATATGAAATAAGTGAAATATTTCATAGTGCAAAAATATGTATGCATAGTTTTTTTTACTATACTATTTTCCATTTATAAAAAGGTTTTAAAGTCATCAGTAAAAGCATATGCCTGTATGACCAAAAATCTCATATCTGTATATCAAATCACACAAAGTAAAATTTATTTCTACTGGGTAAAAATAGCTCAGACCACTTCCATTACTTATAAACATTGTAAATAGCTTTAGGGTTTTATTATTTTTCTTATTTGAAATTGTATTTTATCTGTTTCAATGCCTCGAATATATATAGGGGTTTGGGATAATTAATTATTTAGTATTTTTGTTATTATATCATCATTAGTATGAAACGGTGGTGGGTATTTGGGATTAAATAAATATTTAATCATAATATAAAAAAAAAATTATAACAATCCGGAGATTAGACCTTAATGTATCTGCACTACAAGGGCGCCATCTAGGCATTTGAACCTAGAAAAATTTATAGAATAGGCAGATACGTAAGTCAAAAATTTTATATATATATATATATTGATTCCGGTCGTTAGCCCATTGTCACTAGCTCAGGGAGTAGCAGAGATTTAAATTTTATTTCTATAAATTCTTATCTAAGAATATGTTTAATATTAAGAAAGAATAAAATAAGCCACTGCCAGTACTTAACACACAAACATTTATTTATGCACATATATAACCTTTAAAATTATTATAGTATCAGTTTTACATTTTATAATTTAACTAACATTTTTTTAACTTTGATTTTAGATTCTAATTTTTGTAAGCTATTTTCAGTTCGCACAGATGAGTTTAGTATTTTTATTTAGAGTGTCGAATATGAATAGACTACATAGATTCACATTTGAAAAGAAAATATTGTCCCTCATTTAACCTTAGGCCAAAAGTTCTCAGTCAAACCGGCATCAATCCATCTGATACATTGATGTATTAAATGTAATATGAATAGGACAGCACAAATATGTTAAGAGAAGAAATTGACTCTCACCAGATAGGAATACTACATCTATCTAATGAGAAAAGCAATAAAAAAAACTCTATAGGAAATGACTGTGGTCATTTTTGCTGACTTGCGGTTGCATTCCCTAGGCAAAAGAAAGTGTGTGGCATATACAAGCGATTCTGCCCATAGCGAATCTCGTACTACATCTACTAATTACACCAATATATCCAATTCACTGACCCAATTCAACTACGAAACAAATAACCTAAGATTACCCTCCCCTAATATAACTTTACAAATCTATACAGCTATTCACGCCCGACTTAAGTTTAACATTTATATAATTTAGTCTAACGAAAAACAAAAATCATAATAAAAACTTAAAAGAACAAAAAATAAATAAATGGAAATGATTTTAAATAAAAAAATGCATCAAATAACATTATTAATATTAATTTATGTTGGTCAGATAGGATTCTATTTCTATAAATTAAATACTGGGAAACTTTATATTTTAAAGTTCTTAGTGTTTTCAAATTAATATTCATTTAAGTTCATAATGTGCTTACAGTTTTAGAAATGTTCATCCTTTACAGTTGCTTGCCATTTGGAATCCAGCGTTAAATTCCCCGATGATCCTGTGGTCCTCAATATAAGAAAAGTGATGTTTCATTTTCCCATTTTATAACAATTGAAGGAATTGAAAGTGCATCAATCAATCCCTTCACCTCCAACTCCATACTAACACATATCTGTCCTCTCGTAATAACTAAGTAATAATTTCCAAACTTTTCCTTTTATATTAATTTTAAGGATTCACTTGACATTATGTTATCGATGATGATGATCCTTCCATTGAGGTCCAATTTCCCTGATGGATTTCTTTCATTGGCCATTTTGATTGTATTGTTTTTCCTCTTCTATCTGACCATTGCTTATACATTTGAAATGCCAAGGGCTAGCTTACTAATTAAAATAATCATTTCCATTTTACAAAAGATTAATTAATTTATATACATTCTTGAAGATATATTTTTATCTTCAATTAAATCTTTTTAAGTTTTTGCTTTTAAAATACTTTTTTTATTTTTAATAAAGTTTTATTTTAATACTTAATTTTTTTTTCATCTGTGTGATTTTATATATATGCGAGTATAGATATTTAATTTCAATTTTTAATTCTTAAAAAAAAAAGTTTTTATTTGCGAACTTTTCAAACTGGAGACAGAAATCTACGATATCTGCACTACCAGGGCGCCATCTAGGCATATGAACCTAGAAAAATTTATAGAGTAGGCAGATACATGCTGTTAAGATCCCACTTTATTTTATATTTTGGTCATTAGTTCATTGTCACTAGCTCAGGGAGTAGCAGAGATAATAAAATATAACTTTATATCTTAAATATAAAAAAAATAAAAGCCACTGCCAGAAATTAACACATAAAAATATTTATTTACGCACATATAAAATCATTCTAAATTTGAGGAATAACATTTATTATTGAGATTTTAATATTAATTTTTAATTTAGTGTGTTAACTATGAACAGACTACATAGATTGTATTTGAAAAGAAAATATTCTATCCCTGATTTAACCTTAGGCCAAAAGTTTGCAGTCAAATCAGCGTCAATCCATCTGATATATTGATGTATTCAATGTAAGACGAACATGGCAACACAAAAGTCATACTGTCAGGAATGTACCTCTGAACAGCAGGGTTAAGAGAAGAAATTGTTTCTCACCCAGAACTGGAATGTGACATCTGTTGGGCAAGAAGAACAATAAAAAGAAAACTCCATAGGAAAGAACTGCGGTCCTTTTTGCCGACTTATGATCTCATCCATAGGCAAAACGGAAATGTGTGGCATATACAGCAATTCTGCATGTAGCGAAACTTGTATTACATCTACTAACTACATCAATATATCCAATCCATTGACCCAATTCTACCATGAAACAAATAACCTAAGATTACTCTCCTCTAATATAACTTTACAAATCTATATAGCCATTCACGCCCGACTTAAATTTAATATTTATATAAGTTTACACAGATTAATTTTATAAAAATTTGTTTTAAAATGTTGAGCACAGATCGGCTGCATAGATTCCACAGTTAAAAACACTTCAAAATAAACATAACCGATCAAATACAAAGTCATCGATAACATCAATTGCAGAGGGAATACAAGAAACCCAATAGCATTCATCATAAGATGCCACATTGATATTGATGACTTATATATTCTAATAGAATATGAAACAGCAACACAATTAACCGCTAACGAATCTATGCAATGTCTATACCAACTTAAATTTCAAGCATTTAAATTATTTATACAATAAAAAAAATGGAAATGATTTTTATCAAATGCAAAACATGTAAAATTAAACATTATTAATTGATCTGAAAACTTACAAAAGTCAGATAAAAGTCCATTCAAAATTCAGGTTAGCTGTTTATTAAACTTGTCAACTCTTGACGAAAGTTCTTAATTAATTTTATGATTTTAACAATTGTTCTGTTCATATAGGTTACGGTAGAAGAGCTCCTGGTTCCTAGTGTTAATTTCCATGGAGTCTTTATTTGAAACCCGGTTTATCTGAAGGCAGCCTTAGCTGGAACAATCCTGGTATTACAGGCATTTCATTTGAGATAAGTGAGAGAGAATGACAAGTTCGTCTTATCGTTCTTCTCCCAAAATCAAGTTAGAACTGTCCGGAAAAACTGTCTTACTTTGAATCCTTTTCCTTTTATAATCCTCCTATGGATTCTACAAACAAAATGTCACTAATCCATCATTTTTGTTGCTTGGTGCTTCCATTGGTCAAGCTAATTTCTTTGTTTTCTTATCTATCTTTCATCAGATCATTTTAATTATACAAGAGCCCAAGGGCTAGCTTGCTTTTGGATAATTAATAAACAATTATTTCCATTTACAGATTACAGGAATTACATTTTTACTTACGTTATTTCTTTATTAAAATATTTTTATATTTAAATCTTGTATTTTTTTATAAAAAAATACGTTCAACTACTTTTTTTTTTATTTATAAAAAAAAATATTTTTAAAGTTTTGCATCTGTGCGAATATATATATATATGTTTAACAAACATTTTAGCTTTTAGTTTTCTAATAGATTTTATTTTTATTTGCGAACTTTAAGATTTTATTTTAAATTAATGTAATGGCATATTTATATAGCGTTACATATCAGTAAACTTCCTCAAAAAAACTAAACATTAAAAAAAAAAAAAGAATTTACTTAGTGTTAGTAATTACGTTACACAAATTGATTATATATTAAAATTTCAAAAGGACAAAACTTTTTTTTTTTAAAAAAGACAACACAGTAATTACACACAAATATGATAAAAAAATGTTGACTGTTTATTCTTTACTACCAGCCAAATTTCTGCCCCCTCCCTTCCAAGTTTCTTTTCTTCTATCTTTAACTATTACTTATGCAAGTTGAACGATTAGATTTTAATTTAAACAAGACTTTTTTTTAAAAAAAAAATTATGATTTATATTTATTATTACGTTTTATTCCTCACATTTATTTTTACATATGCACAATTTTTTTTACTGGCAGTACCTTTAAAACAAAATTCAAAGTATAACTTTACGTTAATACAAAAAAAATACATACACATTTCAGACAAAATATTACGGGCATGATTTATTTTTAAAATTCTCAGGGTACTGGTGGTCCATTAAAGATTGGCCCCAGTTGGTTAGCCAGTTATAATGATCCAAAAGAAACTGGAGACAGCAATCTACAATATCTGCACTACAAGGGCACCATTTAGGCATTTGAACCTAGAAAAATTTATAGAGTAGGCAGATATGCACTGTTAAGATTCCACTTTATTTAAATATTTAGACCGTTAGTTCAAGGTCATATATATATTAAAGGTTATAATAATTAACTTGATTATATCTATTTACTTCCTCTAAAATAATAGGATAATATTGATAGGTATAAGAATAATTAAGCTAATAATACTTGTGATGGATATATGAATAATGATGAGCTAGAAACCAGATTAAAATAATGAATTATATTAACATTTATTGATTAACAAAATTTACTAATAAATACTAATTCATTCTGAAACATATTATTTGTTATATCAAGGATGAGCTCTACCATATTGATATCTAATAATGATATTTATAAAAATAAAGTCCTTATCCCTCAACCCAATGCTAGAAATTCATGCACTTGACCAATTATTTACAAAGACAAATATATAACATTGATATATACATGATCACAATTCTAACTGGCTAATTTAAACTATATACAAACACATTTAAAAAAATCCTTGTTGTGGTTAGATCAATGATTGTAAATCTTCTTAGGAATTCCCCCTCTATTTAGAAATATTCTTAACATTAAGAATAAAAGACAAATTCATGCAAGATTGTTAAATCATGTAGACAAAAGCAATATACAAATAAGATTAATTAATAATAAACAAAACAACATGTCTAATCTATTGTACTGCATAATGAGAGATAATAGTGAAAACTTTTACCTCTTATTTCACATTATGCTGTCATGGTCAGTGGGGTTGGAAAGTCAAGCTAATCTACATTTTATTTAATACAAGTAAAGATTAAAAAAATTATTTAGTTAAATCTAATACTTTTCCCCTTTTTGTTCTCATAGTGAACTTTTCCAAAATGTTGACACATTTGCTTCCAAGTGTGGGAATGAAAATATACAGAAAAATTTACGATATACAAAAAAAAAATCACAATTTTTATCCCATTATATTAATTAAAGTCTGATGAGTCTGTTGGAAATTATTTATTTGCAAGATAAGTCTCTTTGAATGAAGATGAAATACTGCTCCTTCAAAAAGTGGCAATCTTTTGTTTGGGACAAAAGACAGTGATCTCCAGTTGATTTCACTTGAATTTTAATAGGCATTTTATCTAAGACAAAGAGTTTTCTTTATGTTTTTTATAAATGGGTATGTGAAATCTTTATGCTTTCATAGCTTTATTGATGACGTGATATTCCTTAGGGTATGAATTTTAGCATGCACTCATTGTATAATAATATTATATATTGGTTTATTTACTTTTAATTAGGTATTTAGTGGTGACGTTTCTATATCGGTTATTTATGCTATCTTTTTTCTTTTACATGAATTCAACTAAAGTTTCTTAATCACTAAATAATAGAATATTTTCTTTTAAATTATTTCTTCCAATTGATTTTTTTACTTTAAAAAGTTTGTTTTCTGATAATTCTGAATATTATTTTAAAATGATTTAAATTTCAATATGTATGTCCATATTTGTATTCAATTTTTTTTATGCAGAAGAAAATTAGCTTTTGTTTTTTTGAATGCATTAACTTAGAAGGCAGAACACAATATAGCAATTAATTATAAACCTTGTTATTTTACATTGTTGAGCAGACTTAATATATATATAGTAGGGATTAAAACAATCATTTTTGAACATTTTAAATTTTGTTTCCACAGTTGGTTGCTATGTGATTAGATTTAAATTAGGTCATAGTTTTGTGAGGTTTATGTACAAGTTTTCGATATAGTTTTCTTTAGTTAGTGACACATAACACATGTTTTACTTTAGTGTTAGTATACATGTATATTTTCCTTAGTTGTTTAATGTTTTTATCTTTTTTTAAAAAATAAAAAGTTGTTTATTGTATATATATGTGTTGGAAAGGAAAAATGCTAATATTGATAAATTGCTTGGCAATTTATGGTTTGGCAAATATTTTTATATGGCTCCAATTGGCAGAGTGCCCTAAACATTAGATGGTGTGACAGGGTTGTAACTCATCCTTACAATATATTTTGGCCTAGTATTTTAAGACATAATTATATTTATATTTACCCAGTATCATGCTATAGATTAAAAATAAACTGTGGAAGTATATTCACAATTTTTAAATTTATATTCTTGTTGATGTGATTGATGTATTTTTTCATTGAGAAACTGAGTATGAGAAGCTACAATATAGAAGTTTGAGGCTGTGCTTGTGTGTATAGAACTGGTATGAATAAGTTATTGCTGCAACAAATTGCTTTTGCCATAGCAGTAATGATTACTTTTGTGGAAATTATTTCTGTGAAGTTAGCTATACCTACTCTCATTATTTCTTATTTTTAGATAAAAAGATAAAATATAAATATGAGCATCATGTGAAAAATCTTATTTACAGTTGGTTATCTACTATAGAAAATTATTTTAGTTGACTTTAAAATGTGTATAAGTGAAATGATTACTTAAGTTAATATAATAGTTATATACGTCCATTTTTATGGGTGTATAAACTTGTGCTAAAATCATCAAATCTAGCAGTCATTAAAATGGAAAAGGCAGGAGGTAACATTTACCTGTAAAAAATTTCTTTTAAAATTAGATTAAATTTCTAATTGTAATTTACAAGACAAACCTAAAATTAATATAAAATTAAAAAAAGATTACTCTAATAGCTGTGAAGTTTAATATAATTAAAAAAACACATTACCGTCTTCACTTGAATTAAAGTGTAGTTTAAATCCTCTTAAAGTATTGCTTCCATCACTGACGAATCGAATATAGACTACATTAGCTACTGAACTGGGAATGTCAGGAACAGGACCTCCACAATATAAACCAAGACGTTTATCATCTATTTTTTAAAAAAATAAATTGGAAAATATTTACTATCAAAATTCAATTAATGACATTTTATTGGGGTTATAAATTGTTAACAAATATTACTTTTTTTATTGTTAATAAATATTAGTCTTTAAATTTATGTTTTTTTATTCTAGATTAATGATAGCTTGGGTTTTTGGGGCCTTAATTGTATGTAAAAATATGGGTTCCAAACAAGATTAGTGATGTCAAGCGTTGATGGCCTAGTGGTTAGCATAACTGCCTTCCAAGCAGCTAGCTTGGGTTCGCTTCTTGGTCAACGCATTTGAGATATGGGAAAAAACTACATTAGTGAAATAGATAAGTAAAAATGATAAAACAAACTTCTATCAAATACTTTAATAATAGTTGTAAATTAACTTTATTTGATTTACAATATACATGTGAATAATCTCTAATATTAATGCAATTTTATCATATAAATCTTAATATGTATAGATTATTTACATGTCTTTTGAAAACAGATTTAATTGAAATAAAATTTGTACGCAAATAAAGGTATTTTGTTGCTTAAAATAGTTATCACAAAAAAATTTAATTAACAAAAATTAACTAAACCGCAAGAGAGAAGTAATAGCAGAATGCTATTTAAATAAATGAATGTATTCTATGTACCAATAGAGCACTCAAATTGCAAACTTTAAAGAGATTTTTTATATAAGGGAATAATATATTGTCCATTAAAGACATTTAAATTGCTGAACGTTTGTTATTGCGAAAATGACTATTAGTATTTGCTAATATACATGTGCTTATGTATAAGAAACTTTTAAATTGAAAATTACATATGCGACATTGGTTTACTACCTTTGTTTCAAAAACCCCTCAAATTTTATTCATTCCCCAATAACAAGAATGAGTGAATGAGTTTACAATAATGACAATGAGACAATTTGTATGACATTACATTAATTTTAGGCATCCAGATGCACAGTGACTACAAAATATCAACCTGCCCACCCAGATTACAGTGTGTACATTCAATAGGAATTGGAATTAAGTTTTCTAATTAACGTAATAAAAACCATGGTAATATATATGGTTACAAAGTTTACAGGCAATCAAGGTCAACTAAAAGTAGACCAAGTCAACAGGTTATTAAAACAAGCAATTTTCTTAGTATCCTGCCCATCTGGATCACATTGTGTACATCCAATAGGGTTTGGGATTAACTTCTGTAGACCTTCAATAAAAGGGTTCATATAGTTTGTAAAAATAAACTAGATTGATTTTCAGGTCATCCATTTTCAAACCATTTCTTTAATATTTTATATCAAGAATATTGCTATTTGATACATTCAACTTGATATAGATTTTTTAAACTTATACAGTATAATAATGTTGATAGTACTACTGAATGATCTACTCCTCTGCCTAATTTATAGATGAATTCAAATGTTTTGTGGCAGAATATTAGTGTATCAGATCATTATTTCACTAACATGGCCAGGAGTTTGTTCCAGGTTTTCCAAATTTCCAACACAGATTGATGATCCATGTAAACCTTGAATTCATGCCCATAAACATATTGTAATTTTTTTCAATAATGACAATAACTGATACTTCTATATTCAACTGTCTATAGTTTTTTCTGCTGCTCTTAACATTTTGGATGCATATGTGATTGAACATTCACCTTCATGGTAATGATGTGATATAGCAGTCCTTATATTATACTCAGATACCTCTCTTGCAATTATCACTTTTTAGTCATTGTGGTAGCGAATGAGTAATGGCTTCAGGCTACTAACTTTTTAGTCTTTTAAATGCTTTATTATGCTCTATTCTCACTTCCACTGCTGTTTTTTTTAACTATTGATATAACAACCTCACTACATGTGATTTGCCTTTCAGGAAACTATTGAAATTAAGTAATCCTCCAAATACTTGTAAATCTTTAATATTTTTAATTTAGCTGCATTCTGGATAATTTTTACCATTTTTAGATTTTGAAATTTTCTTTATTAGCTATGTCTCAGAAATTTGATTTCAGTGGTAGACCCCAATGCAGTTCAAATCATTTAATCTTGTACTATTTTTTTTAGTTTAGCATAAATGTTTTTCGTGTATGTTTATAATTTGCTCTCTGTTTCAGCAGTTACTAAGACATCATCAAAATATAAAATAGCTCCTTCCATTACCAAAAACAGACTATTAATTTGTGGTAGAAACATACTTCTGCTAGTGTTAGTTTATATGGTAATTCATTGTATTTAAATATATTTAAATTCAAGTTGGTATTGATGATTAAAAATTTAGCTATTCTGGTCATTACAGAAATTTTATAAAGCATGAACATTAAATCAATTTTAGTAAAATATGTCACTTTCTATAATGATGCTAATAACTCATTAACACTGAGTATGGAATAAGCTCCTTAACTGATATATTTGTTCAGTGTTAAGTAAATGATCCCATTCGGCTTTAAAATTAACATAATTGATGTAGTCCATAATGACTCTTCAAAAGGTAAAGTAATGTCTTTCTTAACCAAATCTTGAAATGTTTGTTCCACTTTAGACTTTAAGGCAAAGGGAATCTTTTGTTGTCTGCATGAAATTTATCCAACTATGTATTTAACTCTGATGAGTCCGACTTAAATAACTGTGGAAATTTTTCTCAGTGCTCTGACTCTGATTGTACACTTTTTATTATGTTGATCTGAACTAGTAAAGATTTAAATAAATTTTCCTTTTTACTATGTGAAGAGATAGATGTTTAACTCTCAAATTAATATTAACTGGTACAGTTGCTGTTCCAGTATTACTATTTTCGGTTTTTTTTTTAGCATTATATTTCTTTTACTATTTTTTGAAATTTTTATCCAAACATATTGAAACATTAGAGACAATTCTTCTTTACTGATTATTTCCATCTTACATTTTTGTTCAAAGGTATGAATGTCCAACATAATATACCTATTATTTACATTGTTCATATTTTTAATGCTAGTTTCTTCTATGCAGATATCTTGTCTCAATTTACAATTTGGATATCGTTTATTTTAAATCATTTTGTGATAAATATTTTATTTCTCTGCAAACATGGCTTCAATGTCTTGTAAGTTTGCAATTTTATTTCAAATGGCTTTTTTGCTAAAGCAGTACTTCTGTGGTTTGAATTTTTAGATTCCACTTTATTTACAGTCATTTGAGTTTTTTTCATGTCTGTATTATTTCCAAATTCTTCAGTGTTTTCTAATACTGCTTTATAAACTAAACAATTTTTATCATGTTATTTATACATTAGACCAGGTTTACTTAACAGAGCTTAGTATAATGTATTCTCCATAATAAATGGTCAAACAACATTTCATACAGCTTGACATTAAAGTTGCATTCTTTAGCTAGTGATCAAAATCCCATGTTGTAATCTTGAATTTCCTTGCATAGTGCCTGGCTTCATTTCTAAATCTAACATATGCTACCAATTTTAATGTCATCAGCTAAAAATATGTAGTCAACTTCTCTTTTACCCCCAATAAGATATTTCTTCAGGAGCTTTCAGTTTGCAGAGTCATTTGGCTACTGGCAGACACCCACAAAAATGTTACTATTTTTATTTTGTCATCCACAATATTGTTGATGAGAACATCTTTCTACATGCTCCATGTATATTTTCCAATTCAATGCATTATTATAATTTTAGTAATGGAGCTCTTCTGCAATGCCATTTTTCTTCTTTGTCAGTTGGCTGTGGTATTCTATTAATATACCCCAATTTACAAACTATAGAGATGAACTAATCTTCTACAACTACACCTAGATAAATTTTGCTCACTTTTGCCTTGGTTTTCTTTTGAAATGTCATCTGTGCCAGAGTGTTATATACTCAGTGGTATTAGTAACAATACCAGTTGAGTAAGCATCAGTAAAAATTAATATAGAAAAAAGTCAATAAGAAAATCTAAATTTAACAATATGAGTTTATTAACTTGAGATAAAACAAATAGATGTTAGTAGAAAAAAAAGAATACACTAACGTATCTTCTTAGCCATAAATATCATGATCTTTATGTACAGAATTATTTTTATTACAGCATAATTTAAACATCTTGAACGGCATGCTTAATATACAATTTCCTTTTCGTTTTCTCTACTGGACTAGATTGTATCAAATTACACAATTTCAATTACATGTTATCCAATAAAAATGTAACAAACAAACAAAAAATCTTACACTGCATAAGCATTACAGGTCTCATGGCATATAATAACATAGGAGTGTGTGCATATTTCTTTCGTAAAAAAACTAATGGTTGGGAAATAAATAGTAGACTTAGTTTCTTAACTATGTCCGAGTAAAAAAAAAATTTTTAAGTTCAAGAAAAGCTAAAAGTTTTATTTAGAGAGACCAATAACCGTGTGGTGTAAATTTAACATATAGAGAAAAATCTGTTTGTATTTTATTTAAAATTATAGTGTATCATTACGTAGAGGGAAAGGGATTGACCGTTGCTAGCACTATAATATCTTTAAAATGTTGATTTATATGTCTAAACAGAAAGGTCTTTGCATGAAAATAGGTTTAAATTTTTAGGAAATTAGGAAAGATATTTTGTACTAATAAGAATATAAATAAGCAATTGACTATTTAGTATTATGAGTATGTGTGTGCATGATGCATATATAGATTTTTTTTTCTTCATGGGAATTTAGACATTGTACTCTAGACTATTTGATAGTATACCATAAAAGGAATTTATTTTGTATGGGTTTTACAGGAATTGGTTATTGGTTTCAGTTCTAAATTTTATTTAAGTTTTAAAAAAGAAATTTATTTATATAATATCAATAGCCAATCAGATCGTAAATACTGGGACAACGATTTAACAAGAAAAGAGTGGTAACCACTCTTAACTTTACTTGTCTGTCTATATATCCAAGCCAGTCCAAAGTACTTATATCTAGAGTGGTTACCACTCTTTTCTTGTTAAATTGTTGTCCCAGTATTTACGATCTGATTGGCTATTAATAATCACAAGCGCTGAGAGACTTGCACTCTCTCGTAAGTTAATTTCAAATCATCTGCGCTTTGAAAATAAATATTATTTATATAATATCAGTTTTATAAAATACCTGCAATTATATATATATATTTGAATATTTCTCATAGATCAAAACGGTGTAAAATGTGTTAAGAAAGAAAAAAATAAATGTAATCACTGCTGAAACCAATTAACCAAAACCAATATTTAACACATAGTGTCAAAGGTTGTCTTAAAAAAGAATCAGTAGATTAGAAGAATGAAAGCAAAAAAAACTTGTGAGTGACCTTTTTTTTATTATAAAAACTAGTGCGAATGAAGTTAAAAGGGGAAATGAAGTAAAGGGAGATTTCTCTTGCTAATTCAATATCTGATCATCTTCTCTGATCATTTTGTCTCAGACAGCAATTGACTCAACTTATTAAGAAGTGTGTATATTACTTAAAATAAATGGCTAAAACAAATAAATGATGTACCAATCTCTCTTCAAAATCAATTATAGCAAAATTAGTTCACAACAAAAAGTTCTGGATCCAATACCACAATCTTTGTATTTGGCTTTTAAAAGTTTATTTAAAAGAAGATACCTCAGGAACAATATTTTATCTGCAGTTTAATTAATTAAAAAGTCTAAGGAACGATTGGAGACTTTAATATAAAGTTAGTTAAATACTCATCATTCTTATTAGTAATTTTTTTTTATTGTGACTCCAGTAAGAAATACAGTGCCAGTATAGCTCATTTGAATCAATCAAATAAGCAATAAACCCTTATGAAAGACATAGGAAATAATTGCTGAAACTAAATTAGCAATTCTTTTTTATCATTAATAAAATCCAACCTAAAAATATACATGGAAAAAATGCATATAGAATAGTATTTTTGTTTGAATTTTTTTTCTCTCCTAAAAGAAAAAAAAAGAAAAATGAAGCTTAAAGAAAATAAAGTTATGGACTAAAATATAAAACCAAACATCTGGATTCGAACCCAGGAACAAAAGTATTTAAAAAATGAAAGTAATCTGCAGGACTAATTTTCAACAGTTTTAATTATCGCAATTAGATATGAAGATATCAAGTATTAAGGTGGCTAAATCCTGAAAGAAAAGAATTTTATGTGCTTCCATAATTATTAAAGTAAGATAGATATAATGTGTTTTCTAAGGCAGTGAAGTGAAAATGGTAATTGGTGTTTATGTACAATACGTACATGTTTTCTGTAAAATTGGCCTTGACGTTACAAAATATTCAGACTTAGCTCCAAAGAAACCCAAACCAAAGAAACAATGCATATTGTTTTATTGTTTATTATTTTGTTTTTATTTATGTTTGTTATTATGTTTAATAGATATTTAACAATCATAGGAATTTTTTAAAAAAGAAATGATTTTGACCTATAAGAAACTATTGAAGTAAAAAAAAGTGTTACTGTATAATAGCAAGAAAGCATAAATGCTTATATATTTGTCATATGAAAAAAAAGATTTTTTTAAATCAAAATTATATGCCTATTGGAAGAGTTGTGAATGTCATTTGAATGGTCACTGATGTGCCTTAACATGTAGATGCAATCTGTTTTGGATCCTAAATCTTGAATGAGTCTTGCTGGGTGCTTGACTTTTGAAATTAATATAGATCATGGTTTTGGTTCATGATCGGTCAAAACTTTGTCATTTTGCATCAAGACTATAATCACCCTGTGTTTGTATGCATGGAGCTGTAAATGTTGAGTATTACTGAGATAGAGTTATCATACCAACTTTAATAGATAGATAGAAAATAACTATCTTATAATTTAATTACTATGTATGAATGTATTGGGAGATTGAGGACTTGATCCCAGCTCCATTTCTATTTATTATTTAGGTAGGGAATTATTGATACAGTTGTGGTAAAAATGTTTTGCATGCCTATTTAAAGTAAATATGTAGAGACTACCTCCCTCACATAACACTCAGCCTTAAAAAAGGCAGCTTTCTGGCCAATGCTAACATTTGAAATTATGAATTGTTTAATTTCCCTTACTAAGATACTAATGTGTACATTGTGAAGTGCTGCATAGTGATATAAAATATCTGGAGGATTTTTGCAAGATAATAGACCATTTTCTATGACATGGTTGGTGTTGTAATCAGATGTTTGTGTTGATGTGGGGGATGACAGAGAGCTACTTTAATTCATAAGCTGGCTGATCTGTAGTCAGACTTTATGGAAGGTAATAAAATTAAACATCATCAAGCTGTAGCAACATACTAGCCTATCAAAATGTATACCATCACTACATTGGTAAAATAATGATCAGAATTACAGGGGGATAGTGGTGAATATTTAGTATGCATGGCTATAAAACTATGGGTTTATATTTTGACCAATTATTTAGAATGGTTAGAAAGTTTGGATATAACATTATCTTTACATAGGAAATACAAGATATTATTGCTTGTTGGAATAGTTAAATTTATAATTATTGTAGTGAAGAGAGCCAAGAAATTGAGTAGGCTTTTGGGTAAAGTTATAAGGTAATTTCATATTTATATTTAATGCAGAATTATGATTCTGTGCTTAAGCACATTAACATTAAATTGAAATATGGGTCAAAACAGTGATTAAGTTTTAAGGAAATTTAAATAATAATAATAATAATAATAATAATAATAATATTATTATTATTATTATTATTATTATTATTATTATTATTATTATTATTATTATTATTATTATTATTATTATTATTATTATTATTATTATTATTATTATTATTAATAATAATAATAATAATAATAATATTATTATTATTATTATTATAATATTATTATTATTATTATTATTATTATTATTATTATTATTATTATTATTATTATTATTTAGTTAAAGTGAATTTTATATAAAAAAAGTAAATTCTTATTTTACAATGAGTATAATACTTGAGATTGTGGTGATACTATATATATATGTGTGTGTGTGTATGTGTGTTTCTTGTTTAAGTATAATAAATATTTGTTATAAATTTACATATGTCTTGTGTTTTAATATTTTAAATATCTAGAACCTATATCCAGAACTTATATCTAGAACCTATATCTAGAACTTTACACCACCTTATAAAAGGGCAGATTCTATATGCTGCCATAACCAATTTGATAATAATACCAGATCACATTTAAATTTATAAATTGACTTATGTTGATTGATTCCCATGGTTTACTTCCATAGTTTACTTCCACAATAGATTTCCATAATCCACCTTGATTAAATATCAACCTAGAAAGGTTTTTTTATATAGGGGGAATGATCATTTCATGTGGATGAAGAATATACCCGACTTATAAAATGTAATAGATTTAAAAGTACTAGTTAAATTTGGCAAACAGATGATATGAAATAAAATAAAATGAGAGAAAATGGTCAATTTAGATATGTTAAATTTAGTTATTTTCTTCATTGCAATGTTATGAATATTAAGAGTAGACATAAAATCTCTTTTCTGCTTTTGGTATTTAATATCATTCCCATTGCTAAAATCACATTAAATTTTAATTTAGCAAGTTTATGGAATCATATCCATTACACTGTAATTATTAATAATTGCACCTCATTAGCAGATCAAGACCTTGAGAAATATGAATACTTTGATTATTAAATTTAATAGAACTATCTTGGAAGTAAAATAGTGTAAATATTAAAATTGGGAAATACTATTATGATGATGATGAATGAATCTATAGTTAGTTGGAAGGCATATATGTGTGTTTAAGGAAATAAAATTAAGAGTTGTCAGTTAAGAAGATATAAAGGAGAACATAACACAGACATTTAGTGTTATATAATTGTGACCATTAAAAGTGATAGATGCTGAGAATGAAAATAATAGTAAATGGATTAATTGGGAAAGATTTATAACATTTCTTTTATACTACTTTGAATTAAATAATAATCTTATAATATATATTATAAACATAAGTTATGATTTCTCCGCATTAATTACTGATTTATTTCTAGTCATTTATATATTAGAAATATACACAACATTCTTGTAATTACCACTGGAGATCATATATCTATATAAGGTTGTGGAAGAAAATTTGTCTATATTATTTAGTTAGCAGTAATAACTTATCATGAGAGTATTTACATAACTGTTACTAAGTTTAAAATTAAGACCATAATAAATTGAATTGGATGTATCAACATTATATTTTTTTAGACAATTTAATTACTTTCTTCATTATATCCTATAGCATAAGCATGGATGATGATCTCTGATGAGGTTTATGATTTCATAGTTACAATTTGGTACCTGGGTATACATAATATTATTATTATTATTATTATTAAGAAAACACACTAGCATTCCTCGTTTGGTTCCAGTTATTTTCAGTTGACTATCTACTTGCCTAAAGTTGAGGTTAGAATATATATATATATATATATTGTAACGGGCACATACGCCGTTACATTATTTTTTTTTTATTATTAAATATGAAAAATAAAAGTTTGCAAATAAAAACTTCTTTTTTAAGAATTAAAAATTGAAAATTAAAAATCATCTAAACTCTAATATATATATAAAATCGCACAGATGAGAAATTAAAAAAGAAACTTTATTAAAAAAAAAAAAAGTTTTAAAACTAAAACTTCAACAAAAACTTAAAAAGATTTAGAGATAAAAATATATCTTTAAGTTTGGAAAACAAATTAATTAATCATAAAATGGAAATGATTGTTTTTAATTAGGTAAAAGTAAACTAGCCTTTGGGCATTTAAAATGTATAAGCAACAGTTAGGTAGGAGAAAACAATAGTAACAGAATGGCCAATAAAAGAAATCACTCATGAAATCGGACCTCAGCAAAAAGACCATCACCATCATCATGACGTAATGTTGAGTTAATCCACAAAATTAATATAAATAGAAAAAGTTTGGAAATTAATTATTGATTATTAAGAGAGGATAGATATGTGTTAAGTTGGAGAGGGTTGGAGGAGAAGGGATTGAAAGACACACTTTTAATTCCTTCAGTTGTTCAAAAAAATAAAACATTTTTCGATATTGCGGACCACAGGACATCAAGGCCCGGAAGAATATCATCAACCATAAAGGACCAACAGCTAACTGCACACCAATCTCCCCATGACCTCTTGGGAATTAACACCTTCCATTACAAGAAATTAGAGACTACAGATATTTTTCAAAACAGTAAGAAATATATAATTAATGAACATTTCTAAACAAAAAGAACTCTAAATGCTAAACTTTTCAATATTCTAAATAGAAGAATTTCCTATCTGACTAAATTATTTATTATTTTATTGAATGTATTTTTTTTTAAATCATTTCCATTTTTTTTGTTCCCTTTAAGTTTTATTATGATTTTTTTTTCTTCTTTTAAATAGCTTGTATAAATGTTAAACTTAAGTCAGGCGTGAATGGCTATATAGATTTGTAAAGTTATATTAGTTTTATTAGGGGATGGTAATCTTAGGTTATTCGTTTCGTAGTTAAATTAGGTCAATGGATTGGACATATTGGTATAATTAGTAGATGTGGTATGAGATTCGCTATGGGCAGAATCACATTATATGCCACACACACCCTGTTTTGCTTATGGAATGGGATGGTAAAACAGAAATCACAGTCCCTTCCTATAGAGTTTTTTTTATTGCTCTTCTCATCAGATAGATGTAGTATTCCTATCTGGATGAGTCAATTTCTTCTCTTAACCCTGCTGTTCAGATGTACATTCCTGACAGTATGGTAATTTGTGCTTCCGTATTCATGTTACATTGAATACATCGATATATCAGATGGCTTGAAGTTGGGTTAACTGCGAACCTTTGGCCTAAGGTTAAATAAGGGATAGAATATTTTCTTTTCAAATGCAATCTATGTAGTCTATTCATACTTGGCACTAATAAATATTAAATTCATTTGTGTGCGAACTTATAAAAGTTAAAATGTAAAGTAAATTCTAAAATCAAGTTAAATTATAAAGTAAAAGTAATACTAATAATAATATTTTTTTATTTATATGTGCATAAATGAATGTTTGTGTGTTAAAATCTGGCAGTGACTTTTATTTTTTTTTATATTTAAGATACAAAATTATATATTATTATCTCTGCATCTCCACTGAGCTAGTGACTTGGGCTAATGGTCTAAATATAAAATAAAGTGGGATCTTAACTTATGTGTCTGCCTACTTTATAAATTTTCTAGGTTCAATTGGCCTAGATGGCACCCTGTAGTGCAGATTATGGTAAGACTATTATTTCAATCAGACCATTATAATATATATATATATAGTTAAAAGGAAAGTAGAAATAAACATAGACATTTTTAATAGATATCTTTTACATTATACTGGAATAAGAATAAAGATTAAATAATTTTGAATTTAAATTTTTTTATTATAAATTAAACATGGAAAAAGGTCTAACTAATATTTTATTAATTCTGATTTTGAAATAAAAACAAGCATGTTTTTATGTTAAAATAGATGTACTGATAATTATAAAATTCCAATATCTATTTTAGAAATCTTTTTTAAAGTAATGCTTGCATTACATATTTTGATAAAGTTTCACAAAATTGTTTTCAAAAAATTAAATTAACTTGAAAAGAGTCATTAACTTATTTTCAATCAATATAGGAAAAACATTTTTACTTAATATATTTTTTCTCTACACCCTGACTATAAAAAGATTGAAAAAATTATTAGAGTGATTTTTAAAAGTCCTAAGAGTTGGACAGATATCTACCATGAAAAAATAACTGAAGGCAAGAAAATGGATTGACTGGCTGCAATTAGTTCACAATTGTGGAGTTTGGATTCACTTAGAAGTAGAATCAATCTTTTCTGCATTCTCCATAGTCATCATTGTAATAGATGGCTTGCCTGATGTATATGTAATCCTAGAGTAAATGGAGTTGATTGAATGTCATTAGTTACCTGAATTATATCTTTCCCAATAATGACAATAAGCTTGTCTACTGTTTAGAAGAGATGAGCTTACACAAAGAGTCTATCAGCTTGCTAAAGAATTAGTTATATGTATTGTTTTATCTATATGTAGAAAACCACAGATATATACCATATATTTATATAATGTACACTGGTGAGTTATTTTAAATAATTCCTTGAAAATGACACTTAAGATTTATAATTTAAAAGTACAAGTAAATAATTTTTACTTGAAATAAAAATCTAAAAGTAAAGTATTGATTCATAGACTCAAAACTATTTCTAGATTAGAAAACAAAGAAACTTGTGGGAGTATTTTTTAAAGACCATTATAATTAATCAACAGTAAATGATCAAGGATGTGATATTACTTTAAAAAAAAGAAAACTTTTATGAAGGCCCATAAAAGAATTTAATAACTGATTCATATAAGCACACGTATATGTAAATTTTATGTATACTTTCAAGGAATTAATTGTAAAAAATATATATTTAATAATTTTGACAAATTAAAATATGATATAAATATCAATGTGCAAACACATTTCCATTTGCACCTACATATATGTCAAATCAGTCATTAATTATGTATTATAGAAAAATGAATTTTATTTATGTTTTTGACAATTCAGATATGTTCATAAATTATACTTTACATTTGTGTGCATATATCAATGCATGTCATTAGACATATATATATATAAATTAATCATTTTTATTATATGACAATTCAGATATGTTAAATTATTTTTATGTTTGTGCCTATATATGTAAGGGTGTTTTATGTAAACCTATAAAACATACTTGTAAATTACAATGTAATAGTGGATTATTTTGTGATATATTAATCAAAATCAGAAGACTTAATTTATATGTGTATAGCCATATTCTTCAGACATTAATTTCATTTTTTTTGTTGTTAATAAAGTGATATTTTATTAAAATTATTTTAGTAAACAGTAACAGTTATATGTGTTTTCTGAAACAGATTCATGCATAATGGTCTGTTATATAAAAGGGGGTTATATTAGTGTTTATAGGCATCCAGTTGATGATAATGATCCTGGATTGACACAAAGGAGATATCTTTTGCAGTCCATTTACTATATTTTATTTTCTTTAGTATTTATTTAGAAATTAAGTTTATAGTTGACAAGTACATTAATGGTACTAAGTGAGCAGAGCATTGATGATGATCAGCATGTTTTAATATCACAGAATTATTGTTTTATTGATATATATTCTGATGGATTAGCACTTAAGTTTGTTTATCCAAATAAATGTTTAAATAATCTGCCCCAGGCTGGCAAGAGCTGAATAATTAGCCTGGTCAGTTGACTGATAACTTATTTCATGATAATGAAATATCCTTACTTTTGGCTAATGCTGATGAAATTATGCTTATACTTAATATAGTTAGATGGACTGATCTCTCAGAGTGATTTCTCATAATCTTATGCTCATTCTATTCCTTTTATATTTAATATTTTAAATTTTGAATCATTGACTTGAGTTAGTATCTGGGGTTGATAATAATGAGTGCCATCACCCCAGTTTCAGCCCTATTATTTCTGTACCATTACAATATAATATAATCTTTCCAAACAGCTGTGAAAGCATGGATTAGACTGTATCAAATAATAGAATTTCAATTATATGCTAACCAATAACAAATGTAACAAACAAAGAAAAAATCATTAAAATTCATCAGTTTAATAAATTTTACACTGCACAAGAATTAATTGTTCCATTACTGATTGCTATACATGATAACATTTTATAAAAAATAAATTTAAATTTGGAGATAAATTTTATATCTTAAATAACTGTATATGATCATATATTAATATTTGTTTACTTTTATTGTTGAAAGTATATACATTTTATTCTTTCTTTATTTTTGTTTCTGAGATTAATGTACAGTATATGGCATAACAAAATGTTTTCTAAGCTTAGTTTTAGATTAACTTTATTAAATTTACTATATTCATTGAAAATTATTTACAAGTCTTATTGAAACAAAAGTGATTTCAAATATAAAAGTAACAAAATAGATGTTCATATATTTGAGCAATAATCAATATATGTTCTAATGTATATTAATTAGTATATTGTATAGCCAAGTCTCTGGGTTGTTGTTAATGAGATCAAGACTCCACTCAGCTGCAATTATTACAGCTGGTGCATGGATTTGATCTCTGTTCTTAATGTTATTTAATTTTTTTTAGAAAGAGTGATTTAGTATTGTGAGATGAGGGATTAAAGCTTAGATAGAATCTTACAAACCAGAGTGGAAAAAGAATGAATGTAGTAATTTTTATATTGAGAAAAAGATCACTTTGTATATTTTTATGAGGTTGTTGATTGTTAATATAGTAACCTTGAATAAGTAATGTTAGTGATAAGAGTACGAGAAGGAAGAAATCAGAAACAATTCATATCAAAGTGCTCCAATGTTTTTCATTTCTATAACAGAGGGCACATAATGGAGCTATATTTGTGAAATGTCATTTGTAGGAGAGAAAATTTTAACTAAGAAGTCTAAATATTTGAATTACAAGTTTTCATTTTCATATGTTTGCCAATTTAACTTAATTTAGAAATAATGTGAGAGAGTAGTATGTTTACTTATGAGAATTATTAAGATTTTGATAAAATTATTCTTAATGAGTAGTGGAGTGTCATTAATATTTGGAAAGAAACTAATTAGTTTAGACATTTCATTAATGGCTCTTTGAAGGCAAAAGATAAGAAGTGCCATGTAATGAAATAACTTTGAATTTTATATGTTTTTGCATAGTTTTTAAGGGTAGAGCTTCTACCTTTTTGTTCCAAATTAGTTTGGTGATAAAGAAATGTATATATTTTTTGAATGAAAAAGAAATGTATATATTTTTTGAATGAAAAAGTAAATTTAATAATGGGTAAGAAATAATGAATTTTAGGAAGTATTAAAATGTTGACCAGTAATGCTTTTGCATATATTGAAAGGTGTGCTTTGGATAATGCATTGATGGTGCTTTATACTGAAACAATAAGAATGGTTTTGAATAGCAGTTTTCATTGCATTGTATGAGAGGTACATTGAGAAACTTAAAAATTTATGAGAAAAAAATGAAAAGATTGGTATTACCTGTAAGAATACTATATATATAGAAGATTTGCTTTTATTACACTGGATTGAAAAATTATTAGTATAATTCTTAAGTACAGTATCAAGTAAGAGAAGGAGTTTTTTGAGGAGAGAAAAATAACTAAGTCATCTATATAGGAGATGTGATTAACAGTTTGATTAATAATGAAAATATTAATTTCTAGAATTTTGCTTTCCATTTACAAAAGGGGGGGGGGGGTAAGTAGATTTTCCAATATGTAAGAATATAGTATATTATATTCTTGAAGTAGTTGGAGTAATTTAAGTATAGAAACTAATTCAACTGAAGACCTTACATCCAATTGAACTACAATGGACCTTGTTTTCTGCATTGCCTAATGTGGCATATTATCACTTTAAGTAGAATAGCTGTTAATGAAGTAGACAAACTTTTTTTTGAAAACTGAATCATGTAAATTTGTTTGCACAAATGATTAATTAAATTGTGAATTACTGGAATTGTAAAGTGGTTGTAATGGTTAAGCAGGAATTTGGGTATTGCATGAGATCCTGGATGAATATTATCAGAAATGCCATTTAACTTGATGACAATATCAAATTTAAAAATTCCGTGATGTTCAACATAATATCCAAAAAAAGGGGCAAATTTGGGAAAGGAGCATTTGAAATTTGGATTTAAAGTAATAGTAAACCTATTATTATAAAGTGCTGAAAAAAAAAGACTGCATAGATTTATAATATTTAAAAATAGTGCATTATCAGAGATTGACTTCCATTTGAATAATTTTAAAGTAATAGTATATAATGGAAAGCATGTTTTCTCTAGTTATCACATTTGAATCTTTCAAAATGGATGATGGTATCGTTGCTTTTGGTTTATAACTAATACCATCATATATATATCCTTTTGACCAGTTATGGAGATCTGCCATAAATATTTTTGACTTCTTAATAGACAGATAATTGGCCAAAAATCATTGTGTGTGTTCATATTTTTGTTTGAGACTTATGATTAAAAAAATAGAGGTTGTTGAAGAGAAATATTTTTTAGTAGGTGTATTATGACCATTTCTTTTACCAATCTATTTGGGGGATTATTTTTTCTAGTATAAAAATTTGATAGATTTGATGATGTTTATAAAAGTTTTACAAAATTTTAGAACATACTAAAAGTTGATACTGACTTAAAAATATTTCTTGATAATAATATCATTGTTACATTTCTATAAGAGAAAAATGTTATTAATAAAAAAAATCTTTCCAAAAGTATATTTAATACCAATGAAAGTCAGAATAGTTATTTTTTTTCTTATTCTTAGTGCTTCAATGAATGCATGAGTGAAGACACCCTCAGTAAAATATATGTAAATGTGTCCTCTCAATATGTTATTGATAATTATACTATTATGATTTTGTTAAAATATTGCTTATATTATAAACTTAATATACATATGCATACTATATATATATATATTGAAATGATCTTTCCAAGCCCTTATCGTTTCACCATCAAACCTAATGACACACTCACCTGTGCTAAGTTCGAACCTATTTAATGTTAATAATTTTAAAATTAGTTCATGTCTGTCTAAGCAGTATTATATATTTATGTGTGAACCAACGCTATAATTAGATAGGATTAGGAAAATTATAGCGTACTAAATTCACTTAATATTTCTAAAAATGTTTGTTCTATTATTTAAGTTAGAAGTAAATTATTAATTTTGTTGTTTAATATTGTAAATTCGTATGTGGATATATAATCTGTGCTATTATAGAAGGAAGGCATGATTCTAAAATATGTAAAAGCCATTATCTAAAAATAATATTAAATGTTTCTTTAAAAATCTGTTAAAAGCTTGTTTTAAATATATTTCAGGGAAAAAGTTTCTCGAGAATATATTTAAAAGTTATATCAAAATATATTTATGAGTTATTTAAAAAAATATGTTAAAAAGGTTTTCATTTTAAAAAATGTTAAAAGGTTATTTTTAATAAAAGAGTTTCTATTATATGTAAGATTAGAAATAAAAGCTTGTCAAGTAATTAAAAAGATTTTTGGTTGTAAACAAGTGTCATTAATGACCACACCTGGCATCAGTAAAAAGTAAAACTAGTTCAAAATTTGCTAATTAAAATCTCCTTAGATGAGATGAAGTTATTTTTAAAATCTAAATTGGACATTGTTTGCAACGAAAAATCTTAAATTATAATAGCTTAGGGAATGTTTCTAACATTCCATAAGTTATCTAAGATTTAAAAATCTGGATTATAAATTTGATATTTAATTAAATTCTTGAGTTAATGAGTCTTGAGGTGAGAGATTTACAATAATGTAAGTGCTTGAGAAGACCTATAAATACTCTGTATTTTTAAACAAGAAAAGAGAGCCATATTTGTAGAGAAAATTGCAGCCAGTCTCCATGTTGTTTAATATTTAAGATGTCCGGCTAAAAGTAGGCATTTCTTTGCTGTTACTCCGCAGGGAGAATGGGAGTTTCTCTCATTGCAATGCCTGAACCACCATCATGCTGATAGCAGAGACAAAACTAACAGAATGGGAAAGATGATGCCACCAGCCACCCAGTCAAACTCACCAAACCTACAGCCAAGAACTTGCAGTCCAGACGAATAATACCGGTACCGTTTTATTTTTCAAACCGCAGAGCTCTGTGTGAATTTCTATATAAGTTAATTAACTCTCTCTTTAAAATAATTGTAAACTAAGTGTAACCATAATTTAAATCCATTTAATATTTAAAATAATATGTAAATTGCTATCAAAATTTAATATTGTTGAAGTTAAAATTATCTGACTAATTTATATTTTTCTTTCATTTTAAAAGTAAATTATAAGTGTCTAATTTAAAGTTATATCACTGCGGTATGTGTCTGTATTTCTTTGCTTATTTTAATTAAATGCTTATCGTATTCCATATGCCAATATTTCAAGAACAGCGAGCACTTAATTTCATGCTTTTAAGAAAATATTATTAAAAAATCTTCTTGTAATTTGTTTTGTAACTTTCTGCACATTGTCTCAAATTCCTATTTTTATATTTGTCATTTTTATTTATTTTTATTTATGATGATTTAATATATAAAATGTGGCTCTTTTTACTCAACCATTTAAAAACTTAACTTTATAGTTTTATTAAGAATTAAATTTAGCCTTGATCATAGTTATAAGTATATTTGTCATTTAAGTCTTAGTCCATAGAAATATACTTTCCCTCTTTAAAGTATTTATTATCTATAAGTAACCTAATAGATCGAGCATGTCAAAGTAAAGATGTATTAATATCCCCTTTAGTAGCATAGACATTTATTATCAGGCTACACAGGAGTTAGTCCCAATTTGATAGAACAAATATGCTATTGTCTCATATTTCATAGTATGAAATATACTATTCTTTGCTTGGCAGATGTGATATATTATTTTATTAAAATTATTCTCATTTTGCTGCTATATGTATGATATGTATATTAAGATGGAGCCACAGCATCGCCAGAACATCTCTTATAGGATAGAGCAGTAGCAAAGCCTGAGCCAAGGCCAGGTTAGCATGTAAGTCCCCCACCATTCCTGAACACCATGTTCCTTTTCAAGCAGCATGGCGATCGGTTACAGGGTACCGGCATTGGTCGCAAGAACCCTGAAGTTATTCATCCATCCACAGAGTGACTTTTCCTATTGTTATTTACCTGTGCCATAGTTCATTGGTAAAATCTTAGGCAGCCAACTCTCCCACCTTAACATAACCCTTTCAGCATTCTGAAATTTTCTCTCAAAAGCCATGTTCGATCGATCATTACTTGAGCTGGTTTATGTGCTCATTGTTAAATATTATATTTGCAATAAATAATGCATTTTTAGAATGATCAAGGTTCAATATAATTATTTATATAACAGCCACAAATTTAATAGGATTTGGCGTAACTAGATTTATAGACATAATGTAGTAATTATTTATGTATCAGTTATAAAGCAATTCATAAGATGGTCATATGTTAAACTCATCTACGCAAATTTAATGATTACTTATGTAAAGCTATTTTGAATTCAGTATAAAAAGAGAATGTGTTCTCTTATCTACCCAATGTTTGCGTACATTCTACGCTGAAATGCTATTGTAAATAAATGTACAATTAATTTAATGTATTTCATTCTCTGTCTCATTATTGATCTAATTCAATCCAATTCTAATTATTATTTATAATCTATATATGTGAAAATTATGCATTAATAATCCTTTAAATTAGTGATATATTTTAGACAATTAAGAACCTTTCTTTTATTTATCAGAGTCTTATTGCGTCTCCCTGACCTATGTCGGCTGTGAAGAAAGAGGTATACTGTGTGTAATTTCAAGGTAGTCATTCATAGGGTCTTGAGTCTTGGAATACTGGCTGATGAGTTAAAGTGTGGTCAGACTCAGGATGTTACAGTCCTAGTCTGGTCAGCTTCGGTCTCTTTTGCTTGGATTCTGAATTCTGTTACGTGAATGTACAAACTTGACCGTTATAATATATATATATATGTTATTGATAATTATACTATTATGATTTTGCTAAAATATTGTTTATATTATAAACTTAATATACATATGCATTCTGTCTATATATATGATAACTAGATGGAAGTTTACCAATAGCCCACTATCAAGCTTTGTTTACATAAATGCTGAAAGAGATACAATTCAATATCTCTTTCAGTGTCTCCAATCTTTAAACCATGTTTTTGAGCTAGTTGGCTCACATCAGTAAAGGGTAGAAAGACTAGAAACTTCCTACCCTTTACTGATGTGAACCAACTCACTCGAAACCATGGTTTAAAGGTTGGAGACAATAACTGACATGAGCCAACTAGCTCAAAACCATGGTTTAAAGGTTGGAGACAATGAAAGAGATATTGAATTCTATCTCTCTCAGTGTTTATGTAAACAAAGCTTGATAGTGGGCTATTGGTAAAGCTCCATCTAGTGATCATAAAATGCAAGCTATGAGCAAGTTACAAAATTTATAACTTGTTTTGTTTATCATATATATATATATGTATATTTGTGAGTTTAAAATTCCTGTACATTTGCAATTTAATAAATAATATGTATTCTAATCATTGTTTATTAATATAACATGAGCTATTAGACACTACATATGATTATATGTGAGAGAGGCTTGAATCAAAATATAGTCTAGTTTGTCACTTCACTGTTTATTCTAGTTTCTAAATGCTTTTTCCATCATTTTTTTTGTTATTTAATTATTTGCCTGAATTATTTATTAATTATCTTATCTTCAAATCTCGTGTGCTTTCACAGAAACAATATAATAATAACAACAATAAGTATATATATATATAAACATAATAACAACAATGAGTAATTAATATAAAAATAAAAATAAATAAAGCATTACCAGTTTTTTCTTTTATTTCCACATAATCACTACAGTTTGGAAATGTTGAAATATTAAAATCAAGAAATTTAAAACTAAGATAATGTCCTGTGTTACCAGTAATAACCCATTCACAATTTAAATTATTACTATAGGGAAATGGATAATTAAGGCTGGTGATGATACCATTTTCGCCTGATAATGATCCACCACATATCACTACAAGGAAAACAAATGAACAAAAATCAAATGCTAAAAACAGAAAAATAATTAAAATTACATCAAATTCAAATAAATAAATACTTTACATAGACTGAATGTGTGTGTGTGTGTGTACAGATCACTACATAAATCAACTGCAAAACTCATTATTTTCGTATTTCCTTATAACAATCATTTTAACCTAAAACAACATATAACATATTTGTATCTTTGAAATTGTACCTAGTAGAAAAAAAAAGATTCAATACATATACCTGCTATCATTATTTAAAGCTATGTAATGGTAATTGAAATTTGAAAACAATTTGTAAATTCGATTGTATTGCATTAGTTTTGATAGTTTTCATTAGGATGTCAAAAATCGAAAAAAAGAAACTTCTTTCCCTGATCTGAAGCATCTGAAATTAAATTTAAAACTAAAATCTATTGATAAGTCAATTGACCATAGTTGGTAATTGTAGGATCTCGGTATTTGATATGGATTACTTAATTCCAAACTCCTCGTAAAAGTAAAATTGAATTTCTCAATTTAAATAATAATAATTATTTCAACATTTTTTAGATGTATTTTTTTAAAAATTAATTACTATGATAATTTAGTGTAGATATGAAAATCAATCAAATATTTAAAAAGGTAAATGCAAATTATCAAAATCACAACAATTTTAATAATATATCTTTATGAGTTTGTTAATTACAAAACAAACCAATGTAAATTCCTTGCAAAATTAATAATAAAGAAAAGATTATGTTTTTATCTTCAACCTAATATCTATAACATTCAGTCATTTTCATAAAATGTCAGCAATAAAATATTACAACAGCAACTTGTGAGCTGTTTGAAATTATAATGATTGAGCATATATTTCTTTTAATATGTCAATTGTTAAATATATTAAAATTGAAATATTATTTTTCAAATATAACACAACACCATTGTTAAATGTTAATCACCAGAGTAGTGCTGGGAAATTACTTTATATCAATAATGTTTCAATGTATTATATATATGTAAATAAATCATTTTTATAGTGCAATGTTTGTAAACTGTAATATTAAAACAGCATTACGCTGTTGCACATGCACTAAGACTTTATCATGTGGTTGAGTGTTAGTATTCATTCATTTATAGTTAAAATCTTCAAAGCGCATGTGCAACAGCATAACGCTGTTTTAATATTAATGTGTTATATAATAGAATTGATATATTATTTGAAGGCTATTATAATAAATATGATTAATTTGATACACTATAAAACTATGTAACTAAACCTGACACATTCAAAATAAATTCTTCTAGAAAATAGAACACTGGTGCAATGAAGAAACACATTAGATGAGTGATATTGACTAATTTATTTAGAGAAATCTATATATCAGTGGATATTTCAAATAGATACTAGCTAGCTTTAGAAATATTTTACATTTTGATCAATGTTTATATTTTTGAAAGATGAATATTGAAGTTAGGTTTATCACTCATAATATAATAATGTGCTTTCAATTTTTGTCACTAAATATATTTTCTTTAGATTTAAGTTTTTGATTATATTTTTAGTAAGTTCACATTGCTCTTTGGTAAAATATTTTACTGCCAAAAAGAATGTTAGTTTTGTTATATTTAGTTTAATATTTTATAAAAATATTTTCATTAAAAATATTTTGTTGTTTTTTCTGGATCAATTAATAAAAATCAAATCATATTTTCACACATTTATGAAAAAATTAGCAAAACTTTTCATAAATATGTATTGTTAATTACATTTTAAGAAAGTGATGGTATAAAATATTTTAAAGTTTAACATATTCTTTTTAAATAATTAATTAGAGATGGATAAGAAAGTATAAGTCAATATTAGATATGAATATGACCATAGTCTCCAGTGAAGATAAAAAGAAAGTTTTATCAAAGAATTCACTAAAATGAATTTTCAGTAGTCACTGAATTTATTATAGCCATAATAAAACTTTTAGAATGGATGTGACATTTCCTAAATTAATCAAATGAGAAACAATGTTACTTTGTAATTTATTATGCAAAGTTTAATTACATTACTAAAATTATCATTTTAAAAAATTTTTTTAAATGCCAGGAGAAAACCATACATGAACAAGTTAAGAAAACTTCAATTTCTAATTCTTGAATAAAGACATTATTACAAAATGTTAATTCCATTAAAAAAATTAAAAGTCAGTTATCCTACATTTTTTTTAAGTATCATAGCATCGGCCGGGATGCGAACCCGCAACCCGGGCAACTGCCTGAAAATGCAAAGCAGTCGCTCTGACCCCTCGACCACCAATGCAAGACAGTTATCCTACATTTAAATTCAATTTACTGGATCACTTTCTAGAATATTCTTGTAATCACTTCCAGGTTGCTATGGTAATGCACCAAATGTTGGTTATACATTACCAAATCTTTGGCTTTCTGAAAAGCTATATCACATTTTTCTTTACATGTCCAGCATTGTCCTTTTCTCAAGAGTTTATATAAAGGTGTTAAAACATGCAATTTTTCTTTAAGAAAACTCTCATAGAAAGACTTAATAATCCTTAATATTCCTAGGCTGTGGGAAATCTCTTATAAATCTATGTTTTTCTAGATTAGGATATTTTTTCATGTTTAGTTATAATATGAACCAGAAACTTAATTTCTGAGGCAGTTCATAAACATTTCAGAGGATTCAACTTAACACCAACACCAATTTTGTCTAATTTTGAATAGACCTCCATAATGTATATTTCCAGCTCATGCTCTGTCTGGATGGTTATAAGTATATTATCTAGATATGGAATAACTGCTAATTTGGAACTTATTTGGGAAAACTATGATCTCATGTGATAGTTTGCTATATTTAAAAAGCCCTACATGAGTACTAATGGTTAACAAGTTTAATATTCTTTCTGTGACAAATATCTAATGAAAAATGTAAATCAATCTTTATGAAAATTGACCCTTTCTGTAGCAAAGCCAAAACTTTATGCACACTTGGCAGAGGATATGCTTCTTTATTAATATATTTATTAAGTGTGTTATGGTAATCTCTACAAGGGCAAATCTGGCTTTATTAGTATCACTGCTAATAACCATGATGAGTCTTCTACTGGTGACAATACACCTTTGAGACCATATCTATAATTGTCCTCTCAACTTTAGGTTTAAAAGTTTATGCTACTTTACATGGATTAAATACAATAAGCTGGTCATCCCTCAGTAATTCTATTACACTATCCATGTCTTCAGCTCAACTAATCCTCATTAAAATCGCTAGAAAAATTTGTTTCTAACTATAGCTTCCAGTTGTACTTTTTAAATTATCTTAAAATATATTCTTAATAGTCAAAACTAGTTTCTGTCTAGTAAAGGGCTTTTATTTCTCTTCACAATTAATAAAGTTAGTAATTTAATTCTGGAATTGAATTGTACTGGTATCATCATCTTATCATTTATGACTATTTTGTATATGCATTTTCCAAACTTCCACTTATTTTATATTTACTACTAATAAAACTCCAATTTTTTAATGATAATAATGATAATCTTGCATCTCTATCAATGTCATTTATTTTTCTCTCATAGATAGTTACGTGTAGTATGATATTGCCATTATTTCAGTGTCATTTATTTTCTGCCATCTTTTCTTCTTCACCTTTTTCTGATTTAAAGTCCGAGTTTGGATTAGCTTTTAAACTCTTATCTTTTAACAGGAGACATGAACTAAATATTTTTTTACATAATACATATAATACTTTTCAATTTTAAATCACTTGAAATTCTGATGCATTGTCTAACATAATGTCTTGTACAATACACTTGACAATTGCTATTTTTATGTCAGATCTCGTTCACTTAGTAAATTTTTTTAAAGTCACAGTATGACATTCCAAACAGCAGATGGTCCATTAACATGTTTTTTATCTTAGTGGCTAATATATTCAGGATAATGCTAAATAATTATATTTTTAAATTAGAAAAAAAAACAAAGCTTAAATAAAACTTTTATAGTTTATTTACTCTGAATAATAATAATTGTATTAATAAAATATTAGTAATTTCAACTCTCCAATTGCTAGTTGAGAACAAAATCACTCAGATCTGAGTTCATATCTCCTTAGAGATTTAATATCAGTCTTTTTACTCTGTAACTTGTTACTCTATAATTTTATAAGGACACTTTGCTTAAACACATAATTCAGAGATAATCTAATTAGATTATTGACTAGAGCTTTTTTTTTATTAATTTCCAGAACAACTTTACTTTTACTAGTTTATCTTTCCACTAATTTTTACACACAACTTTTATTTTTCTCTCAAATCTTTTGGAGACTTTTTAACAGCTTTGCTAATTTGCATGAAATAACTTTTCTTTACATGCAAATTAGTCTGTTGCTATTTCCAATAAGTTTTTTTTTCTTCTTCCTAATTAATTATTTATTTTATTTCTGGAGTATCCTATCATAACATTAAGACTTGTACACACATATTATTAGGTACCCATATTATTTATTCTTTAATAAAATATATATGTATATTGAAACAGTAAGATTTGCTTTGCAGATCTTCATTTCATCTTTTCTCATATTTTTTCCTGTCCTCATACCTTAGTTTAAACCCCTATGTATCACAGTGTCTGTAATACACTTATATGCCGAAAATCCCACCTAATTTTAAAGCACAAGTAAAACGCTTATGTTATATATATATATATTTATTTCTAATTCACAGCATAAATCTCTCATATAAATTATGTGTATGTAAAGATATTCGTTTAAAAAGTAGGTTATATGGGTCGTATTTATCCACATATTGTGATATATTCATTTAAAAAACTTAGGTTAAAATAATATTGTGTTATTTAAAATTATTTCTGTTTAAATCTATTCATAAAAAAAAAAAGATATTGCATTTGTAATATTTGTTTTACTTTAAAATAAAATTATATTCATCTCATAAGTAGATTTAAACATTGAAAATTAAAAGAAGTAAATAAATTATTTTACATTTTAAAATCATGTCATCAATTTTATGTAAAAAGTAAATGAGGGTTGGTAAGAAAACAATAGTTTTAATTAATATATTCTAGTGGATTATCAAGAAACACTGCAGATGTCCACTTAAGGTAATTTTAATTAGCGAAGGTTTTTCATAAATGAAATAAAAGTTTTAATCTGAATATCTACAAGGTAATTAACAATAGTAAAATTAATTATAACATTTGTCAAGTTCCTTTGGATGTTCAGATAGGTTTAATTACAGCATTGATTAGATAGAAAATCTTTGGGGGGGGTATGTTTGTTACGCTGCAGGGTAGTATTATTGTACAGCTCTCAGATAGAAGTCTGGTTTTATTTTAACAAGTAGTAGGCAAATAGTCTTCAAGCAATTTGTTATTAAGTTCGGAAATTAGTCTTCAAGTAAATTTTAAAAATCTTTAATTATATTTGCAAGTCAAAAAGCTATTCTGTAAAGGTTGAATTTTATTTTATTACAAGAAGCTAAAGCCAGGAGTATTCGGAGAACTGCACACACCAGCCTTTAACGAGAAATTTGAAATGTCAGAGTAGAGCCGGCAAGAAGGCTATTTTCCTTTCGGAAATGGCCATCTGATGCACATCATGCCATCTGATGCCTTCACTTAAGAAGCCCTGAAAACTGCCTCTGCTGCTGAAAATGTGAACTTTGAACCAAAAGTTACTGCCAAATTCTTGTAAATGCTGCTGCTGTCAAACTAGGAAAGTCTCCATATGAAAATGCATTCGAATGCCCTACTTCCAATAAGGTAACCTAATTAACCCAAGAGCTCTTGTGAAATTATATTTCTTCTTATAAGCTATAGCTAATTTAATTTGTTTTCTATTTTAAAATGTTTTTTTGTAAAATTTCTGTAACTTAATTAGTGTGTTCTGTCTTTATTCTTGGGTTAATATTTTGTATTTATTAATTGGTTTTCTTTTATTATGATGGTATGCCAGTATAGCCATCGATCAGGCAAATTATTCTCTTTCTTTTTGTTAAATTAATATGCTACCGATTAGCACATTTTAATTATAAATTGGTCCCATTTTAATTAATACCTCATTAAATTGCTCATTCGAGGGCTATCTTACTATCTTTTAATCATTAAATAATTTTGCATATGTCTATTTGTTTTAACATAATGCAAGGATATGTGTGAGGTTAATGAGTGATAGTATACAAATGTGTAATTGCGTATTAATTCCTGTATTCTTATAAAACCCTGTAATTATGCATTTTCTCATTTTAAATATGTTTTATTTTCTTTTGCTTATTTTTCAAAACTTATAATTTTGAGGTCGAGAATGTGCGAACTTTTTTAAAATAAATATTTGGGAATTGATTAGGCACCTTATTAAACTAAAATGAGTTCTTTTAAAATATTTTATATACTTTGTTCGAGTGTTGCTGGTAGGTGTATTGGATGTTTGAGATCTCTTTGTTCCTTGAAGGGCTTTAAATGGCTAAGACCATTTCTCCCTTTTTTCCCTGCAGTTCCCAGTTATAGTGTGTACTAAAATTGTCACACCTGGGAATTCTACACAGTTGTTATGCAGTCACTAAATACTTGGATGAGCTCAGACTTGGATTACCAACTTCCAATGGATTTATGGCAAGACACCATCCCATATACCATTTGTCTTATTTATTGATTAGTTATTTTATTTTGAAAAGCCCTGTGGTTTCAACATACCATACCCTCTGTCCTTTACATTAAATCCTCATTAGCACCACTGATCTCTTAATGTGAATTTAGTTATTTCCATTGATTTGTGTGTCTTGATCACATCTCTTATCTTATAGCTTAACAAGATCAGTCCATTCTGTACTCAAGTTCAATAAATGTTTTATTGAAATCTTTACTATCTCAAATCTTTAAATTCAATAATTTATTATATTTACTCAAAGCACCTTGCATAACTTCACAATTTTTCTTATTAATTTTACTTAGGCACATTATCGTAATGTTATTGCATTAACCCGAGGGATAGAGAATTAATTAACATGCCTTTATGTAAATTTGACTGACATTTTGTTTCAACATACATTTTAGCTATTCAACATCACTGTCTTTCATACACAGACAGTGCACATATATATTTGTTAAATCAATAAATCTTTTGAATTTTACTATTTATTTTGATTCTAATTATTTACTTTCTTGATCCACACCACTATCTCGGTCTATATCACTTTTGTATATCTATTTTATGCCATCCATGAATGTTAGTTAGCAAACCTAAGTTTATATTGTAGTATAGAGTTTTTTGTTTTTCCCTGACCAACAGCACTGGTAAAAAGGTTTTATTATTAGTAGGATCAGATCCGTTGTTACGTAGGTGGTGATGTGGAGCTTAGACTTGGATTTGAACTTAGGATTTCTGGGAAGCAGTCCTTCCTAGTGTTGAGTTTGGTGTCTGGGTTTAAATTCTGCAGTGTATTAGCGAGATAGACAAATCTGACCATTACAATATACAGAAGTGGCAAATTTGATTGTTTAGCAAGTATTCACAGTGCTAAATTATAATCATGATACCACTCACAAGGTGACTGTTTCCTCATTTAAAAATTCAGGCATGCCACCCATTTAGTAATACTAGTTAAAAATACATGGTATTTGTAAACTATTCACTGTACAGCCTGTGTTGGTGCTGTTTCTGTGTAAAAACATTGCAATATAACATTACCCGGCCTTTTTCTCTTAGATTTATAAATACAGGGTTTTTTTTCTTTTACATTTATAAATACAGTGGATTTTGTTTTTTTAATAATAACAAATAAAATGAGGTTTTGATTTTTTTGTTTTTTTTAATAATAACAAATAAAATGGGGTTTTGATTTTTTTTTTTTTTTGTTTTTTTAATAATAACAAATAAAATGGAGTTTTTATTTTTTTGTTTTTTTAATAATAATAAATAAAACGGGCTTTTTTTTTTCTCTTCCATTTATAAATACGGGGGGTTTTTTTGGCGGCAGGTTTTGATTTTTTATTTTTTTTTAATAATAACAAATAAAACATCAAAAACATAAAAAAAAAAAGTCCATCGCGGTATTATTTTTTTAACCCAAAAAATATGTATGTTAACCGGTTTTGTTACATTCTGTGGATTTATTTATTTATCTTTTTAAGAGTCGTACAAGTTTGTTAAACATTTTTTGTTTTCATAACAGATAAAACGTCGGTAATTTTTTTCCTTTTTTAACAACAAAAATTAGGTCGGGTTCATTTTTAAAATATACTTAATGTCCCACAAATGTAATAATGTGGAAGACATTTTGTTATTCTTTTTTAACTCTCGTCCGAGTCACGACAAAAACGGTATTTTTTCACAAACAACTACAATTGTCTGCCAGAGAAATTGACATATTTTTTTGGACTTGATTTACAAAAAAAAAAAATTAGCAAAAAAAAAAAATTTACACAAATATAAAGAATATGCTGATAATTACTAGTCCACAAAAATCTTTCAGTTGGGAAATTCAGAAAATCATAAACATCAATAAATAAACAGTTGAAAAAGATGACAATTCTCACACTCTCATCTTAAATTCTAGTGACAATACAAATTCTGTCAATATGCATAGGAATTAAACCCGCAATGAAATCAATGGCAAACTATACGATCATAGTATTGTTAGTAGACATAGTGTTATTGAACGCAGAAGAATTGGCCGTGTATTATAACCACTACATACGATGACTCGTATATTAACAATCACTCATATATTAGCCGTAGGTTCGGCCATGAAAGCGGTATAATTCTGTGTTTTTACACAGAAACAGCGCCAACACAGGCTGTACAGTAAATAGTTTACAAATACCAAATACACATTCAGGTTTTCAATTAAATATTGATATGGAATGTCTTTGGAACATTTACAATCATATAATACTGATTTTTCTCTTTGTTTGTATTTATAATTCAAATTTGGTTATGGTACATTTCACCAAGTGTGCACTTAATATTAAATTATAAAAAAGAAATCACTTCATTATATAGATGAACAAAGGGTTGCAAATTTGAATTAGAATCATATAATTGTTTAGCTGTTTAAATACCAGTATAGCATCCATTGACTGGAAAAAATAAGAGAATAAACACTTTTAACTTTATTAACTTTGGATTTATTTATGAACATGTACTTTTCAATGTGTTTGACATATGTACTTCATGTCATCTATGTTATTTACTCAAATTCGTGAATATTATGACTTGCCAATTTAATCATTATATTTAGCCTACTCTATTTAGTTAACACTCTGCTATCATTTTCTTGCAATTAGGTCCAACTGTCGATTGATGCCATTCTACTATGTACCTGGGGATATTTTCAATAATACCAACCAGTCAAAAATCAAAATTAACAATAAATAACACTAGATAACTTACTGAGATAACAACTAATAATAATATATATAAATAATAACAGAGTTTCCTTTACTTTGGAAAAGTAATTAATAATAATGTTTAACATGTAAGAATAAATTATCGTCACACATTGTTCTTGTTTAATAATAGTCCAGATGTATTGAGTTTTTTTACTTAACTCATATTCACACATACAAACAATAAAATGACTTCTCAAATAATGTCTAAAAATCAGTTTTAATCAGTCTTTAACTTAGACTGACTATTTTCACTTATCTGGGCATTTTAATCTCTATTCACGGCTTTTGGCTTAGGTTAATGCTTTTTTTTCTCTTGAGAGAAACTTCAGTCTTAGTCAACTTGCAATAAAAGCTCATCTATTATTTGGTTTTTTATCCAATTTTCTAGAGCGCACATCCAATACTTTTTTCCTATCCTGAGAGAAACTTCATTCTTAGTGGACTTGTTGGTGGTTTCAGTCCAATGTGCATAATAAAAGATCATTTTATTCATTTATTACTTTATGCAAATAATCTAGAATGAGCATTTCAATTGAGGACATAATAATAATAATATACTATCTACACACAATTACAATTTCTTAAAATAAACTTTTATTTATAATAATAAATATACTTTTGTGAATAGTCAATCCATAAGGACACATTCTAACCTTTAAGTCTTGAATTAGAGCAATTGAAATTAAGTGTTTAACTTCTTATTATATCAATATTGCTGTATTCTTGCAAACGATATTCTATTAGTTTAAATATTTGGTTGATAAAAAATAGTCATGTATTTGAATTGCCACTTCAAGTCTTTGATATAAAAAAAAGTTTAATTGATAATTTGCAAGTCAGATGCAGACTGATGTTATAGCTTTTTGAAATTATTTATAAACTTAAAAAATTTCCAAACCATTCAAAAAAGCAATAAGATTTTTATAATTTGTATAATTTCAAACTTGCAAAGAAAAAGGTATGTTCATATTATCAAACTCAAATTGATGGCAGATCTCCAAAAATATTTGTACTAATCCTTTGACAACTATCTTGTATATTTTCATTGCTGTATTAATTTAAAAATATATAATTTTTCAAAAATGTAAAGTTTCTGAAATTTGTATATATGATAGACCAATAACCATTTTAATAATTTTGATTAATGGTCAAATAAAAACTTAATCCAATAGCTACAGCAAATTTATGCTACAAATTATAAAATGTTATACATCTTTAATTTGCCATATGTTTTATAAATATTGAAACATTTGAAAGATGTGTTCTAAAATAAGGGAAGTCATGACTAAAAATGCTTGAAAAACTGTCAAGGAACAAAACCAGCCTTTATATAGCAAACTTTAAAATGCATAGTATATGATCATTACTTCCATCCATACTTTTTTAAATCTCTAAGACTAAAATTAACTGCAATTATACAAGATAATCATTTTTGTAAAAAAAATAGAGTAAATATATATTACAATATATCATATTGATTAAAATAATTTTATTTTAATGTTGATTTGACAGATTAAATAATTTCTGTATGTCTTTTAGATGTAACTAATTTAACTAATAAATAACTATAACTATTTTTGTTCATACCAGTCATATAATGAGCTTTAAACCTAAATTGATGCCATATATAATGGCCTATAGCACTCGAATGGAAACGTATATACATAACATTGGAGGATGAATGTACACTCTCTGGAATTTTATTACCACAATATTTTCCAAGAAGAAGAGAATGTGCTGTACTTCCATCAAAGATCTCTACGAAATCATAACAATTCCTACAAAAGAGAGAAGACAAATTTTATCTACAAAATATATAAAAATGTACAACTTTAAATACTCTACCATTATTTATAATAGGCATGACTATGAAAATGATCTGTTAAATTAACTGTACTAAAAAAATAAAAAGTTGATCAAATATTTGTAATGAAAAATTAAAAAAGTATTTTTTTTATTCTTACAAAGTTAATAATTTCCCTAATAATAATATAAAAGTATATTGTTATATATTTTATCCAAATTGAATATTATTTTAAAAATTGCTTTTGTATTAATGTTTTTTGCAATTATTTTTACATGTGTGTTATTTATTGTAAATGGTTTCAAGTTGTTTCAATGAAGATAGAATTCAGCCACTTTTTTTTATCAAACACTGAGATTTTTTGCTAATATTTGGCTTGTCCTAGTACTTGTACAATAATGATTTATACAGATTTAGGAGATTTGGAAACAATATCATTATTTCTTTTGTAGTATATCAGATAGCCACCATCAAATATCTGTTACATGAGGGCGCCATCAGGCTGTTTTAGCCTAGAATATTAGACTGCTATTCCTTAATATAAGATCAAATTACTGGCACTAGGTGAGGGATCGAAAGATATTCTTATTCAAATGAACAATTGATGGACAGATAACAGTAAGCAAATGTCAGATAAATCTAACTCTTAATAACGATATTTATTGATGAACTAAAATGAAAGAAAATCAATAATAAAAAGCAATAAAGTTCATTTTTGGATGGTGTGAATCGAGTACAACATAACTTAAATAAATGCATTAATTCCCCTTTTGACTTACTAAGTACAATAATGAAATTGTCTTTAAGAAACTGTTCTCATATAATAGATGTGTGTATAAACATTGACAGAACATTCTATATTATCATTAAATCTTGGTATTTGAATTGATTTTAAATCGTCAAAATAATACTATTCAATACTTATAATCATTAAATGTGGATGCCATCATACCAAAATTCTGATTTAATTAGACTCAAAGGTTTGTTTTATTATAAAATTAGCTTAAAGTTGTATCAAATTAGAGCCTGCATTATTATAATAATTAATAAACAATATTTGATAACTTACTAAAAGATCTGAAGATGGGTTCCAAACTTAAATTGCAATAAAGCTCTTGTTGACGTTCATCAGGAGAGTCCTCATTTTTTGTTCAGTAATTAAACATTTGTTGATTTCTTTGACTCATAATGCAAATTATTTATAATAAATTTCTCAATTATAAACAATCTGAGAATAAAGAGGAGAAATAAATCTTATTTTTGGAATCATACAAGAGCGTCTATATAAACACATGTGATGTGATGTTCTATAACTTCTCCTAATATGAAGTCAGGAATCTCTCAGCAACTATCTCCAGAGAGACCTGTTAGCCAGTTTATCTTCCCTTTCCATTCCCCACCTTATGTTTTCCCATAATCTACTCCATCCCATTTCCACAACATAATTTTTGTCAACTCCATGGCCTTTATGTCTAAATCCCTCTCATCTTTTCTCAAACCCAGCATAAAAATCAATAACCTACATTCTGTATAATCACTTCATTCATATTTATGCTTCCATAACTTCATTATTTGTACCTTTCTGCTTTCAAGCATTTACATTGAATTAACAGATGCCTAATATTTTCTATGCCTTTCTTACCACAATTTGCTGACTATTTATGTGTATTCCTCTATCCCATTCCTTACCACTATATCACCCAACAATTCTTCTAACACAATCATCCCACTTTTTATACAAGTATTATAAATTATCCAAATCTTCTGAATACCGCATTACTTTACTTACCCATCTTGTTGCCTGCCCTTTACTCAAAACCCATTTAAATACTATTTTGATTATTCTTTTATTATCCATAAACTGCAATCTACCAAATAGTTTCATTTTGCTTTTTGCATTTCCCATTGAATTGTCTCTTTGCTGCCCACACATCTGCATCTAATGCATGTGTTCCTACTTCCTTTTGTACTTTTTCTAAGTAATCTAATAGATAATCCATCATTGCCATATATTAACCTTGCTACTGCCACTCCCTTCCATACAATTCTAGCTACATCATATTTATTATATGAAAAGACTGTTAATTTATTTATTGATTCCTTACTTTTCATTGCTTCATTTATCAATTTTTTCTCCCATTTATCCAAGTAATTTTTCTGATTACTTAAGATGATTCACAAATAACTATATTGACCACATTTAACTTTATATCCCCTAATAAAAATTATTTGTCTTCTCTTTCCCCAGTATTAACCATCATTATATTTGATTTTTCTTCACTAAATTTAATCCCCATCTCTTTATCCACCCTTGCACATGTTCTCAGCATAACTTCCATATCTTTTCTTCTTTCTGCACATAAAAAGACACTATCTGCAAAAAAGCTGAGAAAGTATATATTCCCTTGCCACCTATTAATGGTACTTCTATCCCTCTTCCTAGTCTTTCTATTGCTCTCTCCATTTCACTCAAATACAACAAAAACAAAATAGGTGACATAGGGCATTCTTGCATTAGTACTCCATTTTTAACTTTAATTGATTCAGTATACACTAATTGATATGTATAGTAATTCTTTTTATATAATTTCTTAATAATATCCACTAAAGCTTCATTCATTCCCAAATTTTCTAAACTTATCCATAATCTATTTCTATTTACTTTATCATACGCCTTCTCTATATCTAAATAATACAAAAATTCTGTAAGATAATGAAAATTATTCTACATGAATAAAGCATAATAAATAAAGCAGCCAAAATTTCAAAAAACAATCACAAACAACAATTTGACAAGTGCTTTCAGTACTATATACCAGAATCATGGTGACATATTGGAATTGATTGCCATGATTCTGGTATACAGTACCAACAAATGTTTGGAAAATTGTTGTTTATGATTGGGTTTTTAATTTTGGATGCTGTGTTTATCATGCTTTATTCATGTAAAATAATCTCTATATTTATAAAACTCATATATAACTATCTACCTGAATTATTACTCATATCCATAAGTTGTGTAACTACAAATAAACTATCTCTATATGCTTATCTGATCTAAAATCTCCCTGCATTTCCCCCACTACATTATTTTTTTCCATCCATTTTGCAACTCTTCCAGTTATCATATATGAGAAAACTTTATATAAAACTGATGTTTCCACTATCGGTTTATAATTGTTTAACTTTCTACGATTCTTACCCTTTCCTCTAAATAATAATCTTACTCTTGTATTACTCCAACTATTTGGAAAAGCTCTCTTCTGGCCATCTTATATGCCCCAGATTCATAGGTAGTGGATGGAACCTTCCAAAAATGGAACTCATTGCAGATGTGGAAGCTAGCTTAGCTAATCACCACCATAAAGATCACTATATAACTAGAATTGTTAAGTGCATTCAACAAAAAATGATACAGCGACAACATGATAAATGAAAGCAGAAACTAATAACAGTAATGGGATTCCTGGCACATAACATTACTTGCATGTGCAAAGACAAAGGAAATAGATTCATCATCATGATTACTCCAGACTATAGAGCCAAGATTCAGCAACAAATTGAAAAGTTAAAATTCATTAAAGCGCCTACTCTCAATTTTAAACTGAACAAAGACAAGTTCATATTGTCTGTCCAGCATTTTCCAAGGCAGACTATCACAAAATACACCCCTCTGTCACAACACTCCCCAGAATGTTCTCTAATGCCAAAATGCATAAAGAAGGCATACCACTATGTTTAATTATGTACTTTGGAGAGGAGCACTATTACAAAGCAACTAAAGTAATCAGTGCATGGTTCATGCAAAGCATATGCTTTAGCTCTTATGCAATCAAATCATCATTCAATTTTGTGATAGGCTTTAGCTCTTATGCAATCAAATCATTATTCAATTTTGTGAACAGAATCAAGAAAGTCACACCCACACACAGCACAAACATGGCAATAATGGATATAACAGAACTCTATAGTTCCATCGATCAAACCAAATCCATATCCATTGTAAAAGAATTAACAAGACATAGAATTCAGCAACACATAAAATTTGTAGTGGCATTTTTGCAATGGCTGAACAATAACATTTATGCAATGTTTAACCAGCAATGGTACCACATGGGCAATAGTTAGCCAATGGGCCTTCCTATGAATGGAATTACATCCAGCATTGTTCTCAAGACATGAGAGCAGATCATCATCACCAGAAACCTGTCAACAGACCTAAAACTGAACTCTCATTACATCAATGATATTTTTATAGCTGTATCCCTCAAAACTATAGAAGACATAAAGATTGTGACTTCTGCCAAGCATCTCATTATAAACACAATACACCAAGATGCTCACAACTCTGTCAAACACCTAGACTGAAAGTAGGAATGTAACCTCAGCACTTCCACTACAAAATGCTAAACAAACCAATAAACATAAGAGGCCACATCCATCATCAATCAAATATGCCTAACACTTATAAACTGGCTGGATTAAAGGCATTTCTCTACAGAAATACCAAACTGTGCAGCTTTGAAGCCAACAGAAATGCTAACATTGAAACATACTAAGCAGACTTATTAAATGCAAGATATAACTGAAAAGACATAGATAATATAATCAGAACCTTCAAACACCAACCTAACCTAGCAAACACACAGAGCTGGCCTTGAATACTCTCCCATAAATAAGGAATAAGCACAAACATTTATACAGAATCTTTTACAATAATTTCAGCTTATGCTAATGCACTCCTCACAACTTTAATAGACTTCTCAACAATACTAAAGATCAGCTTCCTCCAATACACACATAGCAAGCAGTATATAACATTGTATGTTTGCACAACAATTAACCATATCATATTATAAGAAAATGAAGGCAACATTACACCCAAGACTCTCACAGCACACATAAGCTTATAAATCACAAACAGACTCCATGCACACTTCTGTCTTCCTGCAGCACAGTTCTTCCACAGGCCACCCCTGCATTCCAGACAACCCTTGAGTCATGTGCAGTGAACACCATGACTTGAACAGAAATATCAAAGAGGCATACCTTATTAACTTGGACTGTAATTTGATGAAATGAAAGAGATACATGTTATGCAATTTTCAACATCTTTTCTATATCCATTACATACCTATTTAAGATTTTCTCTAATTAATTCTCTAGAGCTATACTCTATTCCCTCATAATCTAGTAATGCTACCTCTCTCTCTCTCTCCTAGATTTCTTATTTTAATGTAATTCCAAAATTTTTTATTCCCATCTATTTCACTTTTATTAATATCATCCAACAATTTACTATTCAATTTCATTCTCTCTCTATAATTATCTATTTTAGCCAACTTTTTCTTTTCTAAGTACTTTTCTCATTTAGCATTAATATCTTTTTCACTTTCTTTGTTCTTAATAGCACACATATTCTCTGCATGCTTTTTTCCTCTCTTTTACATTTTAACTCATTTTATTTTTTATTACCTTCATTTTTCTGAATATTGTCACATAAAACCCTATTTGACACTTTTTCTATTTCATCACACCAGTTCTTATAGTCATCCCCAACCAACTCTTCCATGGTTTCTTCAACTTACTCTTTCAACTTATTCTTATCATTCACTCTCCATCCACATCTTTCATTACTGGTTCTACTTTTATTTCTATTCCATCACATTAATAACCATTTCTATTACAAAGAAGTTATAATTACGATTACATAGTTCCTCTTCATTATCAAACATCTTAATTTTCCATATTTTATTCATTCTCTTTCTCTACCAATACATAATCTATTGTGTGGAATATATTATTTCTAGATGATGTGTATTAGCCCCCATAAATATTTGATAAAATTTCCAATGCTCAAATTCAACTCTCTGACAAAATTTGCCCAAAAGCTACCCATTTTTATTATCTACATCATCAATTTCTTCAATATGTCCATTCATATACCCTATAAACATGATTCTCTTCCCCTTTTCTTTAAAACTCTGTATATCCTAAACTATGTATTCATATATGCTACTGTTCCACTCTATTATAGTTTGACTATCTCCAGTAGTTATATAAACTATAGCCACCATCCATTCTTGTCTTCCCAATTTAAATGTTCTTGACATTTAACAGTACTTAAATATTTTTTGATATAACAACCTATACTATACCCCTTTTTTGCTCTCTGTATACCATGCCATACAAAATCTTCCAGAATAGATTCTTCTTCTCTTAGACATATTTCCACTACTACTAATATCTCAAGTTCTTCATTTTCAATTGTTTTGTTTAATTTCAGCCACTTTTCTGGTCTACTACCATCTTGCACATTCAAATACCCAATTTTAACACTTTCTTTTTGTTAACCACTCTTTTATAAATTCATTTGATTTTTTCTTCTCCATCATTGTAAATAACTTGCTTACCATTAATTTTGAAGACCTATTCTCTCTCCACATCTACCCTTATATCTAAATCAGCTACCCTTTGTTTATTTCTTACATCCTGTCCATTCTTCTTCTTTTTGATAATACTGCAATTTAAGCCTCACTTCCCTTTATAAGTTTTCCAAATTGTATTTTTTATAAATCAGTCTCCCTAAAACTTCACTTCCTTGTTTCCCTGAGTGCAATCCATCTTTCCAATAAACCGATTCCATACATCCACAAACATAACATCATTTCTCACACACAATTTTTTCAATCTCTCATTTAGAGAACATGCCATATAAAACAAATACCTCTTGTCAAATCTTGATAATAATCCAACCATCCCTACTCTTTTTTTAATCTTATTCAAATTCCTAATTAATTCTACATACTCACCCATTATTCTCTCTAACGGTTCTGACAATTATTAATCCCTACCCATAACATACACATCTCTACTACCTTGCTTTTTTACTTTATCTGTCACATCCCTAATTCTAGCTCCAGGCAAACATACTCTTATATCCCTAATTCTAGCTCAAGGCAAACATACTCTTACATACCTGCTTCTATCTTCCCTTGCAATTATATCTCCACATTTTCTAATTAGTGAATCTCCTATCAATACTGTCTCATAGTCTACTTTCTCTGATCCATCCATTACATTATATACCATCTTCTGGATCTCCTTATCTAATTCTTCCTTATCATTCTTACTCAATAATTCCTTTATCTGCTCACACTTCATCTCTAACAATTTTAATTTTGCTTCTACATCCTTCACCTCTTCCTCTACCTTACTTATGCTTTGGCTAACCATCTCCATTGCACTATTAATTTCTCCATCCATATCTCCTGATACTCCACTAAAACCATACTCTGTCCAATCCTCTTCAACTACATTTTGCTCCCTTTCCCTGACTTTCTCTTTAAACTATATACATTTAGAAATCACTTTTTCACTTCTTTTATCACATTTACACATTGTCTACACAACCATAAACCTGTTACACCCTTCCTAGTCTTATTTAAACATTTCAAGTGATAAACCTCATCACACACAGTACACTCTACCAGATCATATGTAGTTTTTTTCTGCTGATTATATATGCATTGTGGAATACAAATGCAATCCATATTCCTTATTTTCCAAGTCACTTATTCTATATATGACATTATACTGCTTCTCTTATTCTTCAAACCCTCTTGCATAAAATGATAAAAACTTTTTTCTTTCAAAATTGATCAATCTGTAATCACGTTTTCCGACCTTAGGCCTCCAAAATGTCTTTTTTTCTCAGAATAAATCACCACTGTTCTTAAATTATAAAAAATTTTTTAGTAGCAAACTTACTAAAAACGAATTAATCTTACATACAACTTTGTTATAAATATCCTTACACTAACAAACATTCAAAAAAAAAATTTTTAAACTTCTATATATAAAATGGTGAACGAAAAACTTTCTAGCCTTTACAATTTTAATTAATTCACTCTCTTGATCACACAATAATCAGTCTTTATATCGATGCTCTCAGATGATTAATCACATACACATAAAACATATAGCAATATATTATATAATACAATATACATAGCTTTGCTTTTTGTCAATCATAGCTTCAAAACACAGATAAAGATGGTGCCACCTTTATCGTTTAAGAAGATTGTCTATAGCTTAAGACTTGAATGTTATCATCCACATTTATAAACATATTAAAGCCTTAAATAATTGGCTTTATTGTCTTAGTAAATATATACTAATTATATTTTAAATTACAAGTGTCAAATTAACTTAACCCATATCCTTGACACCATTCACTTTAGATAAATACAGTAATGACTATTATTAATCATTTATTAAACTAGAAATTATCTCTAGCACAAATATAAACTTCAATACTCCAAGATTAATATATATATATTCAAATTAAACACATAAATACAGGGTGTTATTCACATTTCTTTTTCCCATGTGTAATACATTGAAGCAGATAATCTGAAGCTCAGATTATGCTTCACGAGTATCAATAATCATTATATCATCTAACAGAATTCAAAGTCTATCTCTCTCTGCTTGTACACATACTCACTATTTACCCAGAATTGCTTTTTTCACTTCAATATTAATCCAGTTTTAAAAGAAATAAATTAATGATTTGGGAAAGAAAGTGAATCAAGAGTCATGGACATGCAACGAGAGATAGATTTAATCACAATATGCACACACTTTTAATATACTAATAATGTATATATGAATTAATAAGGAAATATGTAAGTTAAATTTTATATATTTTATTCATCATGGCAGTACAAGATAACGCAATCGGGTTAGAAATCTCTGGAAACATTGCTATAAAATTTAAAACAAAGAAAAAGGGGGGGAATTAATTAGTGCTATGAGTAAAAGTCACTTTTTTATTAATGTTTGATTAATCTATCTACGGGATTTTACAAATACTAAAATAGAATGTAAAAACAATCATTCAAAAATTTTTCAGACCGATTGCATTATCTTAAATTTCTTATGAAACAAAGATGGGCTTGCTATAGAAAATTAGCTATTGTACCAAAATTATACATCGCTTCAGGCCCCAAGTTCGAAGTGCATTGCAACATTCCAAGGAATTGTATAAATAGCGTGAAAATTGGATTGATAAGGAATCATAAAAGGAATGAGAATTAAAAACCAAAATCTGAGTCTGCTTGTTTTAGCTTAGCGTAAATTATTATCCCTTTGGCTTTTCAATGTCTTTTTTAGAAAGGATTTGTTTTAACTGATTTTATGCTGTTCATTACCATTGACAAGACCAAAGAGTAAACCATCGCACTTCTCCTTTAGCCATTTCTGAGCCACACTCTATTAAAATGCATCGCGAACTTAAATGAAACCTTGAACTATTTAACTGTGCCCTGAGCTTGATCTGGAAAAGCATCCTACCTACCATTAATTTCTGACCATTTCAAAATAATGAACTGTTACACAAGAATGGAATCAAGAAAAGTATTACGAAGGTAATGGTGCCTCCTCACACTTATCTTCTATATCTTAAATATATTAACTATAACTAAATTTAATGTAAACTAAATTTAATTTTTAATTTAGTAAACTAAATGTATATTCTTAGAAAAGTAACTTACCTATATGATAATATTTAAACTAATCTCTACATGATTCTTTATAAAACTAATATAATTCTCTATTAGCCTCACAAAATTCTTATTTTAAAATAGTGCGGCATTGATTTTCTATCAAATTATAAGATATATATTTCTTTATGTTTCGTTCAAGTAATATGTCATTAATTTATTCTCCAATTCTGCAAATGTGTTTAAATTTAGCTAAGTCTCCTGTTATTTAAAAAGGAGCATCATTTTATTAATTAAGTTGTTTATTATAAAGTTTAGAGGATTTGAACTCAGATTTTCAAGCACCCTTCAACTATCCACATCATCTCATACAACTGATACACATGATCACACACATGTAGAAAAGATTAATAATCACCAATATATGTATTTCATGCTAAATCAGCACTCATCACTTGGTCCAGATTATCATCTCTTCACACATATATATAATCAATGCTCAGTTTACATTAAGATAGCAAATATTCATACTTTAATGGATAGGCTTCAATCCACTGCAACCTCCAACTTTTCAGCCATCCATATCATTGAAAATCTGATGATGAAAACTCAAATCCCATGCTGATGCTAATATTATTGCCATGCCCATGTTGATCTGAAGTCACTGACCCCTCATGTATAGGACAGTATCCATTAAATACATATAAGAGGGATGGACAGGATACAAGCTTGATATGTAAATATTTGAAAACCAGGCACTCTTCACAAACCTGGGAGCTTAATTGTAAGTATAGAGTTCAGTTGTATGAGATGATGTGGATAGTTGAAGGGTGCTTGAAAATCTGAGTTCAAATCGTCTATACTTACAATTAAGCTCCCAGGTTTGTGAAGAGTGCCTGATTTTCAAATATTTACATATCAAGCTTGTATCCTGTCCATCCCTCTTATATGTATTTAATGGATACTGTCCTATACATGAGGGGTCAGAGTGACTTCAGGTCAACATGGGCATGACAATAACATCAGCATCAGCATGGGATTTGAGTTTTCATCATCAGATTTTCAATGATATGGATGGCTGAAAAGTTGGAGGTTGCAGTGGATTGAAGCCTATCCATTAAAGTATGAATATTTGCTATCTTAATATAAATTGAGCATTGATTATATATATTTGTGAGAGATGATAATCTGGACCAACTGATGAGTGCTGATTTAGCATGAAATACATATATTGGTGATTATTAATCTTTTCTATATGTGTGTGATCATGTGTATCAGTTGTATGAGATGGTGTGGATAGTTGAAGGGTGCTTGAAAATCTGAGTTCAAATCCTCTATACTTACAATTACTCCCAGGTTTGTGAAGAGTGCCTGGTTTTCAAATATTTATTATAAAGTTGTACATTTGCGGAGTTGGAAAGTTTAAAAAGAATATTTTTCTTAGTATATTATAATTGTGGTTTGATAGAGAGGGAAACATTTCCTACATTAATAAAAAAAAGGAAATGATTTAAGATCGCAGATTTGGAGAAATTAAAAAGTAAAGATTATATATGTATTTCATATGTCATTTTTATATTTAAAAATCGTCTAAATATAATGATCCTCCAAATATCCTCAGCCAAGTAAATAAGCGATTTAATGCTATTAAAAACTTTGTTCATCATTTTGTGTCGAATCTCAAAATAATATTAGAATTAAAGTTTGATAGCATAGGGTGGGCAAAAATTGAGTTCTATATTTTAAATTTAGTAAAATAAAACTACTAAAGAGAGAAATCAATATTATACTTTAAAATAAGTATCATAGTGTCCGTTATCTTTAAATAAGTCAGCTTAAATAATTTTATCATAACATCAAAAAAAGGAATAAGTAATACCTTGGGTTAACTTTAAGCACCAGAAATAATGGTTATATATATTGTCCAAGCATTGCTAATGTTAGTCTATTTCTGTACTATTCGTCCAATGTAGGCATTGGGAAAGTCCCAAGTCATTTATTCATTGCTTCCAGTCCATGATAGGGGAATAGACCCTGGACCTGATTAATAATGGGATTTTTGCGCCATCAGTGTGATCCCATTCAGGCTGAATATTTCTTCATTCAAATGACCGATCTCCGTAAATTTGGAGTGTGGCACGTTGGTCTCATATAATGTGAAACAAAAATTGCACTTCCATTCGCTATTCTCTTAAGCACACCATCATATCTCATAAATAAATTTCTTTCATATAAAAACAGCCCACACATTAGTACCACCATTACCATATTTTTCTTTATTACACCCTGCCTAGATAATTCCATAGTTTGACGTTATGATCACTTGTGCTGAAGTACACATATTTAAATGTTATAGCTGAATTGTATATTTAAATTTGTAAATTAATGCGTTAGTATTCCATTTTGGATAATGAAAATGCTCAGTATACTCTTCCCTTATGTTCCATCTAAAATCTCAAATCTTTATCAATGTATAATTTCCTAACGCAATCACTAATTGCATATATAAATAAATGTTGATAATCCATTCCCAGGTTAAATGATTGTTTATAAAAAAAAAAAACTCATATATTTGCTTGTAACATTAGGCTGAGAATAAATTGCATATTATTCAATTACATTACTGTAATCCCCTTTTACTCCATTAATGCAATAATAAAGAATTATTGGCATACCTATGAAACCGCACTATTCATAAATGTATTTAAAAAAATCATATCTGGTTAAATATACGTTTAAAACCGCATTATTCATAAATGTATTGAATAAAGGTGTATCTGTTTAAATATACGTATAAGACTGTCAATATAAATAAATGTATTTAAAGATTATAATATACTTGTTTTTAATATACATATAATACTATGAAAACGTAAATGTTGTAATGCGAGGCTAATATATGTAATATATATCTATTAATGCATAATAAGTGTATTATTAAATATATTTAAAATCTTACTCTGGAGTCATTGCCTATACTATTGATTATGCTTTTCCACATGCATATATCTATGCACATTAGGCTTATAAGTACCTCAAAGACAGAAACAATTTATTATCAATAACTATTATATAGATCTGGCCAATTGCCTAATTAGTCTTTTTGTTTTACCACTGAGCTGTCAGCTGGAAATAATTAAACATGACTTGTATTATCAGTATTGCTAATTGTAAGTAAAGAGCCCTAGGTTTGAAACTGTAAAGCAGAGTTAGAGTGTTCCTGACTAATGTATCTTGTATGTGATCTGACTCGAGGTACTCAGGCTAAAATTCTAAGTCTGGTTGTATGAATTACGCAAACTGATCCATACTATATATATATGTAGTGACTTTTTTAATAGGCCCAAGAAACAAATTTTAAGTAGATAGCACTGTATCAATAACAGCTGGTTGCATTTAACTAAAAAAATTGAAATAACCCGAAATTTTAAAAATTTTTTCATTAATAATCCAAAACCCTGTTTAGAAAGTACTTGCAGATATTATTTTAAAGTTTTAAGATATTTAGTATTTTTCTTTGATGGATATTTAATGATAGAAAAGGGTTGGCTTGTCACAGAAACTGTTAGTGTACAGGTTGAATTGATCCAGATTTTTTTGTCTTGTCTGTAAGACAGTGGTTGATATTTGTTTAGTGATTTTCTGGTTTATCTGCTCATTGATATTTCAGTCCATAGTGTAATTAGTACAGTATATTTGGCTTATGGTCATATAGGCTTCTATTTTGATCAGATTGGTTTGTATTTATAGTGCAGCATATATGTGTGTGCATGTATGTTTGTGCCATCTTACAACTTCCTCTTTGCTTCATGTGCTTAATTAAAATACAGAACACTAAATTTTACAGTGAAATATTTAAATTTATAATAAATATCTTTGATAACCAATTTAAACACATTTTGAGTGATTGATGGAAAAATGAATCAGTGAATGTTAAACAAACCAAATACACTATCAACTACTTATTTGCTAAATGATTATTTTATATTTAAGAATGTAAAAAGTATTTTTATTGATTCAATTTAATTGATTATTTAGAAGAGAGAATGATTTTTTTTTCTTTTTCAAGAGAGAAAAAAATATTGAATATTTTAAGCTACCTATTTCAGTGCAAAAGGTGGAATTTACCTTTTTTCAAGTCAACCTTTGGGGGGAGTAAGCTTTGATTGGCAGAAGAAATGGATATATAAGCAATAATTGGTAATAAAAGGGGGATAATATATACAAAAAAAGTGGTCTGCTTTATTACACTTTTCTCTCTCTACTAAGTGGTTCATCTTCCAAAATCAAGCAGTTAATATTCAGCTTAAATTTAAAAGTTCAATTTTTTTAAGTATTAATTTTCTTATATGAAACTAGTTAAGAAATATTTCTTTGGAAGATAAAGAGAAGGATGGAAATGTAATCAACTTTAAACAAGGTATATCACCCTATATTTTTAATTAACTAATTTAAAATTAAAATCATCATTTAAAATGTGTATGTGTCTATATTTCAAATCTGATTTGCCTAATCTTAATCTCTAATATTAAAGAAAAAATTGAAGTGTGTGAATTTTTCTATTTTATGGAAAAATTATGCTGAACTCTTTAACAAAACACTTCATAAACTCTAGACTAAAAATTTCTTCTGGCTATAAAAAAATAAAATTCAAATGAAAGGATGTGTGTATCTAGCTTAGTATAACATACCTTGTTAATATTATTGAACAAGAAATATATCTAACCATTCAAGTCTTATAGGATTAAGGAACTGAATGTGTGGCTTATGTAACTAATGGATAACTGACCTATATTTAACATGAGTGGAAGAGCATGAATATTAAATGTAAACATTTTATTGTACTTCTCATTTAGGTTTAGTTTATTACTAAAATATATTGCCATTTAAAAATTGTGTAGACTTAAGTGAATATTATGAATTAAGCAACTATTCACATAATGGATATCCTTTGATAACCTATTACAAGTGCCTTGATAAATGTAATTATAGTCAATGTTAGTTGGTGGAGAACCATTGTTCTTTTTAAATTCACAAGATTGAATGCTGAGTTAAAAAGCTATAAAACCACCAATTAATTAAATAGTAAAATATTACTAAAATCTACAGCAGTAAATGTAATTTGTCATTATCAAAAGAAAATATATTGAATACTTCACACACTATACCATCAGCAATTTCAATTACCTATTTGCTAAGAACTTTAGAAATTGCTCAATTGAATTCAAAAATTGTCCATCCTGCAGGAAATTGTCTGTGTCTACTAACATCTATTCATTTTACAATTATTATCATTATTTTTGTACATGTCCAAGAGGCATTATTTACAGACTGTGCAATGAATTCTTATTTTTCCAGATAAAGAAGATTTAATCATTTCTTTTGTTGTTAGTGTATGGTAGATAGGTAGACCAATTTATTTGTCTTTATTTATTTTATTTATTATTTTCTTTTGTTCCAAGATCATCTAGGATATGTATAATATGAAAAATATTATACTGGGTAATTGATCATTATTGATATAATTTTTTGTTTTATATATGTATTCAATATGCTTATATTAGTGGTAGAAATATTTATTTGCTATTATGAAGCTCTAATTTTAAGAGGGGTAAATGCATAAAAGTATTATTTTATCTTTGCGTTGTCAGAGATTATGAGGCCTATTTAATAATAATTATTATGCTTTAAATTTAAAAGATTTATAGTTCATTATAAATCAAAATTTTATTCCGATTTATTAGTTAATGTTAAATACACAAAAGTGTTGTTTTATCTTTGTTTTGTCAGAAGAGATTAGGTTTATTTAATAGTAATTATTATACTTCAGATTTAAAACATTTATAATTCATCATGGATTATAGATTTATTTTCGATTTGTTAGTTAATGTTATAATATTTACATATTGAATATGATTTGAAATTATTTTGTGCATTGTCACAATTCATTTGTATAATTGTTAAATTTAAAGTCACTTGTATTTCTCCAATTGGTTTTGGATGATATAATATGCCCAAAAAGGAGTGGAAGAATTAGGAATTTATCTAAGAATGAATTTTTTTTAATGTTGAGAATGAAATGTGTTAAGTGGCTATGAAGAAAAAAGTCATTTAGAATATATATTATATTGTCAGATTGAGAGAACTCTCCCTTTGTTCATTTAAATACTTACCATGAGTGGATTATATTTTCTAGATTAAGCAGTTGTGTATTATAATGATTATGTTATATGAAGTGAAGCAGTGTGTTTCCTTTGTTTTCAGTGATGAGACTGAGTCCACACAAATATTAACCCTCTGACTAAGGTTAGGGAGTCACTATATTTTGTTTAGATTATTAGAATTAAGAAAGTCTTCTTGTCCTTCATGTGTCCATTTTGGAATGTTTTTCCATCATATATTCATAGTTATGTGTAATGTAGTTTGCTGACAAAAATAAAAGGTAGGATTGATTTCTTTTATAGAACATCTAGAGTAGAAGTAGTGCTAAAGTTGTTGATTGGTCTATGGCATTATCCATATTATATCTCTGAATTTCATAAGAAAACTGATGGATGTAGCTGTGATAATTATATTATAACAGGTGGCATAATACAGAAGCACACACAAAATACTACTGATCCAGAAGGTATGGAAGAAATTTATCACTGGATTTGTAAGTCTTGAGTGAATATTTTAAATCATATAATACGAATTTATTTTAAATTTTAAATCATCAAATCCTCAGAATGATTCATCCTCATTTTGAATGAGTAAACAAAATAAAAAATGTGTAGCTAGTTAATACAATTGTTCAATTGAGTTATGAAGGATAGTGTGACCTCTCTAACTCACAGGCTTAGATTCATATTACATTATTTTATTGTTTAATTACACCAATGTTGATTTGGTTGATAGAATATTAGAGTTAGCTAATAGCCTGTATATGTTTGAAGTAGGAATACAAAAAGTTTAATTTAATGTAATTACTTTAATGTTAGTTTGTTGGTAAATGTTTAATAAGCATATTGGAATTAACTAATAACTTGTATATGTTTGAGATAAAAGCACAAAGAAGTTTATTTTAATGTTAATCACTCCAATGTTAGTTTATTCAGTAATGAATATTGGAATTGGTCAATGATGTGTATATGTGTAAAGCAGAAGTACAAAATGTTATTTTGACTATACAATGTAATAAATGTTTTATTTATTAAAAAAAAACTTTGTTGACAGTTATTCTTTTACATACATTCGTATCCTTAGTTTCCGCACACACACTTAAATATTCAATATAATATGATTGCACTATTTCATGTATTTAATAATGAACATGTTCAGATCTGATGATATTGTTTTCTCAATCCAAACACTATGTGAAATTCTTACTATTTGATGGTCCTCTGGGAAAGTTTATGTACTTAGTTATTATTTAGATGACGATTTGAAATCAAAAGGTACCCTATTTCTTTCATTTCATTAGAACCATGCTCAATTTTATGTCATTATCTTTTATAATGGTAATTGGTAGCTATTGTAGAGTATAGATTTTTAAATAAGTTATGTAATAAAATCCCTGAGATATTCCCTTATTGTTTCCAAGTGGATATTAATTTAGTTATTTAATTTAAATTATTATACATTAAAAGTTGATTAGTGCTATATTTTGTTTTATTTAATTTAAACTTATCATACAGTAAAGTCGATTAGTACTACACCTTTATTCTATTTAATTTAAACCTTTGTTTAGTGCATTTAGATGATAGGAGATAGAATTGAACTATAACTTGTTAATTTAAATGGATGGAATCTTATCAATTTCAACTACTTATTTATTGCAAAATCCAGTAGATAATTTACTCTTATTGATTCATAATGTTTCCTCCTGTATTTTATTTGCATTTTACACATTATGCAACTCTGTAGCCCCCATTGAGCTAAGCTATAGTTGGACAGTATTCTAAGAGTCTCGATAGTAATTCAAAGTAGAGTCAGATTAGTAGTTTATTCTATTATCAATAGAATTGGCACCCCAGATATTTATTTATAGAAGATATAGGATTTGTGTTGGGGGAGCATTACAATATATATATTAAATTATTGCCATATATTCTTTTAAATTCATATAACCAAAGATATAATAAAAGACAAATAACTCCCAAGATGCATGTCATGCTGAACCAGCATTCATAAATTTGTCTATTTCTCGTATATATCTTTATTATATGAAAAATATTTATATTAAATAATTACATTTTGAATTTCAAGTGTCAAATTAACTCAATCCATATCTTTAGCACCATTTACTTCAGATAAATATAGTAATGATTATTATTAATCATTTACCAAACTAAAGATTATCTCCAGAACAGATATAAACTTCAAAACTAAATATAGTAATGATTATTATTAATCATTTACCAAACTAAAGATTATCTCCAGAACAGATATAAACTTCAAAACTTAATTAAAGATTAATATATCTGATTTTTTAACATTAAACACATGAAGTTATTCACATTTCTTTTTTCTGCATGTAATATTGTTATAAATATATTAAATAACCTTACCATTACCACATATTCTTTTAAATTCATGTAAAGAAAGATACAATAAAAGACAATTGACCTCCAAGATGTCTTTCAAGCTGAGTCACCACTCATCAGTTGGCTAGTTTATCAGTTTATAATAAAGATATCTATGAGAGTTAATGACCTAGACAAACTGATGAGTACTGGTTTAGCATGAAATGCAAATTGGAGGTCACTGTTTTTCTATTGTATCTTTATTTATATGAATTTAAAAGAATATGTGATAATATTGAGGTTATTTAATATTATAAAGAAATGGAATAGCTCCATGCGTTTAATTTTAAATTTGAAGTTTAATCCGTGCTGGAGATAATCTCTAGTTTAATAAATGATTAATAATACTCATTGCAATATTTATCTAAAGTGAATGGTGTCAAAGATATGGGTTGAACAAATTTGACACTTGTAATTCCAAATATATTATTTAATATAGATAAATATTTTTCATATAATAAAGATATATGTAAGAGATAATGACCTGGACCAACTGATGAGTGCTGATTCAGGTAAAAATGCATCTTAGAGATCATTTATGCTTTATTGTATCTTTATTTACATGATTTTAAAAGAATAAATGATAATATTGAGGTTATTTAATATATTTATAAAGATATTACATGTGTAAAAAAGAATTGCGAATAACTCCACGTGTTTATGTGTTTAATTTTAAAAATCAAATATATTGATCTTTAATTGAGTTTTAAAGTTTATATCTATGCTGGAGATAATCTCTTTAATAAATGATTAATAATACTTATTACTATATTTATCTAAAGTGAATCATATCAAAGATACGGGCTGAGTTAATATGATACTTGTAATTCAAAATATAATTATTTAATATAAATATTTTTCATATAATAATGAAATATCAGAGATAGGGACCTAGACCAACTAGTGAGTGCTGGTTCAGCACGAAATGCATCTTGGAAGTCATTGGACTTTTATTGTATCTTTAGTTATATGAATTTAAAAGAATATGTGGTAATATTGAAGTTATTTAATATATTTATATAAGTATATACTTTATATTGTAATTTGGAAGTTATAAATGAATATTTATTAGTCTGTTTTTAGAATTGTTTATATTTGCCTAATTAATGAGGTTGTGTAAACTTCTTTGCATTAATAATCTCAAACTCCTTGATCAAGTGCAATCTTTAGTGTCTATATAAATATATCATACCATAAATGAAGGTGATATCTTTAATGTGTAAGGTTGTCTTGACTGCATGGGTTTATTGTTATCATCTACATTTATAAACCTATTAAAGCTTTGAATAATTGGCTTTATAGACTTAGTAAATATGTACTTTATATGTAACAACAACAATAATAATGATGATAACATTAAAAGCCATTCAGATCTAACACAATCTCAAAAAAGCAAGAAGTCCAGAAAATATATAATAGCTGAAGAACTAGAAGAAAATATTGCCAAGAATGAATTGCAAACTAAGAAATTATTAGATACATCAACAAAAATCTCAATCCCAGCTCAATCTAACTATGAAAGCAAAGGAACAAGTGAAGACAAACAAATGAGCACACCTCAATTATTGAACCAGGATTTTCAACAAAAAAATATGAAACTGATGAAATACTAAAAGGCAGAAAAATACCAATTTTAGATGATAAGAGAGAAAGAGAAGATAGCGAATTATTTCACCAAAATAAAATTAGAAACAATATCAAGCATGAAAGCAATTACACCAAATTTATCACAAGTTAGCCAAACAAGTACAAGTGAAGGAAGAAGGTCAGGAAGATCCCCAAAAACAAAAAAATAAAAAGATCAGAATTAGCGAGCTAAGGATCGAAGATCCTGAGCAGAAAAGGGAAGTCTTTGACACAACTGATGAAGAGATTAAGCTGACATACGAAGATGCACAAGAATTGCTATCATTAGGATATTAAAACACAGAGTGAAGAAAAGAACCAAAAAAAATAGATACAGAATTATAATGAAAGTTAGAATATCTGCTATTAACATCAGAGTACTGAACTCAATTAACAAAATTTATAAAATAAAAAATTGGATCAAAGACACACAACTGCATATAATTGAACTCCTAGAGACAAAAATTTATGTAAGATCACAGGTATATCCAGTAGAGGTTTTGGCTAGGGAAAGGTTTCTTGCATTCTCCAGAGACTCTTCTTCACCATCAGCAGATATTGGAATCTTTATTTCTCATAAATGTTCATTTACAAGAATATCATAATTAATGTAGTGTTTGTATATATGCCTATCCAAACTAAAAAAATTGAAAGAGTAATTGCAAATATTAATTCCACACTAAGTGCTACATCAAATCCAACCATCATCATGAGGGATTTTAACCTAACATATCAGGAATTTGTATACAGATGGATTCATAAAATTTCATATCCTCTGGTGAGTGGGCAGGTATTTTTACCAGACACAGTAATTTCCTTCCACAATAAACATTTCTCTTCATTAATAAACTTAACATTTTATTCAACAATATTCCACCACCTAATGACAATTAAACTCACTCCATCTATGTTCTCTGACCATACAGGAAAAATCATCAGCATTAATCTTGACCAGATTCAAATAGCACCATTCCCACTAACTAGAACAATTAGATCATTAATTCCAACAGCTACCACTGAATTCCTATTTTCAGAATCTTATATCTTGTTGAAAAAAATTTATGAAATGAATCTGGGACCCATACAACAATATCAAGCATACTTAAACATTCTTTCATTTAATATTAATCACATTGCAATGAAGTAACCACTCTCATTAAGGCTAATAGCATTGGTAGATCAATTACACAAACAAATAGGGATGATTAACCCATCATATCACACACAACAATATAATTTTCAAACTTACATTTATATATAATAACGTATGTGAAAACCTAAAAAATTAACTAAAAATTAAAAAAAGTAAAATTTGTCTCACCCAGCCACACACATGGACAAGGAAATACATTAAATCTATCCTAGGAAACTCACCAAAAATCAAAGTACCAATAGCAATACAGACAGAGGATGGAACATATGCAGGCCATAATATGATCAGGTCAATCTATCAATACTTCAAAGAGAGGCTGCAATCAGACAGATATTTTAATGGTATCTCACATATTCAGCATCCCTGAAGCTGAGACACCATTTACCATAGATGACTTGGCAAAAATACTAGCTAATATACCAGAAGCTTGCCACTCAGGTAGCCCTGAAATCCCATTGTTTGTTTTGAAACATTTAAGTCAATACACAACAAAATATTTCTATAACTTAGCCAGTTATCACAAAAAATTTCAGAACATAGAATGGATCTTCCCTATTTGCAATTGTTCCATACAATAAAAAATATTCACTCCCTTAAAGACTTAAGACCAATATCCATGGGATCATTGTCCATAAAAATAATAAAAAGATGATCAAGGAAAAAATTGAACAGTATATATTACCACTAATTTCCAAAGTGCAACGTGTAAAAAAAGGATCATCAACAATACAGGCAGCAGTACTTTTCAAGGCAGTACTCACACCAATTAGACATAAGAAAAAATATGCACTCATTGTAGTTCAACTGGATATTGAAACAGCATTTGATTCAATTGACATTAAAGTTTTGCTGGAAATTCTCAAAAGCATCAACATCCCTAAAACACATTTATGCATCATTGCAAATCTACTTATGAATAGAGAAATACATATATGTATCAATAGAAGAAATTCACTATCTTTCACACCAAACCTATTTTTATCACAAGGCTCATCACATAGCAATGCTTTTTATATACTACATTAATCCTCTCATTAAGAAGATACAGAAAACATTTTATGGGATTCAGATATCTGAAACAGCTTGTTTAGCATTCATGGATGATATTACAGTTTTTCTCTCATCCAAAAAAACAAATTCCACAACTGCTTCAGCTACTGGAAAAATAAACTGCACACTATAAGCTCAAATTCAATCAAGCAAAACTTCAATTATGGTCTCTATTCACAGAAAGACCATGTGTGATGATCTATCAGTCAAAACCAACATCTTTTCTGAGTTTCACATTTTATTTAGGATATACAGGGATGAGATGTCAAATCCAAAATAGGATTAAGAAATAAATAAAGTGGATTGATGACTCACTTTTGAAGACTTATATATCTGTCTTCTCCAAAATGCAATTAATTAACCAACTAATTATGACAAATATCAGCTATTATTCAGCAATTGTCAAATTCTCAAAGGCTTTTATAAAAAAATCAAAGTAATATGTAATCAGCTACTCTGGTCCAAAAAGAGACAGTTGCAATATTGAATAGAAAAATGTCTCAAGCACTGATAACAATGGACTTGGGATCCACACAGTTGAAATCTTCCACATACAAAAGTTGAGAAATGCAATTATTACGACTATGAAACAATTCCTAAAACTAAAACACCTAATTGAAGTTACTCCTGCTGACAGACCAGCATCACTGGGAGCATACATCTCATCCATAATTTATCAATGTCAAACTGATAAGGACATACCAGACCTGAACAATATGAGAACAAATATTCATATTGGAAAATACACAACCTAATAAATAAAGAAACTAATGCAAATGAACCTTCACCAATGTTGGGAATAGATAACAAAAAACTAATTAAACAATTCAAACAATGGGCACTGGTTTCAATTTTATAATAAAAATGAACCTCAATGTTATGCCCATGACCTTTTTCTCCACTATAAAATGATGTATAGGGACATTGATCCATTTTGTGGACTATGCCACAGAGCAAAAGAAACAATTGAACACCTAATTTACAACTGTGAAGGTTTGACAAAAATAAGACAAATGGCATGCAACATATATAGAAGGAAAACCACCACAATGGAGCAAATTATTAATATATAACAGAGTCGATCGATACCAAACATCAGGGCAGCGACATTCATCCTATATTCTTTTTGGTGCATGAGATGCAGCTTTATAATGAAGAAAAATACTCTGTCATCTGGCAACTTTCATTAATAAAGGAATACAAATCAAAGATAGAGATAAAACTATTGTTAGACCATATTTACATGCTGCAACTTAGTACCTTTTAGAAGAACAATCAAGACTATGAGAAATACAAAACAAAGACAACTGAAAACCCTGAATTTACTGCATTATTTATAAACTATAAAACAAAAAAGAAATGTAAACCAAAACTGTAATTTTTGCTAAATCAAATTTGTAAATACAATATAATAGAAACTATGTAAACCAAATAAAGTACCTTTTTGAAGAAGAAAAAGAAGAAGGAGGAGGAGAATAATAATAATAATAATAATGTCTGCGGTTCCGCTGTGCAGCGAGTACAGCATGCCAATGAACCTCTGAGTAAAAAACTTTTAAAGTCTTGGAAAACTGAAAGGTAACGCTTTTTTTTTAAACTTTTAACAAAAATATTTCAAACATAAGTCTTAAAAAATTGCATTTAAAAAGAAAATATTAAAAGTAAAAAAAACAAAAAAACAACGTAAATACACAGACTGAAAATCGTCAAGTATATATCAAACATGGCGGCGGCACAGCTAAAAAATTCAAGTGTGAATGGTGCCAATACAAACTCCAATGATGGAAAAATCAATAATAGTGTAAAGACTTATGCTAATGTAACAAAAGGCACTTGTCAAAATAAAGTTATAACAACTCACTCAAACTCGATTGCAGCTAGTAGATTTCGAAGAGTAACCAACAATGATATAAACGAGTTAAATCTAGGTTATGATAACAATCCTGAGCCCCCATAGACTATTTGGTCTCAGGAAGAATTAATAACGATCAGCACTGATTTTAATAATACAATACCGAACAAGCTTTTCAACACATTTAAAATTTTTTTTTCAAACAGATCGATTGTTCTGGCTGCAACTGATAAAAATCTAACGCTTTACAAATTCCCGAGAGAAATGTTATATGAAGCGATAACAGCAAATGAAAGTTGGGAAACAATCTCAAGCATAGGGGAACTCCCCAACTCGAGATACTTGGCAGTAGAATTTTTTGAAGATTATCAAAAAAATAAATTTTTAACTCAAATCAAAACAATAGGAAATTATGCTTTAATAGTTGTAGATCCAAACCTTAAAAACTTTATTACAGGCACTATTAAAAATACTTATTTTGGCTATAATATAAATGACTTTCAAAATATGATGAAAGCGTTTGGCAAAGTATTATATTTAAAACCTATTTTACTTACTGATACACCTATTCCAGTGTGCAGTAATAGTTTTACTTTTAAAATGAAGCTTAATGAATCAATAGCGCCAGAGAATATCCCTACACAAGTCATAGATCAGGAAGCAATTTTAAAAATATATATAAGGGGCTTAGGACCACAATGCTTCATCTGTGGGGAGCGTGGTCACCTTGCAGCAAACTGTAGCAAAAAGAAAAAAATAACACAGACAAAAGCAAACCCCAATTAACTACAAACAACAATCAACCGATCCAGACATCTATTCAAGAAAAAATGGAAATACAAGAGAGCATAGAAAACCAACAATTAGAATTTAACAACAAAAACCTAACTGGAGATGATCACATTTTGGATTTAACTGTTAAAACAAAAATAAATGATAAAGAACTAAATCAAGAAAAACAACAAAATTATACAATGGAATCGATAGAAAACACCAATGAAATAGATAGCAATAGCAATGAGGAAACAGCACAAACACAGCACATACAAAGAACAAGAATTATAAACAAAACTTCTGAATCCATTATGGACTTAACTACACCATGCCTTCCACAAATACAAAAAAATACCACACCCCCAAATAGAAAACCAGGCTGGCCACCAAAACAGAATAGGACAGCCAAGAGAGTTAAAACGGAAGAAAATGATAGTGACACAACAATATAAGATAATCAATCAAATAACTCAATAGATGAAGAAACAGAACAAAATTATGAAGACACTATAGAACAACCTTTTTCTCAATTCAAAACCTAAAAATAAACGTAACCAACAAACACCAATTTAATGAAGTTAAAAATTGGCACCTTGAATGTTAGAGGTTTAAACTCTACCCAAAAAATTACAACGCTTAAACAATGGATTTCACTTACACAACCACATATACTTGGATTAATGGAGACAAAAATCTATGCTGGATCACAAATTGACCCAGCAAAATATTTAACCAAAGAAGGTTTCTGTGCCTGTTCCAGAGACTCTTCATCACCTTCTGCAGGCACAGGCATTCTTATTTCAACAAACTGCCCTTTCACAGCTTTCAAAATTATATTCATAGATGCTAACTTACTAATTACAACTTTTCAACATAAAACTATAAACCTCAATATAATTTTGGTTTACCTGCCTATTCAAGATAGCTGAATTATCACTATAATAATGAACATCAACTCCATACTAGCAAGTACAGCAAACCCAACAATATTGATTGGCGATTGGAACATGTCATGTCAGAAATTCATAAAAAAATGGCTTCACCAAATATCTATACCACTGATGAGTGGTGAAGGCTTCCTATTGATGAATACAATATCTTTCCACAATGGTCGTCATTCATCACTCATCGATCTATGCTTCTACTCCCCGATGCTGCACCACCAGATAGCAATAAAATTAACCCCCTCAGCATTCTCAGATCATTCAGCACTAAACCTTACACAAATGCAGACATCACTTCTCCCACTAACAAGAACAATCAGAATACTACTTCCAACAACCATACCAGAATTTGTTTTCTCAGAAACATACATAATGCTAAACAAAATAAAAGATATGAATCTCAACCCCATACAACAATATCTGGCATACATAAGCATTCTATCATTCAATATCTCACATGTAACAAAAAATTAACCACCACCATCCAAATTATTGACACTCGCAAATGAAATTCATAAACGAATAACCATGATTACGCCATCACACCAAACACAGCAGTATATACGTGGTTTAACAAGTACATACAATAAAACGTGAAACCCTAAAAGAATATTTGAGAATCAAAAAAAGCAAAATATGCATAACCCAACCACATATATAGACCAGAGAATACATTAAATGGGCACTGGGAAACCCACCAATCATCAAAGTTCCAATGGCAATAGAAACAAAGGACAGCACATATATAGGACACAATATGATCCTTCCTATTTTTGAGCATTTTAAAACCAAACTCCAATCTAAAACACCTCTTAAATTACACTCCAAGCTATTTGGACCAGCAGAAACACAAAAACCTTTCACAACAAATGACTTCCTGACAAAACTAAATACAATACCAAATAGATGCCATCCAGGAAGTCCTGGAATACCATTATTCATACTAAAACACCTGAGTAAATACACAGCACAATATTTATGCAACCCAGCAAACCACCTATCTCAAGAAATTCAGGATGTGGAGTGTGGAGGAAGTTCATCCCATTGCAATAGTGCCATTCAACAAAAAAACTAAAACTACCCCATCCCTCACAGAACTCAGACCAATTTCCATGGAATCTTTGCCAATAAAAATTCTTGAAAAAATAATAAAGGAAACAATAGAACAACATATAATGCTGCTGATATCAGAAGTTCAATTTGCCAAAAGAAACTCCTCCACAATTCAAGCGGCATCATTATTCAAAGCAATCCTGGATTCAACAAGACAGAAAAAAATATATAGTCCAATAGCAATTCAACTAGATATTGAGGGATTTTGATGGAGTAGACATTTCCATATTGCTTGGAAACACATCTATCCCCAAGACACATCAGTACATCATTGCAAATCTACTTCTCAACAGAGAAATACACATAATATTAAATGGAAAAAATTCTCCATTATTTGTCCCCACCCAATCCATATCCCAAGGCTCACCTCTCAGTTCTTTATTGTTTATTCTATATATTAACTCTTTAATAGAAAAAAATACAAAAAACATTTACCGGCATTCAAGTACCTGGCACTACACAATATATAGCTTGCTTGGCTTATATGGATGACATCACAGTTTTTCTCAATTCAAAAAAACAATTACCGAAATTACAACAAAAGACTACTGCTTGGTCTATGTTTACCAGAAAACCATGCACCTCCATTTATAAAGCAAAACCAATACATTTTTTAGGATTCCCATTTCATCTGGGATTAACTGGAATGAGGTGTTTAATACAAAATAGATTAAAAGAAGCACAACGCATTGTCACCTCACTATCAAAAACATATCTCTATATATATTCTAAGGTCCAGCTAATAAATAAACTTATAATGACAAAAATAACATTATTTACCAATAATAAAATTCTCAAATGTTTTCAAAGCAAAGATTAAAACCATCTGTAACCAACTTCTATGGTCAAGAAAGGTGGTTGCAATATCAAAAAAAGACTAAATCAACCACTTATTAAAAATGGTCTATCCATCAATATAGAACAGCTTTTAACAGAACAGAACAATGTACACCACAAATACTCATATTGGAATATTCATGAACAAATTCAACAGGAAAGAGACCAAAATGATGATAACACAATACTCAGAATAAACAATGAAAATTACTACATGAGTACAAAAAGTGGTCACTAGAACCAAAATTTTTTGATTTCATTCTAAAAATAAATCTTATCGCAATGCCAACAACATACTTCTTACACCATAAAAGGATGTATGTTTCAATAGAACTTTTTTGTGGACTATGCCACAAAGCTGAAGAGACCCTACAACACCTATTGTATGAATGTACTGCATTACACAATGTAAGAACAATGATGGGTGCAATATACCACCAACAAAACCTGACCATTTGTCAAATAATTAAGGTTTTTCAAGGCAGATCAATACCCAACATTAGAGCAGCAACCTTTGTATTATATGCTTTTTGGTGTACCAGGTGTACCTATCTAATGGGCAACAATCCCAGAAGGCATCCATCCACCTTCTAAACCATATACGGAATAGAGACAAGATAATAGAAAATCCCCATATTTATGCAATTACATGGTCTCTTATAAAACAACAATCAATGCTATATGCACCAAAAATTCAAGAACACTGAAAATTCAATAACAATAAAATACGGAAATACAAAAGACAATTTTTTCCTCTCTCTACAATAAACAATTTTTTATGTAAGAACTAGATAACTTTTCATTGAAAACATGTAACTAAAAACTATAAAAATGCTTGTATACAAAACCAATGGAAAAATCACTGTAAAAAAAAAAATCAATGTAAAAAAACTGTATTTCTTTGATTAATAAACTTCCTTTTTTGAAACATCATCATCATCATCATCATAATAATAATAATAATAACAACAACAACAACAACATCCAGCAGCAAATCTCTGCTGAGGTAAGAAGCAATCTTTAAGCTCTCCGATGTAAGTATATTTTTCTTTTGTTTCAACTTGTTAGTCGCAAAACAATCGTAGTACAGAACAAATCAAATCATATAATAGATTAATAGAGTATTTTTAAAGAAAATATCGGTGTGTATTCATATCTTTTTTAAAAAAAACTGACTTGAGTCAGAATAATAAATCATGGCTACTGCCCAGTCAAGCGTGAGCGAGTTAAGCACCAATACAAAATTAACAACATCGTTAGTTTCAACATCACCTATATCGTATGCAAAAATACTTAAAAGCAACAGCAATATTACAGCACCAACCCAAATACCGCGTTTCCGAAGAACAAATACAAACGATATTAAAAATATAGATCTACATACTCAAGAGGAATGTCAACTCCCAGCCGCAATCTGGACAAAAGAAACGCTTGAAAATGTGACGGACTGTTTCAATGATACGGTGCCTCGCAGGTTTTTTTCACCAACATTGCTAGTACTCGCAGTAACAGATAATCAATGCTCATTGTATCATTTCCCAAAAGCTTTATTATATGAAGCAATTACGCAAAATGAACTATGAGAAACAATTTCTTGTATCGCAGACCATCCAAATTCGCGATATATAACCATTGATTTTTATACTCAGCAGCAAAAAGAACGTTTTCAATCCACTATTTTAGCACTCGATAATTACGCACTCGTAATTATAGATGAAAACCGGAAAAATATTATTACTGGAGTGCTTGAAAATACTTATCTTAAATACAACTTATAAGATTTTCAAAAAATGATAAACCCATTTGGAAAAGTAATTGCCCTACAGCCAATTTATTTAAAAGACACACCTATACCGATATGTAGTAATCGTTTTGAATTTAAAATAAAACTCCATAAAAATGTAGATGCTGCCACGATCCCAACACAAATTACAGATCAAGAAGCAACACTCTCTCTTCACATAAGAGGTTTAAAACCACATTGTTTTGGCTGTGGACAGAGAGGTCATCTATCAACTCAGTGCGATAACACAAAAGGCAATCACTGTGAACAAAACAAAATCATCTCCCCAGAACAACCCAGTGATGATGAAAAAAAAATTCTAATAACACTACATCAATTGACAACCCAATAACAGAAACCGGAAAAATACAGGTTCAAACACCCACGAACAAAAATGATTACGGAACAGAATTGCCAATCCCAAAAACTAACCAAAAAAATAATAACACAAAAACTAACATAGACACCCAAGATTCAAACGAAAATAACTCTCAAGAAACTACAACACAAAATGCAGTAATTACATCACAGGATCAGCAACTCAATAAAACAAAATGTGTACCAAGTAAAAATCAGCAAACAAAAAATAAACACACACAGCTATATAATGAAAATATAAATCAAGATAATATAAGTACACCAATAATAAAACAAACCACAATAATAAACAAAACTGCATCAAACATAATGGATGCAATAGAATCCCCTCTTCCACCCATTCAAGAGAATACACCAGAGGGAAAAAGAAAGCCAGGTAGACCACCTAAAAACCATGAATCCTAAAAGGCAAAAAAACAGACCAAAAGCACAACTCATCAGACATATACAACTTAGAAAATGATGAAATAGAAATGGATTTAAGCCAACAACAAATGGACAACTGTTCAGTTTTATCACAAATTGCATGTATAGAGTCTGAATCAATATTAAATGAAAGAAAAACTGATAATAAACCCTACCATGTCTTAAATATGTATCAGCATCCATCTACTACAATATAAACAAAAATTTAGAATTAAAAAATCAATACCCTGTTATAAAATTATCCTGTAACATGAAGATAAAAATTGGATCTCTAAACATTAGAGGCTTAAATGTCATCAAAAAACTCTTTGAACTCAAAAAATGGTTACATACAACACAACCACACATACTGGGGCTATTGGAAACAAAAATATACAGTGGCTCTCAAATTGGTCCTTCAAAATATTTAGTCAGCCAAGGGTTTTGTGCCTGCTCAAGGCAATCATCATCACCATCAGGTGGCACAGATATAATTATATCCCACAACTGCCCTTTTGATTCTTTTAAAATTATATATATTGACTCTAAGCTTATCATAATAACACTCCATCATAAAAATATCACACTTAACCTAGTATTTGTCTATATACCACCAGACCCTGTCATCATCTCCAGAATAATAGCAACAATAAATTCAATGCTTACAGCAACATCAAATCCCATAATACTCCTGGGAGATTTCAACCTGACCTACCAAACTTTTATTGCCAAATGGATCCATCAAATAACAATCCCACTTATGAGTGCTGAAGGTTTTCTCCCATTAAACTCAATATCTTTTAATAACAATAGATATAAGTCACTTATTGATTTGTGTTTCTACTAACCAATGTTACATCATTATTTTAATCTTGAACTCTGTCCATCTATAATCTCAGATCATGCTGCCCAGTTCATCACCATCGACCTAACAAAAATACAGAATACAACAATAGCCCTTCAAAAGACTATGCAAATACTTCTTCCAGCACAAACAACTGAATTCCTATATTCAGAAACATATATAACGCTCCAAAAACTTCAAAACATGTCACTCGATCCAGTGCAAAAGAATATAGCATTCACCAATATACTTTCTTTCAATATCAATCATATTACCTGCAATTCAACACCCCCCATCAGATTATTAGCTTTGGCAGATGAACTACATAAAAGAATAACCATTTCCAGACCAACTACAGATAATCAAACACAAATAAAAAAAACTTACAGAAATGTACAACAATACATGCAACACACTAAAGCAATATGTAGCAATAAAAAAGTAAAAAATATACCTTACCCAACAACACACTTGGACCAGAGCATACATACGGTGGGCACTGGGATACCCATCCACAGTCAGAGTGCCAATGGCACTTGAAATAGATGGCTCTATAACAGCTGGATGCAACATGATAAACCCAATATATCACCACTTTAAAAAAAAACTGCAAAAACAAAGAGTGTACACACCAAATGAAGACATATTTGGAGACCCTGAAACAGACACACCAATAAAAACAACTGAAATTGTATTTCAACTTGCAACAATAACAAACAGATGTCACCCAGGACCACAAGGAATTCCAAAATTTGTGTTCAAACATCTTAGTCACTTCACAGCCAAATACCTGTGTGATTTAGCCAATTACATATCTCAAAAAATTTACAACATACAAAGTCTATACCCAATTGCAATGGTTCCATTTAACAAAAAACTAACAGCAATATCATCTTTATCTAATCTACGACCAATTTCAATGGGACCTTTAGGAATAAAAATTCTTGAAAGAGTAATAAAGGAGAAAATAGAACAACATATACTCCCTGTGTTATCATCAGCACAATATGCAAAAAACGGATCATCCATTGGCCAGGGTGCCTTAATGTACAAAACAATAATCGAAGTAGTAAAAAAAAAAAGAAATATGCACCAATTATAGTTCAACTAGACATTGAGGCAGCATTTGACTCAGTGCCTATAGCCAAATTATTAGATGTGCTGAAAAAAACAACAATGCCTCCATCCCTACTATATATAATAGCCAATCTGCTACTCAGCCATGAAATTCACATCACATTGAATGGGAAAAATTTACCAACCTTCAGACCAAGTCAATCTATCCCACAAGGATCCCCCCCCTCAGTGCCTTGCTCTTTACAATATTTATAAATCCTCTATTAATAGAGATACAGAAAAAAATAAAAGGCATTCAAATCCCAAACACTGCTTTAAATATATCATGTATAGCCTATATGGATGATGTAACCATTTTTCTCCCCTCTAAAAAGAACCTCCCCATATTACAAGAGATAATCAAGAATTATACCTCAAATTTTAATTTAAAAATTAACACAAATAAAACTGCTGCATGATCAATATACACAGGCAAGCACTGTACAGAGATGTTTAATGGTAAACCATCTGCTTTCCTTGGTTTCCCATTCTACCTTGGAACCAACGGAATGAGGCAAAAAATTTCAAAATAAATTAAAAAAAGATGCTGAAAAAATCACAACCTCACTTGAAAAGTCATACCTGTCAATATACGCAAAGGTAGCACTATTTAATCAACTTATAATTACAAAAATTATCTACTACACACCTATAATCAAATTTGCAAAAACATTCATATCAAAAATCTCATCAATCTTTAACAAATTAATATGGAAGAGAAAGACAGTGGCAATATCTTTAAAAAATCTGAGCAGACCACCACATAGCAATGGACTTGGACTCCATACAATCAATGTTTTTTACACACAGAAATCAGTAAATCTAATAACAGCAACCATAAAAAGATTTCCAGACCTGGAGTGTGTAATTAGTATAATACCCACAGACAGACCACCCCCTTCATATGGATATCCATCCTCACTGATTGAAGAACTCAAGCCAATATACAACAAAATAGCACTCAATAATGACAACAAGTATACATACTGGGACATTTATAATATACTAAACCCAAACCAGACACCTAATCTACATCCATCAGTTTTTGGAATAGACAACAGACAACTACTGCAACAATTCAGAAAATGGTCATTAGAACTAAAATTATTTGATTTTCTACTTAAGCTTAATCTTAATGCTCTACCCACAACACATTTCCTCAGATTTCGTAGATTCTACACAAATATAGACCCCATGTGTGGGCTATGTCATAGAGAAGAAGAGACACAAGATCATTTTCTTCATTCCTGCAGTGCACTAGAAACAATACGTCACACAATGTTTACCACATACAGAAAGGCTATCATTTCAATTGATGAAATAATAAATACATTTAAAAAAGGCAACATCCCTGCTATTCGTGCAGCAACATATAGCCTTTATGCCTACTGGTGTACCAGATGCACTTTTGCACTTGCTAATAACCCTTGATGCCACCCAGCAACATATTCAATAAAACTAGAACTGATCAGAAAAAGAGACAGCATCCTAGCTCAACCAGATGTGTTTGCAGCCACATGGTCACACTTAGAAACAAAGATCCAGTCTATAAAATATAAAGTCTAATATGATAGATGATGACATTTTCAACATCATCTTTTTTTCCGACTTCAAAGAGATGCAAACATAAACTGAACTAAATAGAAGACCAAATTTAGAAACAAGAAAGAAAGTATGCAGAATTGATAGACTTACATACTGAAATTTTGTTGTAATTTGTTTTACATTTGTAACAAACCAATATAGTACTATATGTGACTCTGTAACTTTTTAGACTCAATAAAGTTTTGCTTTGAAACATCATCATCATCATCATCAATAATAATAATAATAATAATAATAATAATAATAATAATAATAATAATAATAATAATAATAATAATAATAATAATAATAATAATAATAATAATAATAATAATAATAATAATAATAATAATAATAATAATAATAATAATAATAATAATAATAATAATAATAATAATAATAATAATAATAATAATAATAATAATAATAATAATGGATACATCAGCTGTCTTTTCCGATGATGAGTGGAAGAAGCTTTCTGCTGGAGAAGGCCATGTCATTTAACAATGGTAGACATTCATCACTTATAAATCTGGTTTTCTATTCGCCATCATTACATAACATGATATGCATTCAATTTCCCCCTCTCTGATCATGCAGCTGTTTTAGTGTCACTGGAAATTAATTTTGATAATAGAACAATTAATACAGGAAGAACCATCAGAGTTCTACTACCATCACACACACCAGAATATCTTTTTTCAGAAGTATACATATATTTTCACAAGTTGAATATTGCAATGGATCCAGTCCAAGCATGGTGTGCTTTTACTAATCTGCTTTCATTTAACATTGATCATCTTACCCAACAAAACTACTAAAGCTTATGGATGATACCTATAAAAAATTATTGGCACTTCTCAATCAAATCTCGATCGTCCCTGTCTGATAGCGTTAAAGAAGACATATCAAGGAGTTAACAAACCAGCTTAAGGAATATATCTCCATCAAAAAGAAAAGGTTATATTTAAATAAGCCACACATGTATACCCAAAACTTCATTAGATGGGCACTAGGCCACCCTTTCCAGGTGTGAGTCCCAACAGCTATTAAAGTTCAAACTGACATTGTCTACAGACATTTTATGTTGGAGCGGCTTTACATATTGTATAGAGAAAAATTCCAGAGGGTCTCTTCCCCAAGTCTAATGGCCTTTTCACAAGATAGATTAGAAAATGAATTTAAAATTTCTTTAAAAGATTTCATTAAAAAAATAGAAGCGATGCCAGATTCGTGTCATCCTGGCATAGATGGAATTCCCAAGCTTGTATACAAATATATTGATAAAATTGCTGCACAATATATGCTTAACCTAGTCTCCTACCTCACTAAAGACATCTATAAAATACAGGGCTTGAATCAAATTATGCTTGTGCCATTCATGAAAAAGAAACAATTAATCTCAAACACCACTAACCGACATCCAATTTTAATGTGCTCCCTCGGCATAAAGATAATAGAATCAGTGATAAAAGATAAAATAGAGCCATTCATTTTGCCAAACCTATCAAAATGCAATTTGCTAAAAAGAATCCTCAACTGGACAGGCAGCCTCTCTATTCAAGTCAACTATAGAAACTGTTAGAGATAATAAAAAATACAGTCCAATTGTTATTCAACCAGATATTGAAGCCACTTTTGACATGATTTCCATCAGTACTCTTCTTAAAACTCTGCAAAAATACTCAGTTCCCAACGCCTATCTAAACTTGCTTGCTAACTTACTTTTAAATCGTGAGATTTAACTTTCTCTAAATGGGAAAACTTCACCACCAATAGTGCCACATCAGTCCATTCCTCAGGGCTCACCTCTCAGTGCCTTATTGTTCACTGCCTATATCAACCCTCTTATAAAAATAATAGAAAATGAATTTTCAGGAGTCTACCTGCCTACCATCAATGACAACATCTCATGTATCGCATAAAACAAATTCCCAAACTTCTTAAGATACTTAACAATTTTACAAAAGAATATAAGCTAACATTTAATATGTAGAAATCGTGTGCATGGTAGATCTTCACCGATAATAGCATTACTAAAGTTTTCAAAGATAGACCAAGTGCATTTCTTGGGTTCAACTTTTATTTATGTCATTCACCTATGAGATCGCTCATACAGAAAAATTTGATAAGTGGAAAAGACTCAATTCACTCTCCAAAGCCTACCTCTCTCTATATACAAAAATGGCTTTCCTTAACATGCTAGTGATTACAAAAATCTCTTAATTTACTCCAAAAATCATTTATACCAAGGCATTTACAAATAAGATAGACTCCTTATGCAGGAAATTATTCTGGGGAAAAAAGATTATCTCAATATCAGTAAAACGTCTAAGAAAACCCCTTTCACAAAATGGCCTTGGTCTTCACTCAATACATGTCTTCAGGATACAAAAAACATTGAACATAATATCTACATGTGCACAAAAATTCCCATATTTATAAATTTCTGCCAAGATTACCCTTACAGATAGACCACCTCCTCTCCAGGGATATCTGAACACACTACTTACACCATTATTAACAATCCACACTCTTAACTTTAAATCACCACAAGCCAAATATAAATATTGGGAAATTTATCAACTTCTACATCCAAGTCAAGATGATGTACAAACTCCACTTCATATTAATAATAAACAATTATGTCACAAATTCAAACTATGGTCATTTGAACCAAAATATTTTGACTTTGTCCTAAAGATAAATCTGGACTCACTACCTTCACAACACTTTTTGAAATATCAAAGAAACTATAAAGATATAGATGATATATGTAATCTTTGCCATAGGGACTCAGAGACCCAAAACCACCTTTTTTTTCTCATGCTCAAGTCTAGAAAACATTCATGAAATTATTAGCACTTCACTCAAGAATAAAAAAATCAATATAAAAACCCTTTTTGACTTTTTTAAAAGGGGTATCTTTGCTGAAATAAGAAGCTGCACATTTTTACTCTATGCCTTATGGTATACAAGGTATAATTTTATATACAATTATAACCCCAGAAGACATCCAAACATGTTCAGAAATAAGCTGCAAACCATACATGAAAGAGACATGAAGATTACAGATCAATCTAAGTACATTGACACCTGGAATATACAAGAACTTATATAAAAGCACTAACAAAAAACTATAACATGGATCCTTGTGCCAGCTCTGAAGTCAACTGACACAAATTAGACACATTCCTGCTTTAATTTAATTGAAGTATATCTAATTGAATGTAATCGTATGATTGAGTGATTATCATTGACTTTGTTGAACTGCTTTTTTTTTCTTAGATACTTCTAGTTTGATAACGGATACAGTCACTGATCAAATCATTGTACATATGCAGTTTTGCAAAAACAATTTATATATAAGAACTATGTTGTCAAATGTAACTTGTATAACCTTTTAGAATACTAATAAAGTTTATCCTTTGAAACATCATTATCATAATAATAATAATAATAATAACAACAATTCAATTCATTTATTTAAGTGCTAAACAACAGCATAAAGCCAATTACAGCTTGCACATAGAATAAAAGTGAAAATAAATCATATAACATAAAATTAAAACATAAATGTATACATAATAAAGTAAAATTTAAAAGACAAAATCAAACATAACATTTAAGTTTAATAAGATTACAAAATTTCTTATAATCAATGTCACACAGATTAAGGTTACTCCCAGTCTGATTATATAAAGAGGGTAACCTAAATAAAGGAGAAAATTTAAGAATATTAGAATGACATGTTTGAATCTGATATATATAAATAGACCTAGTATCATAACTCAAAGACCTAATGGAAATAGTTGAAACTATATCTGATAAAATAACTTGTTTATTAACAATTTTATAAAAATATTTCAAATCCCTATACTTAATAATAATAATGATGATGATGATGATGATGATGATAATAATAGTAATAATAATTTATTTATTTATTTATTTATTTATTATTAATCAAACAATACTTATAATAAAAAAAAAAGAAATACTCCAAACAAGATAAACTTGAACTAGGAGTCTTTCTTAAATTATTAATTACAAACCAAAAACAAAAACACCAACAAAAATAACAATAATAATAATAAAATACATTACTTTACTATAAATACTAAGACAAGTAAATCAAGACAAATAATATAAGAATAAATTCAACCAAAAAGATATACATATACATATTATATATATATTGTAACCAGTTGGGTTACATAGTACACCAGTAATAATATAGTGTGTGTGCTTATATATATATATAAAGTAAAGGAAAAGTAGAAATAAACACAGAATACATTTTTGTAAATATTTTTCTATATTTCCTAAAATAAAATAATGATAAGTAAAGGGTTAAATTACTCTGGGTTTAAGGTAATATTTTATTATAAAATTAAATATTTTAAAAAGGTCTGATAAATATTATTTGTAATTCTGATTGTGAAATGTAAAAACACAATACTTGTTTTTGAAATTTTTTTTAATTAATTAAACAAAATTTTTATCTATGAAAAATCCCCTAAATAAAAACATGTATATGTTTTTAAAGGGATTGAGATAAAAATAAAAACTCTGTTTTTAATCAAGCTGCTGTTATCACCTTAGATGAGTCTATAAAAGGGCTGATAACAAATTAGCTCCAGTTTTGGATAATGATTTTGAAGAGAGCAGTATGTTGTTGGCTGTAGCAGAGAGTTGGCAGAATAGCTACCATGAATTGATACAGCTGAAAGCAGGACATTAGATTTAGAAGCTACAAATATTTCCTTCTCAGGAGATTGAATTCATTTGGAGAAAATGACCCACTTCTTTGTGCTGTAATTCATAGCCTTAAACAGAGAGGATAGTTGCTTGTCTAAAATTTATTAAATCAAAACAGCTGCTTGCCTGGAACAATCCTAGACAGAAAGAAACCAACTTCAGACCAAGATTTTACATGAATTACGTACTTTTACCTGATGATGACAAGAAACCTGAAATTATATTTTTTTCTGCTGGACCAAAAACAAGCCTACCAAGAGAAAACTTGAAGAAATCGGTGTACTTATGCTGCTGTTTATTTATACGCACAGAGAATCACAGATAAATACATTGCGTGTATATACAGTGAGTTATTATATTTTAATAATTCTTGAAACAACTTATAAGATTATAAATTAATAACTTAAAACAAAACACGTAAATAATTTGCTTAAGTCAAATGTCAAAAAGAAAGATGATTTGATATACACCTTGGTCTCGTTTTATGTGATAGATAGGTTCCTCAGAAAACACGCGCAAACGAAATCGCGCAAAAATAGACATAACTTACATTGAAAAATGGGGGATGTGGTCTGTGATTTTTCAAAATTCGTGTAAAAGCAAAGCACCAACGTAAAATTACTTTAAAATTTGCGCAAAAAAAAAAAATAAGGAAATAAAATATGACTAATAAAAAATTTCAAATTTGAAAAAAATTGATACAAGACAAACTTTTTTTAACTATAATATTTAATTTTATTCAAAATAATATATTTTTATGCATAATTTACAGCACAGTAATTTACATTTTTATACACATTTTAATTATTATCGATATTTGCCGAAAAACACTTTCGTTTGCAAACAGAGGAAATACAACTAGCGCTAAGTTCACACTCATGTTGTGTGAATGGATTTCTGGTGACAACATAATTAGTAATTAATCTTTGAGACGATGATTTTATTAATTGTTTATGAAACTAACAACTAAAAATTAAATTCTTATTTTTGTCTTTAATTTTCAATTTCATTTAAAAATCAAATTTCATATCACATTAATTTCAAGTCGCCCGTAAGTAATTTTTAAATTGTTAATTACAATTAAAAATCAGATTTTAATTGTCAAATTTAATTGTGCCCACTGCTATTACTGACCTTTTAAAAATAAACTTGTGGACACTAAATGATTAATAATTGATTGTTCTTTTTTAAAAAGCAAAAACAGAATGTAATTTAAAATGCAAAATTAACATGCACAATGTTTGAACAAATTTACATTATAATCTTGTAAAATTTAATGTGTGTATATATAAAATGTGGAAATTATGATTTTAATTTCATTATTGCATAAAATTTTACCATTATAAAGCACTGAAAATATTTAAATTACTAAGATGAAAGTCAATTCCAATAATGTGCTATTACTTTTAATATAACGTAAGTGTGCGAAATTTATTATTTAAAGTAATAGCGCATTATCGGAGTTCAACTTCTGGTGAACTTCAAAATCGCGTAACTTCAAAATCGTGTTAAATAAGTCCACGTAAAAACAGACCCAGGTGTATATATATATTTTGAAGAAATTGTTTTGGTAATTCCTTAAAAAAAAATGACAGTAAAAAAAGAATATACAAATGCAAGCATAATTTTGTTTGAATTAAAATCGTAAAAGCAAATCTTTTAAATTGGTCTAAGAATGCTGATAATTAATCTATAAGGACCTGTCAAACAAATGTTGACTTTATTAGTTTGATAAAAAAAAAAAAGAACTTATAAACTGAAACTAAATTTTAAATTATATATTTTGTTTATACACATGTATATGTGTGAAATTTTCTCTATGTTTTTGGAATGGAATTAATTAGAAAAATGTAATATTATTGTAATAAATTAAAAAAGGGCATGTAAAATATAATCAATTTTTTTATAATTATTTTATATCAATTGAAATATATTAATTGTATATTAGAAATCGCATGTCTGTGCGCACATATATGTAAATCATTGTAACAATTTAAATGTTGAATAGTAATTATTTAAATCTCAATGTGATCATTTGAATTTTATAGTAATATTGTAAATTACAGTGTAATGACTTTATTATTTTGTATTGTAATCAAAATCAGAAAGTTTATATGTGTGTAATTTTATTTTTATAAGACCTTAATTTTTTTTTGTTAATAATAAACTTGTATTTAATTGTTAAAATTGTATTCCATCATCTCTTGTTCACATACAGTAATAGAGCTTGTGTTCTCTGAGCTAGATTTTGGACACGGGTAAATGGGGATGTATATTTAGTGCTTTGGGGCATCTGGAGATGATCAATCATCATCCTAGTTGGCGCAAAAGAGGATACTCTTTAAAGCCCATGCATTATTATTTTTTATTTTACTTTAGTCTTATTAAAAATTTAAGTTTATAGTTGGCCAGTACATTAATGGTACTAAGTGGCCAAAGCATTGATGATGATCAGCATGTTTTAAATGTCCCAGCATTATTGATTTGATTTCTGATTATTGTGTATTTTAATGGATGGGCACTAAGATGGTGCATCCAAGTTATGTTTAAATAATTGCCCAAGGTGGCAAAGGCTCATATAGTTAGCCTGGTCTAAAGAAGACCCATTTTCTGGTCCACTCACATGGTTGACTGTTGATTTATATTGTTTATTGTTCAAATCCAGCCACAAGATGGTCTGTTGATTTTATTCTGATATATTATGCTGATTTGTTTATTTTCCTCAATGATGATGATGGATGGTTATTTTTCTTGAGTAGTACTCATACTTATATTGACTTATTATAATGCTGGTTGAATTTATAATTATGCTTTTAGTTGCTCTATTGAGTTAACTTCTGATCTCTCAATGTTCTCATAGATCTCTTGATCTTTTAAATATATTTTATCTTTATTATACTTTGTAAATTATTTGAAATATTGATAAATTGGGAGTGATGATGATTTTTCCACCATTTCTTGCTACTACCCCCCATCCCATTATATATACATTAATTAATCAATATATTACACATGAGACAATAACCAAAATTTTAAATATTTTTTTTAAAAATATAAAAAGATAAATTATCAACATCAATTGAACAGTCAGTAACAAATGAATTAAAGAGTGTGAGTCCACTGTAACTAAATTGCCTGTGACTGCTTTCTAAAAAAAAATCTGGAACCACCAGTTGAAATTTGTTAGCCAAGCGGGTATTTATAATTGATACTTTATGACACAGTAAAAAATGATGACGATATATATCAATGATAATTCTCAACTTATATAGTTTAGAAACAGATAACACACCAGAATTGACATATATATCTCGCACAGAGGTCAATCTAAGTCTACCAAAAATAATACGCATTGTATAATTTTGCAAAGTATATAACTGAGATAGTGAGTAATCAGTAGAGCCACCCCAAATGGAAATATTGTAACATAATATACTCTGATAAAGTCATCAAAGTAGATCTAGGTATGAATTTCAACAGATAATAAAATAAATAATTAATTTTATGTAATTGAGAATATAAATAAACAATGTGCTTAGACCAAGATAACCCTGAATCAATATAGATGCCTAAATAGCAATAATTATCCACAAAACTAATGTTACAACATTTACAAATACTTTTTAAATGAACATTATACTGATCACAAATCCTAATACTAATTGAATGTGTGCAGTGTTTGTAAGAGAACAGAATACCTCTGGTTTTATTACAATTAACAGTTAAATAATTTATCATAAGCAAGATACTTATTAATTCTAGATCTTTATTAATTAATTGCTCCAGAATACTATATGAAACAGCATCACAAGACAAAGCAATATCATCAGCAAATGTGTGTAGTGTTTGTAAGTGAACAGAATACCTCTGGTTTTATTACAATTAACAGTTAAATAATTTATCATAAGCAAGTTACTTATTAATTCTAGATCTTTATTAATTAATTGCTCCAGAATACGATATGAAACAGCATCACAAGACAAAGCAATATCATCAGCAAACCATAACTCTTTGAATTCAAAGATAATTTAAAATTTAAAGATGTCATTTGTATAAATTAAAAACAGTATAGGGCCAAGTACAGAACCTTGTGGAACACCATGATTAAATAATCCAAAATCACCAATAATACCATGTATTTTAATAGCCTGTCTCCTATCCTTCATGTAACTTAACAACCAAGAAGCAAAATGACCTCTAAAACCATATGAACACAAACGATGTAAAAAAACTGTGTGATTAACAGAGTCAAATGCCTTGGACAAATCCAAATAAACAGCTGCTGTCTTGAGACCCTTATCCAATGATAATGTCACATTATGTACATGATAATAAATAGCATCTAAAGTGCTCTTTCCAGTAACAAAGCCAAACTGATACACAGAAATCACTTTATGAACATTCAAAAATGACATCATTTTATCCTTAACTGCCATCTCAAATAATTTAGCAATAACAGATATTACAGAAATAGGTCTATAATCGCTAATAATCAAAGGATCACCTTTTTTTAAAATGGGTGTAATAACCCCTACTTTCAAACATTGAGGAAATACACCATAAAGAGGTTAAACAAGTAAACTAATGCAGGTATAAAAGCTAATTTATTATCTTTCACAATTTGGGGTGGTAATTTATCTAATCCAGAAGAGTGAACCTTTTTTAAATCATGGATTAGATTTGATAACTGAACATCTGAACAAAAGAAAGTATCAGAAACAAGTGTAGAAGTCATATCATTAATAGATGGTTCTATGTGAGGTCTATATGCAAAGAAATTATTAAAAAGATCAGCCACATATTTTTCATTACCTTGTACCTCTAATATGACATCATTATTCTTAACATAAGTAATTTGATCAGAAGATTTTTTAACCAAAGAGTTTATTGCTTTCCACTTCAAAGTAACATTTTTATTACAAAGAAATTCACTATAATAATTCAATTTTGCTATTTTAATATCACATTTAATTTCTTTATTAATCTGCTTCAAGACAATTGAACTGGCAGAACGTTTTAACCTATTTCTAAAATTAATTTTTTCAATCAACTGATTTGAAATCCACAAAGAATGTTTTCTATTTTTATTATTTAGTTTAATACGACAAGTGACCTTATCAATCAAAGAACAACAAATATTTTGGAATTCTAAAAAAGCTTTATCAACATTGTCCAAATCAAAAATACAATCCCAGTTTTGAATAGATAATAAACGATTTAATTTAATATGTAATAATTTATCAACATACCTATAGCTAATCGAATTATTACGAATCATAGACAATTTTAAAAAAAATTGCAAACTGATCAGTAATATTTAATTCAGATACACCAGATACAAAATTATAATCCTGATCAAGTCTAATAAAAATATGATCAAGCAGAGATTTACAAGTTGGCGTTATGTGCGTAGGTGAAAAAATCAACTGATCAAAACCACAACTATATAACAAATCCAAATATCCACAGGTAGAATTATCTTCCGCACTCAATAAATCAATATTTATATCACCAATCATTACAACAGAAGATGAACACAAATTAGATAACAAATTATCAAGTTCAGAAATAAAAGTTCAGAAATAGAACTAGTACACGATCTATAAATTGCAATTAATGAAAGAACTCCATTTGGAAAATTAAGCGCTAGCAATATTGATTCAGCAGTAGTAAACCTGAGAATCTCATAAATATAATTTAATTCATTTTTTATAAAAATCATTAGACCTCCTGATTGTGAATAAGAACGTGGTGCAAGTAAACTCTTATAACCGTCCAAAACATATAAATATTGTTCCTCGTTAGAAATCCATGTTTCAGACAAAATAATAATATCATAATTTATTTTAAGTCCATTTACAAATACATTGAATTCATCAAAATGAGCTCGTATACTACGAATATTCAAATGAAAAATTTTAAAGTCTTTATAATACGGAATGCGGTATATTAGACCGTATATTAGACAATGAAAATCACATGGAGGATAAATCTGCTTCACTTTTTATAACAACACTGGGAGAATTATTGTCATTTCTGATATGTACCAAACCATTTCGAATAAACGCCACACCTTGTATTTGGTCACCCATTTTTTGCTTCGCTTTCCAAAACAGCTGTCGAGTAGCCAAAGAAATCCGTTCATTAACGTAAATACGTTTATTATTTTCCAATGGCAAAATATCTGACACTAAAATAACAGATTTCCTATTAAGCAAAAATGATTTAGCTATATTTCGAGAGCTAAAACGAGCAATAACAAGTCCCAGTTTATTCATCTTAGATTTTGTACGAAATACCTGCTCTAAATCACCATTAGAAAAATGTTCAACATTAAGCTTATTCGCTACTTTAGAAACAACTTGCAAAAAATCTTCATCACTTTGATAAAGAATGCCCTGCAGCTCACTTTCAAAAGCCATTTGAAATCTTTCCAATGCTACCACTTTAGATTTTAACAAAGATATATCATTGTTATGTGCATCATAAGCAGAAGACAAAACAGAAATATCCTGACTATTCTTTTCAACCCTTGAATGCAAAATATCAAAATCAGTTTGCATTTTGGAAACAGTTTGCGTCAGCTCCGATAATGCATTATGAATAACTGGTATCAACTGCAATTTCTCCATAATCTGCTGTAAAGCTAAACTATCCGATGTCTGGGAAGAATTTAATTTTGCATTAGTAGTAGAAAAAGAATCTACAAAAAGCACATCTCCAAGCTTGCCTTTTACCTATAGACATGTCTGTATGTATTTTCCGATAACGTTGAACACGTGTAATGCATTTTGCAATTACAACCGTGACATGAAATATAATTGCCACTTTTAGACAATAAAGTATCACTAATACTACACATATCCATGTTAAATATATCAAGTCACTTTAGAAAACAAAAACTAGGTCATAATAAAAATAATAAATCATATAATAATCAATAAAATAAGCTAAAATAGTAGAGCTAGTAAAAAATGAACGTCCATTCAATAGTAGTAGTAATAACAATAATAATAATAATAATAATAATAATAAAAGAATACACAACAGAGCAACCGGAAGATCAAACAAACCCAGACAAGAAGATAGAAAATCCCAAACACCCAGAGACTGGCTGAGAAATAGATGACATGCAAAAAAATAAAAAAAAATGGGAATAAATGACAAATAAAGAATATACAAAGGAAGGAACAGGAAATCAGACAAGGCCAGATAAGAAGAGAAAATACACCAAACATGAAGAATGTGACCAAGAGATGGGTGACATGCAAAAAAATTATAAACAAATAGATGATATGCAAAGAAATAAGAAGCAAAGTTGCTGATCAGTCAGTACTATCACAGCTGCTTGAGTCAGACAAACTAACCACTGAAAAAGAAGGCAAAAGAATTGAAGTCAGTCCAAAACAGATAAAGCCTCATCAAAAAAAAACAATCAAAAAAAGGAAATCAAGATAACAATCAAAGAGTGGAATCAGAGACTGGAATAGAAGATATACCTGATGAACACCAAAGATCAAAAATAGATATAGACATTATGCAAAAAAATAAAAAATGTGGAGAAATAAACCAACTGGATGAAGAAGATATTATTGAAGCCACAGAAAATAAAACAAGCACAGAAAAAAAACTAAAACACACCAAACACATTGAGGGTGACCCAGAACTAGATGACGTAAAAGGGAAAAATAAGGAACTGGATGGCATACAACATAATAAACAAAGTAAGCAAAAAACAGATAAAGAAGATACAATGGAGGCAAAGGCAGACAAGAACATAAAACACATCAAACACATTGAAGCCAACCATGAACTAGTTGGCTTAAAAGTGGAAAATAAGCCACTGGACAACATAAAGATAATAATAACCAAAGTAAGCTTAAAATGGCACACCAGGAAAGGCCAGCTCAGCTACATGAGCAAGAGAGATTAAACAATGAAAAAGAGGATAAAAGCATTGCAACAAATGTAAGCCATATGAAATGTGACCAACAAAATCAGTCAAAGAGTGCAAATAAAGATTACATGCAAATTATGGCACTTGAGACTGAAGCTGAAGATGTGATTCATGGAGATAGAAGATGCAAAATTTCAACCAAAATCATACCATGGACAACAATTATTAATAAAACATCTGCTAAAATGAGGGAGGCTATTACTCCAGATCTGCCTACCCAAATAGAAATGCACACTGAATATAGGTGCAAACCAGGGTGTCCACCAAAACAAGATAGAAGATATAAAAAGGTGAGAATTGAACAAGAGAATCCTCACAGTGAGCAGGAAATATATAATTGGGCTGTAGCAGTGGATGAAGAGTGGTCTGGTGTTTCAAGATGCAGTGGAAATCGAGGAAGAAAAGTAGGAAGACATGAATTCCTAAACTCAAAAGGAAAAAAAACTACTAATGAAACTTAAAATTGCTGTTTTAAATGTCAGAGGACTTAATGCAATCAATAAAAATTTCAAAGTCAGAAATTGGATAAATCAAATCCGAGCGCATATAACAGGATTATTAAAAATGAAGATATATGCAGGCTCAGCAATAGACCCAGCTACCTACCTGAGGGGCCAGGGCTTCTCTGCATGTTCCAGAGATTCTTCCTCCCCATCTGCAGGAACTGGAATAGTAATTGCTCAAGATTGTCCTTTTGAAAATTTCAAAATACTTTACATTGATTCAAACCTTCTAATAATAACACTGACTCAAAAAATAATTACAATGAATATAGTGCTTGTATATATGCCAGTAGAAAAGCAAAAGATAGAATCTATAATTTATAATATAAATTCAATTCTTGCCATGAATGCAAGCCCCACTGTTCTGGTTGGGGACTGCAACTCATCTTATGAAGAATTTATACAGAAATCACTACATAAAATAGCCATACCATTGATTAGTGGACAAGGTTTTCTGCCAGAAGGGGCTATCTCCTTTCATAATGGTCGGTTTGCAACATTAATAGATCTTGTCTTTTACTCACCATCGCTGCATCACCTCATGGAAGTAAAATTGGTCCCGACCACTTTTTCTGATCATTCTGCCCAGCTAATCATGATCAATCTAGGAAAACTGCAAGCAGTTAATCACAACCTAACAAAAACAATAAGAGTACTTATCCCAACAAATGCGACAGAATTCCTCTTCTCAGAGACATATATTCTGTTGCAGAAGGTTAAAGGGATGAGCCTCGATCCTATACAGCAATACCTGACTTTTATAAATATCTTGTCTTTCAATGTTGATCATGTAACAAGAAATCAACCACCACCATCAAGGCTTCTGCAATATGCTGATCAGCTACATCAGAGACTAATGATGATGACTCCAACACACAACACCCAAATACACATAAGAAAGCTGACTGATGCTTATAACAAGGCCTGTGAATCACTGAAAGAATATCTGAAGATAAAGAAAAGTAAGCTTTGCATGGCACAACAGCACACATGGACCCACAAGTTTATCAAGTGGGCTTTGGGTTATGTACCAGACATAAAAGTGCCAATGGCCATACAGACTGAGGATGGTATGTTCACTGGCCATAACATGATTATGCCATTGTTCAAATATTTTCAGGATAAGTTAAGTGCGGAGCCTCACCTTTTTTTTCAGCCAAAAATGTTTGGAGAGGTTGAGGGTGAATTACCAGTTAGTGAAAATGATATAATAGAGAAAATGAGAACTATCAGCAATGCTTGTCACCCAGGTGGCCATGGGATACCACTGTTCATTTTCAAGCATTTAAGTTTTTTTACAGCTAAATACCTCAAGGATTTAGCAAACCATCTTGCTCAAGAAATTAAACCAACCACAGGGATATATCCCATGGCAATAGTGCCATATAATAAGAAAAAGAAAGGCATACCAATGCCAAATGAGCTTAGACCAATATCTATGGGGCCACTTCCTATTAAAATATTGGAAAAAATTATAAAAGATAAGATTGAGCCCTATATTTTACCAACCATCAGTGAATCACAATTTGCAAAGAAGACATCATCAACGGGGCAAGCAGCATTGTTATTCAAGACCATGATGATAGCCACCAGGGTGAGAAAGAAATACAGCACAGTAGTGGTGCAAATAGATATTGCTTCAGCTTTCGATTCAGTGAGAATCCCTGTGTTACTGGATATGCTCAAGCAGACTAAAATACCCAAAGGTCTGCTATATTTGACTGCAAACTTGATACTGAGCAGAGAACTGTATGTTACTATGAATGGCCGAAATTCACCCTCATTCATCCCAACACAATCACTATCACAAGGGTCTCCTCTGAGTGCATTAATGTTTATTTATTATATCAATCCTCTTATTGAAAAAATCAATAGCACATTCATTGGAGTTCAAATACCTGGTACAACACAGAAGATTGCATGTCTCACATACATGGACGATATCACAGTCTTCTTGACATCAAAGAAGCAAATACCACAGCTTCAGGCAGTGCTTGAACAATTCTCAAAGCAATATGGATTGAGCATAAACCCAGAAAAGTCTGCAGCCTGGACGCTACTCACTGGAAAGCCATGTGGACCAATGTATCGAGCAAAACCAGCTCCATTCCTAGGCTTTCCTTTTTTTCTAGGAGCCACTGGAATGAGATGTCAGATCCAAGCCAAGCTCAAAGAGGAAGTCAAAAGCATAGCTGAATCACTCTCAAAGGCATATTTGTCCATATATGCAAAGGTGCAACTGATTAACAAACTTATAATAACCAAGATAACATATTACATGCCTGTAGTTGAATTTTCAAAAAAAATTTATGGCATGCATTAATTCCATATGTTGCAAGCTCATCTGGGGGGAAAAGACGGTGGCAATTTCAATGGCAAAACTGAATCACCCTCTTATAGCAAATGGACTGGGATTGCATAGCTTACAAACATTTCAAACATTCAAAACAAGGAATGCTATAATTGCTATACTCACTCAATTTCCTAAATTAAGACACCTAGAGCAGATAACACCTACAGATAGACCTCCTCCAAAAGATTGTTTTTTGGCAATCACCATCTACCAATGCAGGAGAGAAAGAACAATTCCAGATCAATTGGACCAAAAATATAAATATTGGGAAATATATAAGTTTATACATCAAAATAATTATAATGAGGAGATCCCATCAATACTAGAAATAGGAAACAAATATCTGATCAAGCAATACAAAAAATGGCAACTAGAACCTAAGTTCCTAGATTTTATAATCAAGATGAATTTGAACGCTTTACCTACTAAGTATTTTTTACATCACAGAAGAATGTACAGGTCAGTTGATCCATTCTGTGGCCTTTGCCATATGGCTGAGGAGACTTTACAGCATATAATTTTCAACTGCAAGGCCTTGGAGCAGACTAGATGCATTTTGCAGGGCAAATACAGGAAAAAAATACTACAATGATGCAAATTATATCAAATTACAAAGGTAGGTCTATACCAGCCATAAGGGCCTCAACGTTTGTTTTATATGCACTTTGGTGCACTAGGTGTGTATTCATATTGGGTAATAACCCCAGAAGGCATCCAGCCACATTTGAAAATAAGTTGAATAAAATTCAAGTTAGAGACAAGCAGATCACCAGCCCGGATATTTATGCAGCTACTTGGTCCCTGCTCAGACAAATAGCAAAGCTATAAAAAACAAAAATTAAAGAAAGCATGGTCCTGATTATGCTCCTATTGGACAATAATATGATTAATTAACATTGATAAAGTGGATAGAATCATGTAAAATTACCCATACAGATATGTACTTTTAAAAAAATGAATATTGTAGACTTGAAATTGAACTGACAATAATAAGATTCAACATGTATCTTGCTATGGCATTATAATACTATGTAACTATTGGATCAATAAAGTTTACTATTGTTGAAACTTAATAATAATAATAATAATAATAATAATAATAATAATAATAATAATAATAATAATAATAATAATAATGATAATAATAATAATAATAATAATAATCAATTTATAATAATAATAATAATAATAATAATAATTATAATAATCAATAAAATTTACTATTGTTGATAACTTAATAATAATAATAATAATAATAATAATAATAATAATAATAATAATAATAATAATAATAATAATAATAATGATAATAATAATAATAATAATAATAATCAATTTATGTTCTATTAACAACATAAATCTGAAACTATACTCTTACTCCCATCATAGATCAGGAAACTACATTTCTCTTAATAATTTACAAGCTTAAACCACAGTGTTTTCATGGTAAACAATAAGTATTTATTATAACTGTATGTACAAAATTTAAATGTGAATATTATATAAGAGAGCAACACCCTCACATCAGTAAAGAAAGACAATAGTGATTAATACAGAATTTATTCAACAACTGGCATGTTATACAGTTATAAGTTATATTATTGATATTAGTTTAATTAACAATTCCATAACCAAAAAACCAAAACATACTGAGAGTAAGTCACATATATAAGAAAATAATCATTTTCAGCAAAAAAATGTTAAAAATCTGTAAGCAGAATCATAACTACTCTGTTTATATCTCTTAATACAACTTCACAGGACTTACAGACTCACTGTCTCTTAGCTAAAAATACAAGAGCTGAGCACCGTAAATTGAAATGTGCAGCAAAACAACATCAAAATTTAGCATTTATTTGAAATAGTTTATATATAACAAAATATTACAAAGCATAACTTAAAAATAATAACAAAACTCAATAATAATAGGAATAATAATTAGCGCCTTTATTTTTTCATGTTTTTTATGTTTTATTCTAATTGTATAAATATTGTCTAGATTTATTTGCTTTTCTGACATGATATCATAAATTATCCAGATGTTCATTATCTAGTTTATTATTGGATTTTGATTTTATTGCTTTCATTAAATTAAAATCCCATTTACAATCAGTGCTGAAAGCTTGAAAAGTTGTACAAATATTAAAAAAAATTTTTTTTTTATATTCTTCATTTTTTAAGACGTATGTAGCTACATCATTAAATGATTCAACTACTTTAAGTTTTCTTTTTATATTTGTTAAAAATTTCAAATTACCATATTGTTCTAAAATTGTATGTAATATTGTATGATTTTTATCATTATTATTTATTCTAAATTCATATTTTACAAATAGACATTTTAGACTATCTTTATCATGCTCTATGTTTAAATTGTTTTTCATTACAAAAGGAAGTCATTTATATCTCCTCTGGAAATTTAGTATTTAAATGGTTACCACACAGTTGAATAAATTTAAGTATTGGGAAAAAATCTATATAATTATTGGAATCTAAAATTATTTGAACATCTACACTCCAGCATATATTATCCAGTTATTGATGTATCTCCACTGAGAATAAATTTGTTCTTGGCAAAGTTTTGTTTAATGCTAACATCAAGTGTCAATGAGTGTTAAAAAAATCTAAGTCATCAGCTGCACTGTTTAGCTTCAAGTTTAACTATTGTGATGCATTTAGTATGACACAAAACAATGCGTCCACAATGGAGAGAATCGGTATTCCAAGGTTGACAAAAAGGATAAGACTTGAACCTAAGCTAGTGGATTTCCTGACCAAAGTCAACCTTGGAGCCCTTCTAACCTGTGCCTTTCTGTGTTATAAACAGTGATACAAAATTGATCCAATCTGCCCAATATGTAATAAAAATGAAGAGACAATGAGCCACATTCTAAATTGATGTGAAATATGGAATAATCTATGTAATTGTGCACTTAAAAGAATTAGGGAAGCAGACACTGTATGTACAAATATATCAAAGGCAATAAAGAGTGGTCTTTATGTTTAAAATTAGACTGACCACTTTTATAAATTTCACTATATGGATAGTGCAAAATAAGATTGTCTTTGACAGTGGATTGAACAATAGGCCATAAGAGCTTCTTCTCAAGTTACTTAGTGAGGCCAAAGACTATGATTGGAAAATACACCAGCACTGGTTAGCCAGCCAGACATGGGATCAAATGAAATCTAAAGATCAAAGACTCATAGATGTTTATTGAACTGTTATAGCAAGATTGATTAACTAGATATAAGAATGCCTATGCAGAGACTAAAAGTTGGTACACTAATAATTGTGACATGAAATCAGAATTTCATAGATTCTCTAGTAAATTGTCACAAGCTAAATTAGACAGTTCTAATAAGATTCATAAGTAGATGACGGAAAGGGGACTATAGTGAAACCCCACTTTGATGTATGGAAAACTTTTACCTGAAACTGCCTAGATAGTCACTGTATTTCTGGTTTTTCCTTTTGTTGTTATTTATTGTTAAAACACTATATTGAGTGATCAATTTGTTGACACTAATAATGCTTAAGTAGCTTAATTCAATGTAATCATTTATAGAAGTGTCAGGCAGATGGCCTTTCCTTTTTTTACAATTTGTTTTTTATTTATTTATTGTTTTCATTGTAGAGCTGCTGCCCATTTGTAAGCATGTAACTTATAATAAGAAAGATGTAAAATGATTTCTATATGAGTCTTCTTAAGGTGTAAATAAAGTTGTTATTTGAAACTAATTCTGAGAATACATTTTGAAGAACCACCCATGCTAATTAATATTGTGGATTTTGAAATTCTTTTAAACCATATTGAATGCTCTGCTAGAAAATTATATTTTAATATATTATTGCATAATAAAAGTTGAAAAATCCAATGACCCAATAAATAAATATTAAATACCTAAATACTAATGATTTAACATCAATTTCTAAAATGCTGGCCAATTCTTTAAGGTTTCAATTCTTAGAGATAATTTACCAAACATTGTACATATCATTCTTAAAAGAGTTTCTATTATCCTTAATAAATGAAACATGTTTCTATGCATCATATATCTTAGTGATGTTGAACAAAATGTAAAATATCATCTTATAAACAGCCACATCATTTGATTTTTCTAACATTACAGGGGTAAACATATCCATTTTTTGTAAATGAATGTTATTCATTCTATAAAACTTTATTATGCCTTTGACTATCATATACAATAAGCTTAATAATACTGAAAAATTTAGACTGATAGCTAGATTAAAATTTTAATCAATATTTTATATATATTAATTTTTTTCTACCAAAATATCCATACTTTTATCAATTATCAAATAATAAAATGAAGATGGCCAGACATCATCAATAATCTTATGTTTAAATTTTTATATTCTATAAATTTGAAGAAATAATTCTTACTATGCCATGATTTGAAAATATTATCAAATTTTCCTACATAATCATGTACAGACTGTATTGAGAACACTGATAAATTAATGATAATAGCTAGGATCACATTGTTTATTGAAATTTTAATCATGTTTTTGTCTATTTTTTTTTTCATTCAGCATTTTATAATCTGATATTATGTTCTTTCAGGTTTTCATTTAAAATTTTCAAAATTTCTCCATTGATTTTATTTTGGATAGCTATAACTTAATCAGTATGAACTTTTTCATTTAAATATCTCCTTAGATAATCTATTTTTCATTCATTTATACTTTATGATAATAAATTCTTTTTTTCAATTTCACTGACAAAAAAATTTACAAACGATATCATTTATATTGCTTTAATCAATAAAACATCCCCGAGTTTAATAAATTAGTTATAATTTTTGATGATGACATTGGGAGAGCCATTCATATTTAAACTTATTTTTCTCATTTTAGATCGACTTGCTGAATGTTTCAAAAATTGTAAGATCTAAAATAAAATATTTATATGTTGTATAATTTTTTTAAAATCACAATAATGAAAAAAAAAAAAACTCATCATACTTAAGCTACAGTCTTAGATTGCAACAAAAATCCTGCCATGGCAATTGCCAAATAAGGACAAGCAGTGCTTGATCATCACTGTTATATATATACCAAAAAGTAATAGCATTAAAATCTATATTTAGTTGTTTCAGGTGGGATACAGTACTATTAAATGAAAGTCCTCATAGCAGTATACCTGCATTCATTGCATATATAGATAAATTCTATTTTTAATCCTTTTTATTAAAATTATTCAACCGGATTGTTGATGAATACTTCAGAATTGAAATGTCGGGAGTATGAAAAAGCCACTGAACAGTGCACAGTCTTTTGAAATTGCTGTGCAATTGTGCACTGCTCAAATTTGAAGGAATATTATTCACTAGTGATTAGATTATCCTGCATAATGAGATAAATATTCCTACTAAATCAAAACCAGCTGGCTACTGCATAAGAATTTTGCATAAAAAGTAGAATACAAATCTCAGAATTCAATTCAATGAAACTAATATACAATAGACTTTACTACAAAAAATAAAATGTTAATATGAACTCCACAGTTAGTGAGACTGAAGGTACTTCAAATATAAAATCTATCACCATAAGTTTTCCAAGCTATATAATAACACACTTTAGTTATTGCAAAAGAGGTTTTTTATTGATTGTGTTGATGATTAAAATAGGATCATTATATATTAGGGAATAAATTTAGTAGATAAAACCTATTTATTGGTAAAATGTTTTGAGGTTGTTCAATCTTATTTATTGAATTGCTACAAAGTTTTATAATAATCCACACACTGATATATCTAAAGACTATAACAATCAAGAATACATAGCATTTTTCTGATTATCAGTTTACACTTTCAGCATGGACAGAAATTATGATAACTAAAACTTATTATTTTAATTCATTCAAAATAATGTACATAGATTCACAGAAATTAAGCATAACTTTATATTATAAATCATTAACATTAAATTTTATATAAAATAATTAATATGATTATTTAAACCTTAAATTTTAAAATTGCATCCTCCTCACACTTATGAATTTTACTTGGTAATTTTTATATGTCATATAAAAACGTTGTCACAAAATATTTAAACTTGATAAATTTATTCCTTATGAGTGGAGAAGGTTATCTCCTCCAGAATTTGGTTTCAATAATGGCATGTTTTCATTACTAATGGGTATAGTATTTTACTCATCAGCACTGCATTATATTATCAGTCTATCATTAAAAAACTCATAATTATTAAATAATTCTGTAATGATTTTTTTCCCTAAAAATGATTTTATATACAAACCACTAACATTAAAAAGATCATTGGAGTACTTCTACCAAATAGAACTATAGAATACTTAATCTCAGAAATAAATATCTCTTTTTTTGAATTTCAATACATTATAATGGAATCAGTACAAGCAAGAATTGTATTTATTTGTATTGAGTGCTATATGATTGACCTCATAATATATGCCACACCGCCAATTTTAAATATTTTAGTTCTTGCATATAAAATAAACAAGAATATTGTATATTGTATAACACATAAAAAAGACTCTTCAAATGTAATTGTTCTGAAGAAAGTATACCAATCAGCTGTAAGATACTTGTAGAATATCTGACAATAAGAGAAAATAAAAGCTATTTGACATAAACTCATACATGGTCCAGATAATATTTTTGCTGGCCAGTGAGTCAGATCCATCAGCTCATATACCAACAGCAATTAGAATATAAAAATAATTTTCTTTTAAACACTTTTCAAAAACAAACTACATGAGTTAATATAAATCTTTGTTTCTAGTTTCAGTGAAAATATATCATTAACATAAAGTAAAACCAAACTTGTTAATATACATTAAAAATGAAAAAGAACTGAAAATTAAACTCTGTAGAATGACATAATTATGATACCATAAATATTAGTTAACAGTTTTTTTATATTTTAAATAATTATCTAAAGAAAGACTTAGAGAGAAAACTATACAAGTAAGAATGTTTAATTAAGATATTATGATTATCAGAATCAATGCTCTAGATAAATCTTGACATGCAGCTAATGTTTTGAGATCATGACCTAATGAAGATATTAAATTACATACATATTTTTTTAAAGTATCCAAGGTATTATGAAACTATATTGAATGTAAATAATACTTTATTTGTGATCAAAAATGACAATATAATTAACATGTGCAACAATTTAGAAATAACAGAAATAGGTCTATAATTATTCATAGGTAAAGAATCACTTTTTATAGATAAGTGTAATTACATAGAATTTCAAACATTCAAGAAACATTTCAGTATACAAGGATAAGTTAAATAAACGAATTAGAACAGGCATAAAAATTAACTTATTATTTTGAAGAATCTTAGATGTAAAACAATCTAATCCAGAAAACCAGACTTTATTTAAACTATCAATTAAAATAGACAGTTGAAATTCAGAAACATTCTGACATAAAAAAATTTTTAAACATGAATAGAAAGATAAATATCCATTCAGGTGCATCGTATATTGGTACATTTGATAACAACTCATTACACACATCAGTTGTATATCTTTTCTTATTCTGTGATTTTATTAAAATCTTAAATTATATTTCAAGATATTATAAAATACATAGAAAGAGATCATATGTGAGATGGATGGATGAAATAACAAAATGCACTCAGGTGATTGAGAAGATAGCAAGAGATCAGACACAATGCAAAGGATTGATAATAGTTGAAAATGGTGACGATGAATTTGTAAATCTATTAATTTTTTTTTATATTTTAAAAAAGTTAATATAATTGTGAGAATATTTCTCATCAAAAAATTGATTGTTCTTCATTTCAAAAAATTATACTGAAATGTTAGTTTTCTAATATCAGATTTAATTTCATTGTTTTGGGTTTTGAAAGACGTTTATTAATTATGTGAGAAATTTAACAAAATTCTTTGATTTATTTTCCATTCCAAAGTATTGGTTGTCCAAGTCAAATGTCTTTTATTCTTACTTGTCAATTTTTTTACAAACACTTGCTTTAGCAATTAATGGTAAATAAATATTTTGCAATTTTAAAAATGAGACATTAAAGTAATTCAAGGCAAAAAATTGGGTATTTATGTATTAGTCCTGTTACACAGTATGTATTAGACCTGTTGCACTCTTTCACATCCATGATCAATGGGTAACATTGTAATTAGCTCAAATAAATCCAAGTAAACCCTGCCCATTACCTGATCTTGTATCAAAATATATTTTTATCCACCAATCTGTTTTTTTTTTCCAAAAACATTTTTTTTTTGCCCACTCTTTGTCAAGATTTCATTCTGACAACAACTTGATTTCAATTGCATTGCATTTTTTTTTTGTAGTTATTGCCCATTTCAATTTTATTATTGCTTAATTTATTTGATTACTTTTCCAAAACATTAAGAATTTGGGTTTCAGCAAAATGGCATAATAAGCAACAGTGAGGAAGATCATGACAACACCTGGATTCATACTTGGTTGAATTTAGCATAAATGCAATAAAGATGACAATGCATTCATTTGCATAATGAATGAAATAAAAAAATAGCCACCAATATATATTGTAACCGTAAATTTGTGTGGTCCCAATTACGTAACGTAAGTGCACTAAGAATCTTAACTTCTATCACTGATCAACTCCCGCTGCACATTATCAGCTATTAAGAGCTGTATCCAAAAGCATTTCATGCTATCTATTTTATGCACCAAAGACCACAATCAACATCTGAAGCAACTTACCACAGATCAAACCAATGATCTAACATAGACTTTTATGACTTAATTTGATCGCAGCCAGGGTGTACCGCGAAGACATATCATAGTAGTATGATAAAATATGTTAAACAAATTATAAGTGTAATGTTATTATTTTTCAAACCTTAATTTGCGATTTTTATTGTATGAGACCCGATGGCCGACCATGTACAAGATGGCGTAATTTGTGGAATTACATAAGATTATGAAATTTTAAACAATCTATATGATTTTTAATATAGATGCTAGTCCAGGTAAAGCTTTGCAATAAATAAATATAATACTTGGGTTCTTTTATTTTTATAGTTTACTATATCATTGAGACTCTTATTGCTGACAAATGATAATTTAAACGTTAAGTAAATACGTTCACTCATGTTATTATTTGGTAAATCTGTTTACAAGTTTAATAATTAATTTATATGGTATACTAGAATCAAATACGCAAAGCCAAAATGATGGAAAAGGTAAATGGGATTTTATTGTACCCCACACATCATAAACTACCAAAGACGAAAAGCATCCAAATGTTTTATCACAATATTACTAAACTCTTATATCATGTTGACGATAGTATGTACTTCAATGTATGCTCTATTCCAAGGTTTATGATTTCTGATTTTATAAATGAATGAATGACTGAATGACACATAGCAACGGCACAGTAAGTTTAATTAAAATCAACTTTTATTTACAAAATGATTAATAATAAGTAATTAATTCCCAACGTAATAATTAAATAAATAAATAAACAAATAAGATAAATAACTTAAAATTCCATCAACTTTCTTCAAGAACATGTTATAGGTACAGTTTTAAAATCTAATCATACCTTATATTTCAAATTTTTATGTAGTGAATGTATTGAGAAAATTATACTAAATTCAATATCAATTCATGAGATATTCAACGTCATTTCCAGATTCAATAAATCCCTACCGTAAACTTATAATAATATAATAAATAATATTATATCTGTAAGCTTTAGCTATAATGTAATCATTAAGTAAAATGAAAATTTAAACTTACATCCCGGTAAATAATAATTAACCAACAGTTAATTATTTTGAAGTAACTTGATTAGAATGTCCTGCTACCATTTGATGATTTAACTTATCAATTATACTGATAAATGAAAGAAGATGATTTAGCAGATCAACTAAAATCTTTTGCCCAACTTAGATCTATGAAGTAAACATATTCCTGTGGATGTATTCATCTACACGAAGGAATTAAATAACACTAAATGTTTTGTGGATTTATACCATCATAACGCAATAAGTACAAATACACCATTCCGCGGATTAACCACCAGCGCAGGAATGAGTATAAAATACCAAAATTGGCAATTAAATAATCTGCGGATTAACCACCAGCACAGATTAATGCCCTTTAACATTATAAAAACAACATTACCATTTACTTCACATTAAAGTGCCAAATCATCATCCTCAGTTATTCTGACTATTCAAAAAAAACACTAACACTTTAGCAAATATGGGTTCTTGTATAATAAAATGCTAAGCTAATCAGGACGACTAATGTACTAACTTCTCTTACTTAAACTAAAACATGTGTAATATAATATAAGTAATAGTATTATATAGGAATACAAATCTGGAAAGATTAACAAAATACCTCATAAAGATTTATACATCTCATGAATACACTTAGTACTTTTCAAGCTGTTTTAGAGTTATATTCTCTTGAATAAATATTTTATTCAACCCTTATTGATTTAAACTTAATAAAATATACTTAGGAACTTCACATGCAAGTTCCGATAACGATAAACGTAAAATAATGCATTATGCATCTAACATAAAATTTAACAGGTATGTGTGTGATATAAATTAAATGTAAAGCATTTTACAGTTCAATACATGAATTATAACAGGTGTGTATGTCACAACTTGGATTGTATAACGTTTTATAAATCCAAATATGATCCATGGGATCCATGTACGATATGTCGAACAATAAATCTATGAAGCAATAATTATAACTATAATTTAATTCCATACATGCAATTTTATCCGTTGTATTGGTTATTATAATCAATATTTGATGAACAATTTTACGTGGCTCCTAAGACATGACACAACTTCAAAATATGAAACGCAGAATTTAAATGAAAATGTTTTTCATTAAGTTATTCATCTCTACATTTCTCTATTAAAATGTTCCAATTTTATTACATCCATGCGAATATTTATCCATCCACGCTTAAATATATGAATATTAATTATAGCACTTAATTCAATCATTCCAAATTGACGATAAAATTAGAAATAGCTTTGATTAATTATTTGAAGATTATTTATTATCCAAATGTTAAACAAATTAATTAGCAAATATATTACTGGCATTGTAGAATTAAATATCAATCAATACTATATTTTTATTAGAATTAGAAACGGAAATATTTAAAATATGTCGATAACTTTAACGTTTTACTTTAATTTAGACTTCTTTTTATTTAAAAAGCAAATTTTCATATTCATAACTTCTGTAATTAAAATACTTTTAAATGTTTCCAATTGTAAAATAATAAATATTTCAAAACATACCAAATTCTTGCAATCAATTCTTTTAAACTAGGAAGCTCCGACATTTTAAAATGTAATATTGGAAAATTCTTACTATTGGCGATTCGATCCACTTGGCCAGCCGACTTGAACAGACTTTTTTAATTTAGCAAGGCATCTTCTAATTAAATACCACTATGTTATTTACGTTTATAGCAAACTTTGTGGTAGTCCGATTACTTATTTTTTTACTTTAAAATAAGCTTGGCAAATTTACACTACTTGCCTTTACCATTTTCTTTTCATTCTCCCTCCAAAAGCAAACTATCAGACAATCGTCTCTTAAATTCGCGCTCTTTTCTTTTTACATTGAGACGCATACGTAATTACTGTATTTATTTTTAATAATTAATATTTAATTGAACAAATGGTTTTTTAATTCAATGGAAATAATAATTTAAGATCATTTTAAACAAATAAAACAAAATTATTATTTTTAATAATATTTTACCAAATTTTAATGTGTTGTCAAATTTTTAAAAAGTTAAATGTTTTGATAGGAGTTAGTATATGGGAAGAAGCAAACTTAAATTTATTAAAATAATATAAGAAAGTAATCTGTTCAAAGTGCAAATCAAGCCAATCAAATCACCAAAAGAAGAAAGTGAAATTTTTATACTAGTTACATCAAATAATATATTTTATACTAAAATATATGGTTACAATATATATATATATAATTAATAAAAGTGTTATATTTTCTTATTTTATAAATAATTTTTTTAAAAAAACATTCATTTATTACACTCCAAATTGTTTATATTTTTTGTGTGAAAGCAGTATTAGTCCTGTGACATGGTACACATATTGGACATGGTGCACTTTTTCACATACATATAAAACTTTTGATAACTTTATAAATCTTGGGAAAATATCGTGTATAAAACATATGTGTACACAGTATATAAATGTTTGCAAAAATATTATGTACAAGATCAACATGCAGGCTATTTTGGTCAGATCAAAAGATTACAAAGTTATCAGTGGGTTGATATGAATGTGAAAAGGTGCAGCATGTCTATTACATGCTCCATGTCACAAGACTAATATGTAAGTACCAAAGAGTGTTCCATTTCTGATTCAATTTGATATATATAATAATTAGCATAAACATTTATATCACAAATAAATACTTACTCTTGCCAACTTCTAATATCAAAATGTTCAAAATCAATCTTAATTTGTTTGTTTCCTGGTGCTGTAATAAGCCATGTACAGTCCATAGATGATGGGTAAGATTTAGGATAATTAGGTGAAGTAAATGTTCCATTCTTTACAAATGGGGTTAACTTCAAATACTCATTACATGATTGAAAGACTGAATTAAATATTAATTTGAAACCGTGATTGCTTCTTTCAGAAGTTGTAACAAAATTCACATCCACATGATTATTACTAGAATGGGGTAAGTTTGGTATGACTGTTCCACAATAATGACCAGTATTATTGTATGTACCATTACCCAGAGTTGAACGAACTCCAAAAAATTCAGTAATCTATAAAAAATATAAATGTGTATATTATTTGAGTAAAAAATTAAATATACAAATGAGTAATAACAGAACCATACTGTATACTTCTTTCAGTGAAAGATAAGAGGTAAGTGTAAAAATATATTCATTTCTAAAATCAATTTTAATCTGTTTTTTGTAAAAATAAAACAATTAAACATGTAAATTTAAACAGATTAATATAACAGACTGACTAGAAATTGTATATTCTTAATGAGTGCATGTGAATAGATATAGTCAATAATAAAAGACATTAAAAATTCAATCTAGAAAAAATTAATATGCATAATAATTAAATATATGCAAAATTGAAAATAATATAAATATGCTATATTTCCAAAGATGTAACAAGGAAAGTAATCTGCCAATCTAGAGGTGTATATAAGCAGTACTGAACACAGAGTAAAATGTGCCTGAAACACAGCAATGTAAATGGTTTAGTATATCAAAAACTGCATATAGTACAGAATTAACTGTGAAAAATGTAAAGCCCAAAATAAAATACAGTGAAACAAAATATAATATTACAGTTCAACAATATAAAAAATGGAGCCTGCAGGAATTATAATACTTTGAAATTATTAGCAATTCATCTGGTAATGTGATTCTGATTTTGTTATCCATCAACATTCATCTTTGCAGCAATACATGTTTAATTCCTAGATATTTGTTCACTAAATATATATTGTACAAACATAAATAAAATAAATGCTCTAGCTAAAACTTTCAATTTCATAGTAGTAAAATGAGTATTACAAATATCTTACGATAATTTATACTAGACTAGCTCAAATTAATAATAATGAATGTATCGTTCATTTTAAATAAATAAAATAATTAACAATAATCATGAGACATATGGTGAAAAGTTAAATAATAGTAGGATTACATTGAGCATATATCCCAAAACATACAATCTCAATGGCATAAGAACACTATCCCCCTTTTTTATTTCAAATAAAAATATAATTTATAGCATTCTTAAAACTTTTAAAAATATTACAAATAATCAAATATAATGAATAAATAAATAATAATTGTGTTATTAAAATAGAATTCTCAGGTTAGTATGGTATAATCTGAACAATGTGTGGTAACAAAAATATATTCAATTATATGGCAGTATTTTCAATAATAAATTACGACCAAAATAATCTTATCTTATATAATTTTGCCGAGTCATATTTTGAATAATGAATAATATTGTTTAAATAAATAATACTTTTTAAAATTATGATGTGCAAAATATGTAATATGTTTAGTTCTGAATTCTGTAAAATTGGATTCTGTGGAGGTAAGGAGATCAATAATAACATGGGCAACAAGTTTGTAACAACACTTTAAATGAAAAATAAGGTACTTGTGACTTTTGACCCACGTGGCCACCAGAGGTGCTGGATGGGGTCAACCACAGAAATACTTAGAGTAGGGGCCCCAAATGCAGCATTACAAATTCGAGCTGAAAGGTGGCACTGTTCACAATGCATAAGCACAGGAACATTCCACCAGTGGGCTGGCAGCAAAGCTGCCTGCTTGGTAGTGCTAGTCACAGTGTGTAAGCCCATTTAGCTTACATCGTCTGCTACCAGCAGATACCAAGAACCTAGGTGGTGCTGATTGCCATAAACACATCTAGCTTATGGGTCGTCTGCTAACAGCAACTACCAAGATTCTAGCACATTATGTGGCGCTGTTTCTCCACTGTTTCTCCACGGTTACACACGGAAAAACTGCACACTGATAGAGTTTATGTACATAATACTTAAAATATGAATGGCGTATAATGTAAAGGTGTGATTAATTAAGAAGCTACAACTATTTAAATATTCTTTCAAACTTAATAGTGTCACATGCTAGTTCACACTTTTATAAATGGATGTATTTTTAAATTATTTTTTTAAAAAAAATCGATCTTTTTTTTAAAAATTATTTACTCTATGTCAAAATGTTATATATAAGTCGAGCGGTGAAATTTGCTATCATGGCCGCTTGAATGGCATCATAGATTTTTTTGAAAATTATCATGTAGAAATCCTCATAATTATTCATAAAATATTTTATTAATCTATAAGTCAATTCTAAATTTAAAAATCGATCTTTTTTTTTTTTAATTATTTACTCTAAAAGTGGTTTTTTTTTAATTAAAAAAAATGTAATTTTTACAATAATCGGGATTTTTTTAAACATCTTCAGCCTCTCCTGCGTATCATTGAAAAACACACTAAAAAACTAAATCTGCATATCAACTATAACAAATCTTCCATGTGGAAGATCACATCAGGGGAAATAATCCCATCCATTTTTACATCTCGACCTCAAAAGTTCTTGGGTTTTCCCATTTTCAAGTCGAGGTTGGCCATGTCAAAAGAGATACAAAATGCTATCCTTGAGAAAACTTGTAACATCGTAACCTCTCTTTCCAGGGTTACTCTGTCATTGCCTGGAAAAGCTGCACTACTGAACATGCTAATTTTTCCCAGATTGAACTACTTTCTTCCCATGATAAAGCTTACCAAAACTTTTGAAACTGCATTAAACTCACTATGTTCCAGGCTCTTATGGAAAGGCAAAGTAGTTGCTATAAGTATATCAAAAGCAAACATGCCCAAAGATCTGAATGGGTTAGGTCTTCATTCAGTCTCCATGCTTTACCTACAAAAAGCAATTGGAATCATGAGGACAATATATCACAAGCACCCTGATCAGAACACATTTATACCAGTAACACCAATGGATACACCACCATTCTGCAGCAAATGGTTGTCAGATTTATGGATATATATAACGGGGACAATAGGTCTATCGAAAACTATCCTAGAATCAAAGAGAACATACTGGGAAATTTACAAATTTAAACACCCAAACTTTACTCCATCTATGAACTCTCTGGGGCTAAACAATAAACTTCTAATTCTCAGATCTAAAAAATGGTTTTTGGAATCCAAACATTTAGATTTTTTCCTGAAACTAAACCTCTCCTCCCTACACACAAGTCACTTCCTGGTCTATAAAAGAGGTTTTGCAAACCTCAACCCACAGTGTCAGCTTTGCTCAGCAGCTGAAGAAACCATTACCCATCTCCTTCATGACTGCCCATTTCTTAGCCCACTCAGAACTTTCATCTGCCAAAACGTTTCAATAGACTATAGAAACACGCTTTGCATTCAAAATGCCATCAAGACGGGCATTTTTCGACCATCAGTACATCTATTTTCCTCACTTTTGCAGTCTGGCTCACCAGGTGCAAGTACATCTTTGGACAGGCAGATAACAATGTCAGCAACACCTTCTTAAAACTATTAAGAAGCACTCGTGATAGAGACCAGCTTCTTGCACCAGACTGGCTACACATTGAATCCTGGGCTAGCATAGACTTAGTCGAGTAAGAATTTGCAACCCAAGATCTTCAGTTACCAGCCTCAGGCCATTTGTCAAATCTAATTGACAGAAGACTTGAGTCCAAAGATTGATTTATCATTGTATTCTTTTTGATTTAGTTAATAAAATTCTTTCAATTTTTTCCCCCTTCTTTCAAAACTAGAGACATTCCAAAGATAAAATCTAATATATTTAATTAATAGGGGCTTTACTAATGAATAGCTATGGCCAATTAGTGAATTGGATTGATTTAATAAGACAGAAACTGATATATGATGAATTATATTTATTGACAATTTCATATATACTTGATATAACCCATTACTTAGCATTGGATAATGCATGCGGGTATTTTATTTACTAAACTACATTACTCTAGGCCATTTAGCAAAATAAATTTGTGGCTATTATTTAATTGCGCTAATTTTATGCTATATAATAAATCACTACATTCCACTTATTAGTTATGCCTTTCATCATCAGTTCGAGTGGCTATTATACATGTAATCAAACCAAGTCTGGAGTGAAGTTTAATAATACATCCGATTATGATAAATTTATATATTAAATATGGGCATGTAAAGCCTCACAGATAGCTTTAGATCGAACGGGTTTTCAAGAATGCTTCTGTTCAATGCCGAAGATTGCATATTATGGAGGTAGAGTTGGCTATAAAGATTTTACTAATATGCTATGCACAAGTAAAATATAATAATAAAGTGGCTCCATTGTAACAATCAGAAAATGTGTGACTCGTAAACATAGTGCAGAATTCGACCACCACACAGAAGGGCAGCACCATCAAGGTAGTGAAGCCACCCGTGGTACTGAGTTCGAACATAGTTTATCGGTTCCACAATACAATCCATGCAACAACGCATCTGATGCGACATTAGTAAATATTTCTTTAGGCACGGTGGTCAGGGATATGCAAGAGATTCATGATTTTATTTTCGAGTTAGCCAATAATCAAACTAATATAAATGAAATGTAACTGCAGTATAGTTTAACAGGGGATAAATGAAATGTAACTGCAGACGTATAGTTTAACATTATTTATTAACACATTTTAATAAGATGATTTACTAATAATATTTTATGGATTAAAAGCTTCAGTAGCGGGATTTGCGACATGATTATATTTTAAAGACTACATTTATTTGTTTACAAAAGGAATTCATTTATTTGAAGGCATAATCTAGCTACCTAAAATTCTCGAGTAAGTATTTCTAATGCATGCCTGGAGGGATTTATACCTTTGCAATGCAGGAGTCTAAAGTAAGATTTAAGAGTAGCGGCGGACATATATTTATTTAATTAAAATATTTATTTATCACTAAGGGCAAACATTTATTTGAGAGTGAATTATGAAGATAATGCAGAGGCGGAGTGATATATAGAATAATAAAATTAAATAAAAGAACACGTGGTACGCTCTAGAAAGGCGATATGGAATGGCAGTATATCGAAACTGCAATGCTGTGAATGAGTTTATAAGAATGTCGGGCTGGTCTCTGCCATTGGACCGATGAAGTAAGGTGTCACAAGCATAACCAGGGACAAGTGGTCCATGTCACAGTTTTCTGGCTGGCTGCATGACGATCATCAAATCCTATGGGGGCATTTATTATGTCCGCTTGTGTAGGATGACTGGGGTTAATTTCAACCCTGAAGAATCTGGAAATTTCACGGCGGAATGGATCATCACGTCTCTAAAACGTAACACATGTATAGTGTATGAACGATTGTGATAAGATTTCAGTAGATTTCTAACTCGACCCTACATTATCAACATTTAATAAAGAACGTTGGTGACTCAAAGAAATGTAATTTGATGGAATTATTCATTTAGATTTAATAAATACAAAACATATCTAAACTGGGAATTATTACAACTAATATGCCAGCCATTTGCGAAGTAGTAGACCCTGCATTACAATAAATGATGCATTGAATGCGTGTCGATTTATATGAAAGTTAAGTTATTTATGAAAGTAAATATTAATGAAAATTTGACACACATTCACTGTTTCAAGCGATCATAGATTTAAACTTTGAAAATTGAGACAATTATGAGCATGCAATAATTAAATAATAAATATAGATAAAATGTAGATTTTAGAAATACGCACCCAAAAAAGATAGAGTGAGGTAAGCTAAATTATTAGAGAAATTTACACATTAAATTAAGTATTCAATTTTAGTTATACAAATGATAGTTTTTACATTTTATAATTTAGATAAGTAATATGAAGAAGAGCTATAGCATGTTATTAGAGTACTGTAGAGTTTGAACACAGACAGGTACCTGTTTTATAAGAAGTTTTCTGATTCCATTAGTTTAGTAGCAAAAGGTTCGTGATTAGCAGTTCTTTCTTGTATTTAGGCGTTTCATTTATTTTAATAGCAGCAGCAGCTTTCTCATTTATTTCAGGCAGCAGATCTTCATGGTGAATTTGATGGGCAATGGAAAGTTTGGCATCCGATAGGCCACCTCCTGATGGAGATTAGTCTAGGTGCTTCCTATTCAGTCATACTGTGGCAGGAACAATTTATTTAAATATTTTGGAGACTCTCAGTGATCGAGAGCAAAGCTAAAGTTCAAGTGAATGTCTCCAGCAAGTCTTAAGATGGCCTCTTTTCTTATCTCTTATCTCACATTTTTGTTAATGTATTTTAGATTATACTTAACCTGCTCTGAGGATAATCAATGCATTTTGCTGGTTTTAATTAGAAAGAAAGCTGCCGTTCTATTGTTTACATTTTACATTTACTAATTACATTTTGGGGAATTTTTCTTTAATTAATCTATTATCTATCACTGACCGATGCTTTTAAATTTCAAAGACAAAAAGGGAACATAAGATTATTTTAACTTTTAATTAAATATTACATCAGATTTTTTTAGAATTATTATTAAACGAAATTTAAACAAAGCAATATACCATACGAATTTTATAATCCAAAATAAATGATTAAAATTATACAAAATTATAAAACTAAAAGAAATCTAAATTATATTATTTTATCCTTATTTATTGCCTTTAATTTGAGATCGAAATGTGTGTATGTTTATGTTGAATTCTACATATATTTATACATTTTTAATATTGCTACACACAATTTGATACCAAAAAGTTTAAATTTGGGCGGGATTGACCGGTCAGTGAGAGACGACAGAAAAAAGTGAAACTTAAGACTCCAATACAAATCTTCCTGTTTCACCATCTTATATATATATATATATTAAAAAAAAAAACAGCACAATGATAAAATATTGATAAATTTCATATCCACCAAGCTGAAGTATATTATAAATTAAATACTCTACATTAAATGAACACTAGTTTTGTCAGTTTGATTAAAAGAGCCAACTCTTCTGTAGCATGAGAAATACATATATGCTACTGACAGGAATATATATATATACACAAACTTTACTTTATCCCGTTCAATCTCTTGGTTATGTATAATTAATAAGCTTTTAAAGAGAGAAAGTATATTTAAGGGACTTACAAATACTTTAATAAGAAAAATATACTTATGATTACACTCCAGGCTAGTGTAATCTTTAGTAACATAATAATTAAAGGTTGAAAGTTTGGATTTATAAGCCACATTTTATATTTACATTAATTATTTACTAAATGACAAAATAATAATGAGCACAAAGGGTCGCCATTATTTATAAATTAGGGGTTCGAAACGGAGCGCTAAATGATGCTATAATTAATACAATACAAAGATTTTAAATAATATCTTCAAAAAGTATATATTTCATAACTAAATGTGTGCCGTTTCGAGACAGTCATAATTAACAATAACTAAAATAAGCAAGAGAGAAATAAATATAACTGCAGTGATTAAGTTATATATCAAAACAAGAAGTTAATAAAGGATATTAAAAAAGTATGTCATTTATAGAATTGAAATATTATTGATAAGACATTTTAGAAAGAGTTTACAATATAGTTAGCTAACCTGATTTTGAAGCAATAATGATTATTTTGAATTTTACACAGAGCTCTGCGATTTTAATAATTTTAAAACAGATACTCTAGCTGGAACGAAGGTGACTTCTTTGGTGGCTTATGGCATCTTCTCTTTAGTTGGGAGACGATTTAAGATGGTATTCCTATAGCTGGAGTTGGGGTAGTTGAATTTGAATGAAGGTGAGTTCTTTTAACGGCTTATGGCATCTTCTATTTATTATAAGCTTGTTAAGGCAATGTTGGTTGTTGCTCTGGCCTTGGATGGATCAAATTCTGACATTCCATCATGGCAAAGGCAAAAAATTCTTGCCTGACTAGCAGGCTCTAGATAAATTAACAAATTTTCAGCTTCTCATAATAACAGCTCTTCAAAAGCAAGATGGAGTATCTTTTCCGCTAGCTTATTTATATATTTCCACCTTTTTGGAATTTCGTTTGCCTCAGGGCGACTTTTAATTAAACAAAATCATATATAATCTAATTTCTACTACTGATAAAGTCTCCGAGGTGTTATTTTTAATTTACTTAAAAAAATTATTAAAATATATAAATTATATAATTTTGATTTCATTAATTAAATGTCTTTTTAGGTGTTATAAAATGTTATGGCTTAGCAGATAGTAACGGTATTATGATTTAATGATAACATCTTTTGTTGAAACAAATTTAATCAGTAAACTAGATTTCACTTTTACTCCAGGTGAGGCCACTAATTGATTTCTTGTTTACACAAAATTCCCATTTTTAATTATAAACCGATGACTTTTATTTTAACTAGATATAAATAACTTTTAACATATTTTTTTTATATCGTTTATTTTAAAAAAAGCAAATTTGACAGATCTTATAAAAAATACTTTAGTTTCAGTTATATCTATTAAACTTTAAATCAGAAAACCGTAAATATATTATAAAGAAAACATTTTACATTATTTTTATTTAATCTTAAATATTATATGTACAAATCATTATGCCATAATTTCATGGTTTAAACTATCCATCCACATACGAATATAATACACATATAAAATTTAAATTATCCATCCACATACGAATATAATACAAATATAAAATTTAGAATTGACTTTTTAAATTTTATATTTGTATTATATTCGTATGTGGATGGATAATTTAAACCATGAAATTATGGCATAATTATTTGTACATATAATATTTAAGATTAAATAAAAATAATGTAAAATGTTTTCTTTATAATATATTTACGGTTTTCTGATTTAAAGTTTAATAGATATAACTGAAACTAAAGTATTTTTTATAAGATCTGTCAAATTTGCTTTTTTTAAATAAACGATATAAAGAAAATATGTTAAAAGTTATTTATATCTAGTTAAAATAAAAATCATCGATTTATAATTAAAAATGGGAATTTTGTGTAAACAAGAAATCAATTAGTGACCTCACCTGGAGTAAAAGTGAAATCTAGTTTACTGTTTGAATTTGTTTCAACAAAAGATATTATCATTAAATCATAATACCGTTACTATATATGCTAAGCCATAACATTTTATAACACCTAAAAAGAAATTTAATTAATGAAATCGAAATCAAAATTATATAATTTATATATTTTAATAATTTTTTTAAGTAAATTAAAAATAACACCTCGGAGACTTTATCAGTAGTAGAAATTAGATTATATATGATTTTGTTTAGTTAAAAGTCGATTGGTCCTGAGGCAAACAAAATTCCAAAAAGGTGGAAATATATAAATAGGCTAGCGTAAAAGATAATCCATCTTGCTTTTGAAAAGCTGTTACTACGAGAAGCTGAAAATTTGTTAATTTATCTAGGGCCTGCTAGTCAGGCAAGAATTTTTTGCCTTTGCCATGACGGAACGTCAGAATTTGATCCATCCAAGGCCGGAGCAACAACCAACCTTGCCTTAACAAGCTTATAATAAATAGAAGATGCCATAAGCCGTTAAAAGAACTCACCTTCATTCAAATTCAACTACCCCAACTCCAGCTATGGGAATACCATCTTAAATCATCTCCCAACTAAAGAGAAGATGCCATAAGCCGCCAAAGAACTCACCTTCATTCCAGCTCGAGTATCTGTTTTAAAATTATTAAAATCACAGAGCTCTGTGTAAAATTCAAAATAATCATTATTGCTTCAAAATCAGGTTAGCTAACTATATTGTAAACTCTTTCTAAAATGTCTTATCAATAATATTTCAATTTTATAAATGACATACTTTTCTTAATATCCTTTATTAACTTCTTGTTTTGCTATATAACTTAATCAGTGCAGTTATATTTATTTCTCTCTTGCTTATTTTAGTTATTGTTAATTATGCCTGTCTCAAAACAGTGCGCATTTAGTTACGAAATATATACTTTTTGAAGATATTATTTAAAATCTTCGTATTGTATTAATTATAGCATCATTTAGCACTCCGTTTCGAACCCCTAATTTATAAATAATGGTGACCCTTTGTCCTCATTATTATTTTGTCATTTAGTAAATAATTAATGTAAATATAAAATGTGGCTTATAAATCCAAACTTTCAACCTTTAATTATTATGTTACTAAAGACTAAACTAGCCTGGAGTGTAATCATAAGTATATTTTTCTTATTAAAGTATTCGTAAGTCCCTTAAATATACTTTCTTCCTTTAAAAGTTTATTAATTATACATAACTAAGAGATTGAATGGGATAAAGTAAAGTTTGTGTATATATATATATATATATTCCCATCAGTAGCATATATGTATTTCTCATGCTACAGAAGAGTTGGCTCTTTTAATCAAGCTGACAAAACTAGTGTTCATTTAATGTATGGTATTTAATTTATAATATACTTCGGCTTGGCAGATGTGAAATTTATCAATATTTTATCATTGTGCTGTTTTTTTTAATATATATATATATCAGATGGAGCCACTTTATTATTATATTTTACTTGTGCATAGCGTATTAATAAAATCTTTATAGCCAACTCTACCTCCATAATATGCAATCTTCGGCGTTGAACAGAAGCATTCTTGAAAACCCATTCAATTTAAAGCTATCTGTGAGGTTTTACATGCCCATATTTAATATATAAATTTATCATAATTGGATGTATTATTAAACTTCACTCCAGCCTTGGTTTGATTACATGTATAATAGCCATTCGAACTGATGATGAAAGGGCATAATTAATAAGTGAAATGTAGTGATTTATTATATAGCGTAAAGTTAGCGCAAGTAAATAATAGCCACAAATTTATTTTGCTAAATGGCCTAGAGTAATGTTGTTTAGTAAATAAAATGCCTGTGTGCATTAACCAATGCTAAGTAATGGGTTATATCAAGTATATATGAAATTGTCAATAAATATAATTCATCATATATCAGTTTCCATCTCATTAAATCAATCCAATTCACTAATTGACCATAGCTATTCATTAGTAAAGCCCCTATTAATTAAATATATTAGGTTTTATCTTTGGAATGTCTCTAGTTTTGAAAGAAGGGGGAAAAAATTAGCTTTTTTTTTTAAAAAAAAAAAAACCTCGATTATCTTAAAAATTACATTTTTTGTAATTTAAAAAAAAACCACTTTTAGAGTAAATAGTTAAAAAACAAAAAGATCGATTTTTAAATTTAGAATTGACTTATAGATTAATAAAATATTTTATGAATAATTATGAGGATTTCTACACGATAATTTTCAAAAAAATCTATGATGCCATTCAAGCGGCCATGATAGCAAATTTCACCACTCGACTTATATATAACATTTTGACATAGAGTAAATAATTAAAAAAAAAAAAAGATCGATTTTTAAAAGAAAAATAATTTAAAAATTCATCCATTTATAAAAGTGTGAAATAGCATGTAATACTATTAAGTTTGAAAGAATATTTAAATAGTTGTAGCTTCTTAATTAATCACACCTTTACATTATACGCCAATCATATTTTAAGTAGTATGTACATAAACTCTATCAGTGTGCAGTTTTTCCATGTGTAACCATGGAGAAACAGCACCACGTAGTGGGCTAGAATCTTGGTAGTTGCTGTTAGCAGATGACATATAAGCTAGATGTGTTTACGGCAATCAGCGCCACCTAGGTTCTTGGTATCTGCTGGTAGCAGACGATGTGAGCTAAATGGGCTTACACACTGCGACAAGTGCCACCAAGCGGGCAGCTTTGCCAGCCGGCTGGTGGAATGTTCCTGTGCTTACGCATTGTGAACAGCACCACCTTTTGGCTCAAATTTGCAATGCTGCATTTGGGGCCCCTACTCTAAGTATTTCTGTGGTTGACCCCATCCAGTGCCTCTGGTGGCCACATGGGTCAAAAGTCACAAGTACCAAAAATAATTATATGCAAAATATTTACCGTTTTAAAACAACTACTTACAAATATTATATTAAAATTAAAAAACAAAAAGATACAAAATAAAATAAAAGAAAGATTGAATTTACAATTTCGAAAAATCATTAATAAATAAGCCTTCACACTCTGGCTTATGAATTTAAAAATTTAAAAATACATATGTATACTTATTCAAAATATTTTGTTATTTATTTTACAATATATTGTATTAGATTATTCTAGGTTAATAAAAAGTAAATTTAAAATAATGTTCATTCATGTAAAGAATAATGATATTTTGCTTGGCACCATTCTACTTAAGATGCGTGTTTCGTGTTTTTAAAAATATGAAATATAAAAATCAAATAAAATATAAGCATTCATCATACACTAATATTTTTCATTTGATGTTTCACTGTAAAAATATGCATTGCTTTATCAAAATGTTGTCAATTTATGAAAAATCGAAGGTATCAAAAAATATTTTAAAATATAAATTATGAATAGTTTATATTTCTTTTATCACCAAAAATATTTCAAAAATATTTAACAAAAATTATGATTACTTTGTTATATTCACCATCAGCATTATGCATTTAACATCATTTGTATTTTTTCACAATACCAAAAACCTATCTTGCCTTCTTTTAAACAAATCATTTTTCTAAAATTATCCATTATTTCATCTTTCAAAAATAATATACTACATGATGTTTTGCTAATAAAATTCAGATAGTGATACAATGCATAGGACATGAAGGAATACATAGAGTAAATACTCAATAGTATAAGATAATTCAACAAATCATATGGAAATCAGTGTGAAGAAACAACAGGTACGAATTCATTTAATACTTTTCAAAATAATGTCTAGGCTTTTTTTCAGCACTTACAGACTAATTAAATATACAGATAAAAAACACTGTCCATGGAAATATATATAAAGTACAAGACTACATTATCTGTATTTGCATAATAACTTCTCAGATATAATATAGGCTCATTATCCTAGCTTCTTAACACATCCTATTATATAAGCATTCAGGGTTTCATTATTCTATTCCCCAGTCACTACTATTTAAATAATTTCAAATAGATTTAAACACTTAACATCGTAAAATAACTAAGCAAATTTCCCAATAAGAAACAAAATTACTTATCACTTTATCCAACCATGATTTCTATAAGAAAACGTTTCACATACAAATTTATCTACAAATACAAATGAGATTTGATTTTAAAATATTCATTCAACATTCATGTCTTGAAAATAAATATAATATGGTTTATCTAGCAAAGATATATAAAAATTAATCAATGACTCATACTCATTCAGTATAAACTAATGCACTTTAAAATGTTTTAAATGAGAAAATTAAGAAAATTATTTTTAAAAAAAATTCTTTTAAAAAAAAAAATTAATATTGTTAGAATTCAAAATATCAAAACAATGTACATTTTCCTATATCTTATAACTAAATTATAATTTAAATTGTTCATCATTGGTAAACAAATGAAAGATGAAAGTGCTGTAGGTAATTTTGGTTATGGTAATAGAAATGAGAAAGAACATAGACTTATGGAGTTTGCAGAAAAAGAAAAACTATATTATGAATTCTTTTTTTGAGAAAAAATGTTAAAAGGAAATGGACATAGAAGCATCCAAATGAAGGTACAGCAGAATTGGATTATATTTTGACTAACAGGAAATACATATTTCAAGATTGTAATGTTCTTAATAATTTAACACAGGAAGTGATCATCGATTAGTAAGGTGAAATATAAGAGTTAATGTAAAACTGGAGAGACAAAAATTATTAAGAAAAACAATATTTACAGTGATATTCCTAATCTTCAGGAACATTCTAATGAATTTAAATTAGAACTTACAAATCAGTTTCAAGTATTAATAGATTTTGAACATGATTCGGATTTGAATGAAATTAATAGGAAAATAACTGATACACTTTTAAAAACTGCAACAAAGATAGTTGATAGAAAAAAGCATCAACTGACTAATAAAATTTCTACTGAGACTAGAGAATTTATGAAGAAAAGAACGAATATGAAGATATACAAAAATGATGCATTAAAAAGAATTGAATATCTCAAATTTTGTAAAATGGTGCGGAAAAGAGTTGAAAATGATATAAGAAAGTATAACTGAACTAGCAAGGAAAGCTGTAGACGAGAATAAAAGTCTCAATAATTAAACAACACTTTGGTATTGGTAGGAAATTTATATCTGCAATAAGAAAAAAAGATGGAATTATTACTAAAAAGAGAGATGACATCATGAAATTGGTAGAAGATTTTTATCAAGAATTATATAGTGCAACAGTATGTATGTACATGTGTTGCACAGGTGTGTGTGTATATATGACTTACATAGTTCACTTGTTTTTATTCATTAAAAAAAAAAATATCAGAATCAATACTTGAAAATATAGAAATTAAAATACAGGGAAATTTAGAGATAAGTTAGAAACTAATAATTATAACTTGTCTTTCTTTTATACAATGTTATCTGACAAAAATATTCTTTAAGGAAAAAAAGTGTTTTTAGTTTAAAAAATAAAACGTTTGTGATTAATTAAAATAGTATGTACAAAAATAATCAGCCTGGGGATTAAAATTCCAGACTGATTAGTTGAACAATTTCTAATCTCTCTAATTAAAATTCGAAACAGAAATAAAGAAATGTAAATTATAATTAAATTTTTTGAGATAAAATGTGTTGAAGCTGGAGCAGGAGAAAGGAGTCAGAATAATATAAAAGACACACATTCTCTATTGTTTTAGAAAGAGATGAGATAGAGTTTTGAATTCAGTGGTTAAGTTTTGAGTTCAACCAGAGTTGTTAAGTTTGAATTAAGTTCATTTCAAGCAAGATTAAAAAGAATGATTGGCTAGAACCGAACGTTGTGTTTGGTCATTTTCTCCACTATTCTCCCATGTGCCATTTAGCAAAATGCCGTAACATATTGTTCTGACTTGCCTTTTGCCAAAGTTTCAACCTGCCCTACTAAATTAAGTGAAAATTAGGTAAACCAAACCACCTGAACAAGGGACCACAAAAAGCTATCTTTCAGTTAGAAATACCAATGCCAGGACCAAGAAACTAACCGGATCCGAGGACAAAAAAGGGTGATCACCCAACTACAAAAGAAATCCAGGAACTATGATACCTACTATGGAAATTAAAGACTAATAGAATCACTACAAAGACAATGTCGAAATGACAAAAAAAGTTCAAAAGCAGCGCTATAAATCCTAGGTAAATATTAATATCAGGATAAAAACTTTTAAATCTCACTCATTAAAATAAGCATGCAAAATTTATTACATATGTAATATTTCTTATGTGTTTACATTTTAATTATAACTTACTTTTGCATTTATAATCGTTTTTGTTTTTTTAAAAATAAATTTTTTTAAAATTATTAATGTCATTTTTTCCGTCTTTCTCTCTCCATTCACAATCAAATGTGCAGCCGGTCTCATGTGAAGAACTAGCCTTGGGTCAAACAGGTGAAACATGTTGTTGACCTCTCATGGGTTCCAATCTCATGATTGGATGGTGCCCTGGGTTTTAAATCTGTTATAAATTCCCCCATGGGATGTTTCATGTTTCAGGCAGCCAGAGAGCTACTTCGGTCTGGAGAAATGACTGTCGGTTTAATATTTTATTAAATCGCAGTCCGACCGGGGGTATGATTGATATGTAAGTATTAATCCTATTTACTCTCCAGCTTGAGTAATGGGTTGTTAGAAAGATATTAGTGCAAAATAATATGATTTTACAAAATTAAAATAAATAATTAGAAAGTTTTTAAAATTAAAAATTTCGAGTTGTAAAAGTTGAAAAAAGTCTTAAAAGGTGTAATTAAGCAGTTTTAATTCCCGTTACAATAGTAATAAAGAACAAGTACCTCCTATATCTATAAAATTGTTAGTATATTTTAAATAAATAATAATAAAATGTGTAGTTACTATTCTTTTTCACAACTGAATGTCTTTTATAATAAGTTCAGTTAATAACTAAGGAGTTGTGGTTGCTATGTGATGAGTCAAAAGCTTTTTTCCTTTTATTCTCTTTCCCTTGGTGCATAAAACGAAACACAATAATAAATAAAAAAAATGTTACGTTGACATTTTAAATATGTGCAGAAATCTTGGAAAATAATGTCAATCCAATTAATAAAGATATAAAATACAGTTCTTTTTCTGCAAACCTTTTCAGAATAATCACTATTTATCCAATTAAAAAGGTAAGTTATTTTCTTCCATGTACATCTGTATGTTTTAGATTATTCGGGAACAGATGCATCTCTTGTGGTCAGATTCAGTAGTGCTTAATCCTAGGATATAAAAAAATTCTCCCCATTTCTAACATATATATTTCATAAGACATATATAAAATAAATAGATAAATCCATGCTTCAGTACAAAAGTTATTTATTTTTAATATAACAATAATGTATATTTCATTATCATTTTTTTCTTTTTTTAAAGAAAATAATTGTAGTAATTAAGTGACTGGTTTTCAAAAATATAATCCAATATTTGTTTGTTCAATATAACTTTCATTTAAAAAATATGTCCTTTATAATAGATATTTTTTCTTCTTTTTTTAAAAATATCATGACTTTTTTAAAAATAATGTCAATAAAATATTTAAAAAAAAATTTAATAGAAAGAGTATGATATATTTTATATCGTCATCTCAAATATCTCGTAAAATTATCAGGTAACTTATACTTTAATCTTTTCTGATAGTTTTTCCTTAAATTATATTTTTCAAAAGTTTTAAAATTTATAAATACAGACATCTCCATTATAAACATATACTTCTAAATAATATCTGTTTGCAATTTCCAAAATATTCTGCAAAAATTAATAGATGAATTTTCATGTAGCACTGCGAAAGATTGTGCTTTAATAATTCTTTGGTTTTTTTCTTTCATATCCTCTCCTAATAACAACAATAGGTTTATGTTCCATGATTTATTAGTAAATTTGAAGTAAGTTTTTAAATAGTGACTGGCAGGAAATTTTATGAAGTTATTCGCACGTATTTAGTTATACTTTACTTTTATAAAGAATATTATATTAAAATTTTTAAAAAGAATAAAATTATGAACCATCATTTTTCTTTAATATTATAAAAATATTTAATTCTCAATTAATTTCATAATTAAATTTAAACTAACTAAATATTTTAAAATAACATATTTTAATATTTTTTACTAATTTAACAAATATTTAATAAAAAATGTATCCATTTTTAATTTATTTTTACCACTTTAAAATATCTTTAAAACTAATTAAATAATATTCTGTATTTATTTTTATCATGTCCAAATGCCTCAATTTTAGTAACAATTTTTATAAGTAATTAAAAACTTCACTAAATTTATGTATGCATTACACACACATCAATCATGTGATGTACTTTTCCAGACAAATGTAGCAATTTTTTGAATTGACTGTCTGAAATCTACTGAATAAATATTTAATTATAAAAAATATATTAAAGAAAAATATTAAAACAATAATAAAAAGTTGTAATAATAAATTTTGATACTTTATAACATTACTAAAATTAAAACAAAAAATACACTATAAGAAATAAAACTTTAATAAGTAATTTTATATAATTTTAAATATAATTTAAAAGATACAGTTAATAGCTTATTTGAATATTAAATATAATATTAAAAATTAATGGTTTTTCAATACTTATTTAACAAGATATTTAATACATGCTTTAAATATAACCGAGATCATTCATCCCAACCATACAATATTAAGTTATTCAACTTTTATTTTACAATTTAAGTATTCAGAATAGTTTTAAATATTTTTAACAACTTATAGATTTATATCAACAAATTTTGAGTCACTATAAATATTATTATGACAATAATAGAACTTCTTTGTATTTTAAATTTTTTAAAAAAATTAGCTTTTAAATACAGCCTGCCCTAATGAAAAGAGTACAGATGTAACCCTATGAATAAAAATTTTAAATTAATTATCAACCTTTTAATTAAACTTACAAAAATCATAATTATTAGCTTTAACAACTTTTATAGTATAAATCTTTTTAATAATTAAATATTCTTTAACATCAATATTTAAAATATCTCATGGAACAACAAATTATTCTTATCCTACATAGACCAAAATAAAATAATTCATAGAATACTTCAAAATAACATTAACCATCCCATCCAAAATTATATTTTATATTTTAAACTCTTCTACACTTCAGAAGGGTATGGAATTAAACTTCTAGTCTTATAAGTTTCTTTTTCACTAATTGGTGTAGCTAACATGGATACATTTTTTCCTACTTTGCAAGAAATTTTGTATGGACCCTCATATAAGCTAAGGATTTTTTTAAATTGATTTCTTTGAGGGTTTCTAACATGGAGCATTCTTACAAGAACAAAGTCATGTACTTTAAATAAATGTGGTTTATTATGGGATTTTTTTTACTCTCTTAGCACCCATAATATTAAGCTTCACTTTAGTTTGATTTATATCTTCATTAACATTGATTTCTTCATGAAAACAGGCAAGGGTGTCTTAATTAACAATGGCTCCTGCTTACAATAATGTATACGAATAGGTGCAACACCAATTGATTCATTAAGCATATGGTTACTGTATTTAACAACCTCAAAAAGTTTCTGAACCCAATTTTTTATGATCATTGGCTACATAAACTGTGAATAATTGACCAAGCTCCCACATAACATGTTTGCAGGAGTTAGACTGTGGATTTCTTATGGAACTTATATGTTTGAGGTTTTGTGATTGGATTGAATTACTCCATCTATTAGAGATGAAAGCTGTGGCATGATCAGTGAGTATAATTTCTGGTTTTTCTACAAAAGGAAATTGATATTCTATCATACATTTAATTAGATGATATGCACTAGTTTTAGGCAAATGATAAACTGGTACAAATTTAATGAATACAACATAAGTATCAAGAATGAACTTCTGCTGATTGAATGGTGGGAGGAGGTCATAAATATTGATCACTTATATGTCATTAGGTCAATTGGGAATGATAGGTTGCATTACATCTATATATGATTTACTACAATGTTTAGATTTTAAACTGATTGGACAAGTTTTGATATTCTTAATTATACCTTTATACATTTTATGGCAATAAAAAATAGATTATAAATCACATGATTTTTGGACCACCATAATGTCCGTAACTATTATGCACATACTGTACCGATATAACATGTTTATCCATCTGACATAAGTTTGAACTCACAAAATGTACTTCAAACCCAGTCAAACCTGAGATTTCGGTCAGGGACCAGCCTGAATTCGAACCCACTCTCTAAGCCCCAGATCAAACACCTAATGGTAACATAATAGTGATGGCACATGAGAATTAATTCTTAATCCGGCCCATTAGCAAATTGGAGAAGACAATGAGACATCTATTATTATAACTAAACTAAAATATATACACACATAGCTGTATGTTAGGAAGTGGAGAAAAGAGGAATTCGAACTACTCAACTAAGACAATAAAAATTAGTTTAATATAATGACAAATTATTTACATACATTTATAAATTAGGTATATACATTAGTGTGCATGAATGAGAAAGTGGTAGATGATTACACAGTGTCAGTTATGCTATTATTTTTCATATGCTCTTTATTAGCCAAATAATATATTATAAATAACCACACATCTTTGGTGAGTCCAATATCAACTATTACAAAGAATTACAAAATATTGCCATTAATGCTTTGATTTATGGTTCTGAAACATGGTGACTAACATATTACTTCAGGGAACATTCTGGGATTCATTACAGATATAAGATAAACTATTTTCACACCATTATCGTCATGAAAATAAATAAAATACATTTGAAAACCTTTGATTATATAACAAAATACTTAATGAAACATCTTTTAATTAGCGCTGGTAAGAATAACACTTTATTTTCCCCAAAGCATATAGATACTCTTAAATACAGAAATAAGTTACAGTGGTGGAATTGTATAAGACTGAAATAAATTTAATTAATAAAACTAGAAGTAGTTGGCATTTATATATATTTTAAGCAGAGTGCGATTTTAACATTAGAGCATTAAAACAGGGTCATGAAGCAAAAGAAATAATAATATGAAGAAGCTTGCAGTGCATAATTAACCTAAAAATAACAGGAAAAGTCTTGCTTCTGGATGAAAGATGAAGTGGATAGGCATAGCATGTGCAAGACTTAGGGGATCACCACCAGTGGCCTTTTTATATGAAGAAAGTGGATAGGCATAGTGTGTGCCAGACTTAGGGATCACCACCAGAGGCCTTTTATATGACATATATAGTCCTGGATACATGAACTATTCTCAGGACAAGGCTTGAGAAGAAAATTCTACAGGTTCAAACTTGTCGCAACCCCCAGATTAGAAGAATAGAAGCATGTAATATATATATAAACATAAAAATAAGGCTGAATGTCAGTAACGCAGTATGGGTAAATGTCACTAATGACATTGAATAAGATTTACTGCTTTAAAATGAATAACTCTAGTTTGAATGCCATAATTTATATAAATAATATGCTATGCCACTATAATATATATTGAGAGAAGATTACATTTAATAAAATATACATGAAGGTTTTATTTAGTAAAAGAAACATTAAGATTTACCCTCCTTTCCTTTTCTGTTATTTAAAATAAATCAATCCCATCTTCATTGATTTTACAATAACTAGAATATATAAGTACTGTATTTGATATTTTAAGAGTATGTAAAAATAAAATTAGCAGTTATAGAAAACAACTAATCGGTCACCTTTTCAAAAATAAATAAATATTTTTAAAATTTCAAAGCATTAATTAGCCTGACTTCTGGATTCACCTCGGGTAGAAAGTCCAGAGTTAAACAAATATATTTTTATACTAAAACATAAATAAAATGTTGACTCGAAAAACAATCTGGCGAGTGTATTAATTAACAATACATATTTTAAGGGAATGTTAATAAATTTAATTCATGAAGGCTTACTTAAAAAGAAGAAAAGATTTTAAAAATTCAACTCATCAGATTGCTTGAGATTGGCACATTAATAATAAAAACACACTTATAAAATCAAGTAATAAATAAATAGAAATTATTGACCACACCAAAGTTAAAGAAAGTTAGACCATATGAAAGAAAATTAGATTTATAAAATCATTTAAGAGCAAATTACATTTACATATTAATTTAAAAGATAGAAAATTGAACATTACGTTAGAAATCTTGATAGCAGGATTTGAGATTAGTGAGGCTAGATTCATTTTCAAACAGTAGCATAAAAGTTACCTTGCACAAATTTAAAAAGTCTATTTTCAAAGTATGGCTCAGGCTTGGCAAATTGAGGATCCAAATGAATTCTTCTTGGTGACAGCAAGCGTCTATTTAGCATACTAAAGTTCTTAGGTCAGGCTTTTATTTCACTCTAGGGAGCATGATAAAACTGCAGCAGCAGATGATGACCCAACATGGCTGAGAAGAATGGTGGACTTACTACTACATCATTATTTTTCTAACTTTCACACCAGCATAGGTGATGTTCACTGCAATTCTTCCAAAGTAGCTAATCTAATCATTGATTAAAAGTTTGACCATTTTATACTTTGCTCAGATATTTCTAGAATGCTTTTAATTACATAGTTTAGCTTAAAATCTAATCTCTGATCTAAAATCTTAAGTTTCCTTTGTTCATTGTTTTTGAAAGATGCAAATGTAAGATAATGTCCAAAATAAATTCAAATCTATTTCCAGATTAAAAATAGATTTGAGAAAAATGTTTATAATTAAAAAAATATTTAATCTTAATCCCATTTTAAGTAAAAACTTTAATTAAAAATACCTTCCCCAGATTAAAACAATAGTGCTTCCAACTTTTTAATTATTTTTTGACAATTAACAGTTGCATCTTCCATATTGGATTTTATAAAGTACAGTTTAATAGGAAAAAGTACATTAAAAAGAAAAAGTTTAAAATGACGTATAATAAAATATTTATTTACAAAAAAAAAATCAATATTTTGTTAGTATTTTGTTAGTATATAATATATTTGAGCCACCCCTATAATACTTTAATTAAAAAAAACTAATAATTAATAAAAAAAAAAAAATTAATAATTTTAAAAAAATTGTTAGTTAAACGTTAAAATTTTATAACTTAGGAGCACATCTCAAATATATACATAATATATATATGACAAAAGGAGCAGGATGAGATATAGGGTTTAAATACAGGTTAGTAGATGGAACTATGAAGCTCAATCTTAAGCTAAGATTGACTGCTTCAATACATATTTAATTTATCAATCATAGAGTTAGGTATAACTATCCTCCATGACTTTACCCTGATTTGATTTGACTTTACACTTAAGCAGACTCTGATATATCTTATACCTTTTAAAATGTTTTTAATGTACCTCTTTTCTTCCAAAGAGTACGCTTGTGATTTAAAGACCTGTAGAGGTCCCTACTATCGCATTTTTATATGCATGTTCTTGAAGGCTACAGCCTCAATAAATATTACATACGTAATCAATGTGCATTTAAATAAATTTATGATTACAACTTTAAATTATCTTTATTATTTAAATTGTCATAATTATTTAAGATAGTCATGATTCTATTTAGTCTCTGATCCTGATTTTGAATCATAGTAAGATTATTGTAATTATCAACTATAGATTCATCCCTGACTAAACCTACATTACTAATAATTATGTTTTGACTATCAGGGTTTTGTAACATTAGACAGATAGGATGGCAGCTAAGAATATCAGCAGTAATATTCTATTTCCTTTCAATATAGAGGATTCATTCTATAATTGAATTGTTGGACATACAAGCTCCATCTAATAAGTGTCTTATTGTTGAGGCAGTTCTTACTTAAAACTTATAAGCTTCTATGGTCGGTCAACACAATCACATTTGAACCTAATAAAAATTGATGTAATTTCTGAAAAGCCCATGCAACAGCTAGGGTCTCCTTTTCAGTAATAGTGTAATTCAACTCAGCACCTCTCAGGTGTCTGCTCAAGCAGTACAATCCATGAGGTACCTGATTCTCATCAAGCTGATAACAACCCTACACCCAGCCCATAGTAACTACTATCTTTCTGTACACAAAAAGTTTTGTTAAAGTCAGGATATATTAAAATACTGTGTTTTAAAAATTTGTTTATAATTTTATCAAATTCAGCAGCATGAATGTCAATCCACCTCCTCTTTCAGCTTTCTTTAACAACTTGTACAAGTATATGGTGCCCTCAGCAAAATTCTTATAAAAATGGTTATAACAATTACTTAAACCAAAAAATAGATTTTAAATGTTTTACAGTTTTTGAGGTGGGGAAGTGTTGAATAGCTGCAATATTTTCTGGATGGGGCTGGATTCCATGTTCATTGATTAAATGTCCCAGAAAAATAATTTCTTGGACTGCTATTGAACACTTCTCCAAGTTAATCTTAATAATTTTTAAAGAACACTCTGTAAAAATAATTGGAAATGTTTGAGATGCTCTTCTAAATTATCAGAAACAATGACTATATCATTCACATACATGATGATCTTTTCCTTTAATTGTTTTGAAAAAATCATGTCCAAACTTTTGATTAAGCCAACACCACTATTGATGAGACCAAAGGACATACATCTGAAAACATACGATTGGCCCTGAAATCTAAATGTTGTATACAGCTGATCATTCTCATGCAGTGGTATTTGCCAGTAATTAGCTGTCAAATCAAATGTAGAGAAAAATGACCTCTTATAAAATTTAATTGGGAGCTCATGTACAGGTGCAGGAATGTCACATTCTGGTATTGTTACTGTATTAAGCATTCGAGCATCCAAACACCCCCTAATATTACCATCCTTTTTTACTATAAACCAATGGGTTTACATAATGAGAAGGGCACTTTTTAATTATATCCCAGTCTAGCATCTTGTCAATTTGACTCTGTACCTCATCCTTATGTTGGTATAGGATTGGGTACATCTTTTGTTGGAAAAGATCATTACACTTCAATTTCATTCTATGGATATATTTTTTATTATACCAGGGATTTTAGGAAAAAAATGCTACATTAATTGATATAAATTCTAATTTAGAATTTATTGCCTAAATATGTTCAATTTTAGCCTCTATGCTGGCATCCATTAATGTATTATGGTTGCACAATAATTGACTGGAAAGGTTATGCATTCCATACCTAAAATTAAGCCTTTTCTTCTTACAGGTAAAAATTTTATTACAAAAATTAATTTGACAATCATTCAAAATCATGAAGTTAGCACCTATTATGGATTCATGTATTAATCTAAGCATAATAAGAAAAACATGTCCAAACTCAGTATTATTGTAAAGGTAATCCAGACCTGTTTGTTGGACAATTTGATCCTTTTTCCGTTTGCTAGAGTAACCTGAATTTGTTTGACTGGTAAGGAAGGTATTTCACCTTACCTGCTCACCATATTTTGATGTGTGGACTCAGAAAATATAGAAGCTTGGCTTCCAGAATCAATTAATGCTTCTACTTTAACATGATTTATGAATAAAGTAACAAGTGGGCATTGATATGCTATAGATGTTTCACCTATAGTAAATGGTTTTAAGTAATCAATGTCTAAATCCAAAGTGTTTATCATCCATATCATATTGTTCTCCATTTTGTTAACATTGGGTCCTTGCAAAGAAGAACAAGTATACAATTACCTTTTTAGTTTAATTTTTTATCACTTATCTTACTTGCAGTTTTTTTCATAGGCCTAAAATTATATCTTCTTATAGGTCCTACAGGGGATCTTAAATTTGAACGACTATTAATGTTTGACAATGGGTAACTACCTCTTTCTTTAGTTACTTTAAAATGATTATATAAGGGCATCTCTGTCACTTACAATGCAATTAATATCTCTGACACTTCTATTGAGTACTGATTAGCCACTATAAGTATCTGTTTCATACTTTTTGGTAAGTTATACCTAATTATCCTCACAATGTGATCATCAGATAATGGAAAAGCAGTCAATGTCTTTAGTTTAACAGCCTGACTTCTAAAGAAACTTGTAAAGCTATCTTTACTTATATGGTACTTCTCCTGCATAATCTGATATCTGATACTATCTTGTTTGTCATTATTCCAGAAACTACCTAAAGTCAACATATGTGCTTGGTTTCTCAAAAATACTGCCACCAGTCTTTGGCAGTTTCATACAAATGATTACTATATATTGCAATCTTTTCTTTCTCAGTAAGCATACATAAAGTAAACAATTCATTTATGTTGTTTAAAAATTCAGATGGATTCTCAGTATATTTTCCCTACTTGTGCCACTGTCACAACTTAAATTTTCTTTCACTGGCCTAATGTCTACTTCTTTCACAATTGTCTGATTCAACTAATTTTCATCATTTTTTCTAGAATATTCCACTTTATCTATTTGTGGTGAGCTAATTCTCTATTTCAACTTTCTAGTGAAACAGTCTGTTTTATATACTATCCCATAACATCTACTATGCCACATATTAGTATCTTTCTCCAGTTCAAACCCTCCCAAGTTCATGTATATTAATTCTATTTGATGTTAAATAATATATATAGAGTATTTGCATGTATGTGTGCATATAGCATGTAAATGTATTGTAATAATTATATGCGTATATTTAAAGCATGTGTATTAAAATAAATTTTAAAATGAAGAATTAAACAAGTTGTGTGGACATTGTTATATGTTTGGAACTACCTACACATATATGTGAAGAAAATGGCAATGCAGTAGATTTAAAAGCATTATCACTCTTTACATTAATATAGATTTGAATTTTTATAAGTTAAAAAAAACTCTTCATTTACTTGTCTTCACATATAAATTTCAATTTCTAGAGGCATCTTATAGTAAAATGTTTACAGAGCTTAAGATCTGTTTTAAAAAAAAAATTGAAATTTTTAGAAAAACCTTGGTCAGTAATTAAAAAGAAATAAGATTGAAATTCTATATAGGATTTTAATAAAAATAAATTAAGAACAATGCTTGAACAGAGAATAATACTAGTTAACAAAAAAAGAGGCCAAAGGTTTTTTTATTTTATAGATTTTGGGCTTCAGCTAAAATTATAATTAATCTTCAAAAATGTTGTAAACATATTTTATAGCTGATGGGGGGGGGGGTGTAGTCAGAACTTGTATAAAATTCTCAATTTTTTATAATCAAGGTTTAATCTTTATTCTATATATAATGTAAGTGTTGTCAGTCAAAGGCATGATTGGAAAATGGAGTTTGGCAGCTAAAGAAAGGCCAGTTGCTGTCTGCCTTGTGGGGACAGGTCTAACAGTTATGGAGAGGATGTAAACAAGATGCCATCCCAGGAGAAGAGAAATTAGATCATCCATGGATAGCCATAAAAGATGCCATGGAGGGGACTCACCAAGAAAGAGATTGGTAACATGCAACCATTGAGCTCTTTTGACTAAATTTATTAATAAATATCTAAAACTCTAAGCTAGTGCACAAGCTTTTAAATCTAAAGAAATGTTTTAATAAATTTAAAGCTAATTTAAATCTGTAAAATATAATTTAAACTTTTCAAAAAGATATCTGTAAACTTCCCTATTTGTTAAATTGAATTCTAAAACTATTAAAAGCTTGTTAAATAATAACTTATACATTTATTATTCAATTACTTGCTCATCTGCAATCATGCCCTAACTTATTTGTTTTATATATGTTTATTTTATAATTCATGCAGTGTTCAGTTCATAGAGGAGATTGATTCTAGAAATAAAATTTGTAGGAGAGATGATAAAAGACTCTCATAATTAAGTAATATTGCTCTTTAGCATGCACACATAAATCTCTGCTCTGAAAATCTAGATATATTCATTAAGCTATTATGCTTAGCTTATTATTATTATTATTGCTGTTAGAATTAGGTTTGAATGTTAAGAAAATAATTAGTTAATAAATGCAAGAATGAGTTATAAAGCATACTATACACATTGCTTAAGTCCCAGATATGTTTTAGTCCTCTTTTGAGTTATAGTATAAACTATGCAGATTTGTAAATAAATTAGATTACTTTAAGTATCCATTTTAGCTTGTTTTAAGAATACTAATTATGAACTGGTGTAGGGTAGTTTCACAGATTAAAACTATAGAGTTTGTGTACATTAAATTTAATTCATATTATATTTAGTCTGGCAGGTGTGTCTTTAGGAAGTGCATATTGTACCGGTCGAAACCCACCACCACCGCAAGTCAAATCGGATTCAAACTCAGGCGGTTCAAAACTGAATTCAAACCCAACTCAACAGCTCAGATAGCAGAAATCGACGGCACAGTGCCATGCGCCAAGAACTAGCTCAACGGTTGGTGAGGACTAGAGACCCTTTTACTGACACGAATATCAATTAACTTTGACTACTTTCACATCGAATCATATGTATGTTCGGGTTGCCAACACAGACAGCGGGTATTAACATTTAAATAATTATAAAAAGAATGATGAACTAAGAAACCAAGTATGTTAGAAAATATTTAATAATAATAATAATTTGTTTTGTTCAATAAAATATAGATTGCATTAGTTACCTCTAGTCTTTAAAAGAATTTATAAATATAATAAGAGTGGCGGTCCTTATCATATGCCAACAAGTATTACACAACATGGGATTCTATGTCTATGCCCCCAACGAGAAATATAAAGGCAGATAAAGGTATTCATTAAGAACGGAAATGATTGTTCTAATTTTATTACGGTGGAATGTGAGATTTATTTTCACATTCGGAAATCTATTCATGAAGAGCAAAACGTATTTTAAGGCATAACTTTAATCTTGATTTGAAAACTGATTTAAACTAAATATATTTGAGAATTGGTTCGACTTTAATTTAAATCACTTCACGAATTACGAGCACGGAGCGGGTTTTACCGGAACAAAGATGCAATGGTACTGACGAATTACAAGGCAGAGAGTAAAATTGAAAGATGATCGCTAGTCAATGATCGAAGTCCTATGGCGGCTTGCATTTGGCAAGTCTTACGCCCTTTGACTAATGAATCGGAAAGGAAGTACTTTCTTCCTCGAGAAATTTAAATAAGAGAATATGATCACCGACCAGCCTAACGGAGCGGAAGATGGCCCTACGTCAGCAACGTTTGATGATGATGACTTGATAGTCATCGTTGAAAAATAAAACCCATGTAGAATGCTCTACGTGATGACTTGACCAATTAATTAAAGTCAAACGAGCTTTTATCGAACTATTTTAAAACATTTATAAACTATATTAATTATGCCCTAATATCGTGCCCTTCCTGAATATTAATATAAAATAACAAAAGTGGAATTAAAATACATTTAACCCTTTATCGACCCTTTTTGCAATAAAAACATTTAAGGTTATATTCGAATAAATATATATTAGTGGAACAAGAAATCAATATTTTAACATTTTGTGAGTATATAAACACTTGTAACTTAGGAGCTGGGGACATAGGTGAAAAACGGAGCTAATAGTTTATTATTAGCCAATTATAAAAATAATAAACATGTAATATTTTCTTTCGACTCGATGATTAATAGAACTTTCAAATTTAGTTCTAATGGGCGAGAATTACTATTTGAAATTAATATTATAATATTTGCATGAGGCAAATAGAACAGAGGAGCTCATCGAGTTGAAAGATTATTGGCATATAATTTTTAAATAGCATTAATAAATCACACGATAAATACATATATATATAATATGTTAAACGAACCGCCAGGTAAGAAAAGAAAAAGTTTAAAGACTAGAGATTGAAAGAATTACAATATAAATTTATAGTAGCATTTTATAAAGATTTTTACATTAAATAATAAAGAGCTCTTAAATAGGAGGAGTGTAAAATAAAGTTCGAACTGGCCAGAAAGTTTAACGTTCATTATAGAAATATATTACCCCTTCCGCTGGTCCTTAAGTTACACCTCCAAGTTGTTGAAAACGTAGGCATTATTGGTTGACTACTGGAACAGTATTTTAGTAGCTTTCATAATTTTAGCAGAATGATCGGTCCGGAAAAAGGTTCAGCAGCTCCATTGAAGATTTCTCAGGACTTTAGGAACCATAGCCAGATTCCTGATGTTCTAGCCCTCTATCATGATGAAATACAATTTTTATACGCACAGAGTTCACTGCACTACTCTAGAACAAAGCTAGTCTTTTTTTTTCTTCCGACTTTTCAGGGCTATATATACTGTCCTGATGCCTTAAGGCTAGCGCTCATTTTATTATCAATGTGTTTTTTTATAATTAGTTGTTTTCAGATACATTCCTTCGATAAGGCTTTCAAACCAATTAACTTGAATTCATTTTCTAATTAGAAAATGAATTCTTAAAATCTGAAATGATTTTAATTAGAAAATGAATCCTTATCTTTTTCCAATTAATAAAACTTTACTGTTGTTTTTGAGAATTTGAGAGCTTATCGAAAGAATGTAGCTTTTAATCACAAAACTTTACAAATTATTTAAAGGTGAAAAAAAAAAACAAGTATTCCCGACGCAATGAAACTTTCGAACAATTATATATATTTAATATTTACAAATATATATACGCACAATCCACGCAATTTAATATATATAAATTCATGAATATTTTATCATGAATTTATTTAGAGAATTGATCAAATTTAAACTAAACTAATTAATTTTACTACGTATTTGAAACAAGTTATTCATTATGGAAATTAGCGTGGATTGAACGTATAAAGCCCCATTGCATCAGAAATTTAAGGTTAGTATTAGGGTAAATAACATGAAGCTAGGATCGAACTCAGATCCGACTGCTTCAATATGTGCAATTACACCTTGCTGTATGTTTTTTATATGAATGGGCTTCTGAATTTAATGTCCATTCCATATACTTAGTTTGGACAGCTCTTCTCTAGAACTGGAATATGAGAGTCCAGATTGATTTATAAGCTGCTCCAATCACTGAACCATACATTCAATTCATTCACTGTAAGTTATATGGTCTACAGGAACCAAGTACTTGGTATTGAATCCCCTTATTAATTACACATTCGAGATGCACATCTCTAGTAATATATGTAACACCATAGTATCTGAAGTCATAGTACAAAGCTCTAGTTTATCCCTCCATAATGTTAAGAATAGTTCAGCATTGATCTGAATCTGTAATGTAGTTGTGTATAAAATAATCTATATAGTGAGCACATTTAATGCTCAATATGTATTGAAATATATATAATCATTATTGATTACTTTTGCATATTTAATCCTAGCAAACCTCTAGAAAGGGTGTAGTATAAATAAGGCATGATTGATTGTACATGAAAGATATTAAAATTGTTAATAAATTCATTTTATAATGGTTTAATAAACCAATTCTAAATATATAACAATGAGATCCTGCATCTACTCACTCATCATTATTGTAAATACCTGTGGATCAAATCTTTGCACTTGTTAATAATGATCTTTGTTAAAGGAATTTGTTTAATTACATTATGTTAAATTATAATTTTGTGTAGCATCTTTTTCAAATCTTCTGCACTTCCCCCCATATCTCACTCATTTAGTTTATGTCATTAGAATATGAATATACATCATCTAATTAGCCATAGATGTGAGTGTTTAGTTATGTATATAGTAATTTTCATTTATTCCCATAGCCTCTTGCTCCACCATTTGTTACTGCTGGCATGTGAACTAAAAAAGTCAGACTGTAGCTTCATATATGTGACTCATAACTATAATGTTATTTATGAAATGCTATTGTTTTGGTTGTCAATGCATCTACCTTTCTTTTGTATCAGTTTTTTTAATCTAAATATAGTATTTATGATAGTCAATTCATGTGTTGTGCATAAATTCAATAGGAATAAACTATTGAATTTATAGCCCTATACCATTATTTTCAATAACTGTTGACAAATATTATTATTTGTATTAAAATTTACAATAAAAATACCAAAAAGATAAATTCAATCTTTAAATGGTTCAAGACTATAAGAAACAGAATGAAGTCTCTAGAGAGATCATTGAAAATCTGGATTTCCTAAGCTTGGGAAATAGTAACAATAAATTTATTTTTAATTTTCCTCATAATTCTGCTGCATCAAATAATACTAACAGTAAATTTGATAAAAATGGAAAAACTAACATAATGACCTCCAATGTAAATGTGTTCCCTTCTAAAAATCAACCTAAGATACTAATTAATAACAAACCTTCTTATGCTAACATTATACAGGTAGGCTTGAGTGAGCCTAATTTTATAGCAAGGGAAACTTCAAAAAATCACAAAGGCTTTTCAATTTAATTGATGAAGAAATAGAAGAGAATCTTGCTGTAACTTTCGAGCAAAAGGACCTTGATTTGATAACAATTACATTTAATAACACCATTCCTTCTCAACTACATAAATCATTCATTAACTTTTACTACGAAAATTCTTCAACCTTGGCTACAAAATCTTCATGTGATTTATATAATTTCCCAATTAATAAACTTTATAATGAGTTAACAAAAAAAATTATGGAGGCTGATACACAAAATTTTGCAACATCCTAACAATCATTATATAATAATAGAATTTAACAACCCTGCTCAAAAAATTTTCAAATGCCTTGATGGCAAAATTATTTGTCACATTAACATGAAGCATCCCACAATCTTATCAGGCATGATCAAGAACTATTACATTAGGTTTAAAGAAAATGATTTGCAACAATTATTTAGGTCTTAGGGTAAAGTCTCAAATTTTAGGTACCTAACAATCAAGAAAGAAGATCTTCCAGTATATACTAACACTGCCTCCTTTGAATTCACCTTGAATAAAGAATCAAATGCCGTTGACATTCCTACTCTCTATCATGAAGAGACTTCCCCTCTTATGGTGTTCCTCCACAATGTTTCTTTTGTCAGCAGGAGAGTCACTTGATGAATGATTGCCTGTCCAGGATCTGTTATAACTGTAAAAGAATCAAACTCAGAGTACATCACAGTGACTCAGATTTGAAGGTACTGTCCACAAATATGGCTATCCTCAACTGACTCCCATCAAAGATAATATACCTACCCCTTTGTTATCTCCTGCTCACTCAGTGAGTGCTTTAAATGAGTCCACTGATTCAGTGTTTTCCACTATGGAAGAGGCTTTTCATATGCCTCAATCTATGAAAAAAGGTGAAGAAACTAAACAAAAACCCCAAATCAAAATGGGCAAAAAGTGCCCCAACAAACAAAATGGCCACAGTATTAGCTCTTCAGACAATGAAACCCCTGTTCCCCACCTACCAAAAAAGACATAATCCCAATCCTAAGGCAGATGATCAGGAATCCAATCATGATTTGTCCAATAAAGATCCTAGTAAGCTGATTTTATTCCCTGATTCCAATAATGATAATATAAACTCTAAAGTAACAAATGCTAAACTAACATCTGAGTGGTTTGTCATCCATGACCTGAAGAGGGAAAGCCTCTGATTATCTTATAGCCACTGACAATCTTATAGCCTCTAGAGCAGGAATTGCTAGAATGTCTTCCATTGATGGCTTGCAATCCAGAGCATCAAAGAAAAAAGTCAGTATCCATTCTCCTAGCAGGATCAGTAATTGCTTTAGTTTGCGAATGCTAATCCATTAAAGACTCATTCCTTTATCCATAAAATTTTCACCAGCTGTTCAATGAAAACAGGTTGTAATGTTTCTGTTGAATTAATGATGAATGAAGCTGAGAATAACAGAAATGTATATCTGGGGTTTTAATTCTATAAATCTTCTATTCTGGAAACAGTGGCAAACTGGCTAGCATGCATGCCTTAGAGATTGATTGTTTTTTACCTCTCCCCTTAATCCCATCCCTCAGACCATGGACATTATGAACTTGGAATTCATGCTGTAGGGTCTGATTTACCTATATAATTCTGTGGTTTTTTCTTCATTAACAAAAACTTTGGTGTTATCTTTATACATTTTGAGCCATGCAAGCATAGTCACCAATCCCCAAGATATCAAAGTCTGGACCCTTTCCTTGGATCCTATGAACCTTTTAGTCCTTTTACATTGTGCAGAGTAGGATGTTTTATCATGGAACTTTTCCTTTTCTTAAATACGATTTAATGTATCGCATTTCAGATTAAATTTTTCAATATTTTTTTTTTAAAAAAAAAAAAGCTTTCCTTGTCTGAATTCCTTGAAATGAGCTCTACCATAATTATAAAAAAAGCCAATATACTTTTCATTGATTTAATGAAGAATTCCGATAACCAAAGTTACAAAATTAGATAAACAGCAAATCATTCATCATGCACACTCCTTCATTGATTGACCTGCCTTTCCAAAAACCTGTATTCATCCATTTGTTCTAATAAACTTCCTTCCTCTGGGAGACATGTTTCACTAAAAGCAATTTATATCAATCATAACTCTTAACATTCTTTGACAGATGTGCCATCTCTTTAATGCATCAGTAATCCAGTCTGGTCTCAAAGAGTTTATATCAAGTGAAGTTCTTCTATGTATCTATAATAAAAAAAAATTCGATTTATATTTGTGGTATTTACCTCTATAAATCTCACTGCCCATTTAATACACCATTATTATGGATATTATTCTTCTATTATTATTATTTTACAACTGAAATAAGTAATCCATTAGGTGTGATAACCTAGCCAGAGTTTGTGAAACAGGTAATTTTTAGATTGTAAATATGTCAAATAAGTATAAAGACTCCAACATTGAAATGCACTATGCAGATGACTACAAGCTATTATGAGTTCTATTTCCTCTAGTATTGGTTTTGTGCTAAAATATTTTCTGTTATTTATATAAACAGTCACTGTTTCACCCACATTGCCTAAAAATATTCTGATTTTTAAAAAGTGGTTTACAATACTAAATATATTATGTATGTATCAATGAGATTAGTTAACCCTTATATTACCTTCTTCAGATATAATGTTATGTACTTCTCTTTTTGAAGTTCTCTGTGATCAGTGTGTAACTTCTTATGTGAATTGTTTTTCTACAGATTGACATTTTTAAGCTGAATTCCAAGCCACCAATTTTCTCTTGTATTCTCACTACATTCTTTTCAGGTTTTATATTTGCTGCTTCCACTACCTTCTGTTATTGATATATAATCTTATTTTGTTCTTTATTCTGCCAGACCTTTTGCAAAGTATGTACACATTTTTGTATATCATTAAATGTATATGTGCATGAATATAATAAATTATTTGTATGTGTATTAGAATTAATGTGTGTGTATATATATATATTGTACCAAAGTACATTGATATTAAATTAATTGTATGAATCCCATGTTTTTAAAATATAAAAATTTAATATTAAAAAAATAAAATGCAAAAACAAAAGAGCAGGGGGGAGGGGGAATTTGTATTAAAAAAATAAACTGTAAATGCTGTTTAAAATAATAAGCTGTTTAAAATAATAAGATTCTTTTTTTTTGTTTAAAAGAAAAAAAAAGTCTTGTAATAAATAAAAATGATTTAATATTCTTCAAATGAATTTTTAATAAATAATAAAGAAATTTCATTTTATCTTATAATAAAATAAATAAATATATGTGCATGTGTGTATGTATTTTTTAATAAAAAGTAGATGCAGAAGCTGATTTTATTTCATGAGACGAATGCTGCTGCTAAATAAAGTTTTCCATGGTTTGAAACAGTATAAATAGCACAACTTTTGTTCATTCTTGGTCTGACTTTTTCATTTAATAAAATATTTCTTGAAGTAATATTTCCAGAAATGTTGCATTGTTAAAAACAACATGTTTGCAGTTGACCGAATCTGCTATCTATGCATTTAAGACCTGTGCCTAGTTCAGAAAGTAATCATATTGAAATAGACTAAACAGACAGCGGAGTGTGGGAACACCAAACCAGCCATGAAAATCATACAAGTAACAGGATGTATGGAGGAATCATTTTACCAGTCGTCGATGAATTAAAAAATAATTCCATTATGCTGTTTCTACTATATTTTAAAATCCTAGGTAATTATGTGACTTTGATATCTTAATATTCCCGATTTTTTCTTAAAATAAAAAAAAAGACTTTATTAAAAGAACTTTGAACTATTTTTGAATTAAACTTAAAAAAAGAATAAACTTTAAACTTCAAAAAATAATATTTGCAATAATAAAATAAGTAAAAGCAGCTTCTATTAAATAATATTTTTGGCATGCACATATGTGTGATTTGATTTTTTTAAGACTTAAAAAAAAAGACAAAATAAAATAGGATGTAACATGTATAATTTATTTGCTAAAGTAATATATTAAAATACTTATTTTAATCTTTAAAAAAAGAAGTGTGTGTGTGTCTCATTATAAGATAAAACGATTAATTTATTTTAAAATAAATAAAAAACACTTAAAGTATCATTCTTAAAATATTTATGTTTATTTCTGATACATGCGAGTAAGTATTAATATTTATTTTCTTAATAAAAGTAGGAGGGAAAAAATCTAATCATTAATAATAGTATTTCAGAAAAGATTCACTAAGTTAAATCTATAAATGTTTAGCATTCAGTATAATGTTGTTATTATTGGTTTTAAAGGATTGAAGTATTAATTTGGATGGTTCAGGGAAAATTATTTTAGTTTTTTAAAAAAATAGTAGTAGCTTAGAAGAGGCAGCATTTAAGACATATCTTTTGTTTTGTCTATTAGTGGGTGGTTGGAATCGGTTGAGCTAGCAGGGATTTTCAGGTACCGAATTATGCTGATCAGATAAACATGCTAATTCTAATGTAATTAGCTGATGCCTAAAAGATTTTCTTTCTTCTTTTAAAAATAAAAAATAAAGTGTTTATTTGATCGGTGTATATTAGGTAGTTGAGTGTTGAATGTTATTGATAGTTCGCTATTGATGATAGTTGACACTTTACCTGAAAACCAACCACTTTCTGAAAGGGGAATTTAGGAGGACAAAATATCATAAAATATTAGTTAATATTTTATTTGTCAATGCTTGGTGTTTGTTGATTCCCGTAAGTTTAAGTAGTAAATTTTAAATTGTAAGTTTTATATCGTTAAGAGACTTGAGGGTAGTAAACGGTAAATAGAAGTAGTAGTTAGTTTTTTTTATTTGTTGTTCGGAGGAGAATGGTTCAATATATATATATATATATATATGTATTATTCCTTATACATATATATTTACATGTTATTATTATATATGTGGTATGCATACAAAAACTAATAGAATTGTAAAACTGCAGATGTAGATTTTAATTAGAAATTATATATATATATATATTGTATAAAATTAAAAACCGTACAAAATTCAAGAGATAAATGTGTAGAATTTTATCCTTAATGTGCCTCTTCAACTGTCATTGGTCAATCTAGATTAACATTTTATTATTGCACACTAGTATAAATAGAAAAAATAATTAATTAATGAGGGAAGTTTGTTCCATTTTTGATTGGAAAGTAAAGTAAATGTCAAGTAAGCATCAAAAACGTGTTCTGGAAAGAAGTCCACCTTTTGACATATTAATGCAGATTCAGGAAAATTTTGTAAAGACCACTCTAGAGTAAATTATTACTTGAAAAGTTTTTGGCATAACAAGGAATTGAGTATTTCATATTTTAAGTACATTTCATCAGTTGAAATTTTGACTTCAAATGCTGGGATAAAGTATACAAATATTAATGTAAACATTTTTTGACAATTTGAAATTACATATGTCTGCTAGTTAATTACTATATTTGTAGCATAATTTTATTCATAACAAAATTATCATTGCACTTTTGTAAATTATAAGTAATTATTTGTGATTTTATACTCTTATTTACATTTAAAAGCTTATATATATATTCATGTGTGTTAAATATTATAATCAAATTTATGTAAAAAGACCATATCTAGTGTTTCCTGAAGATTTGGGATGATAGTGTTCTAATTGTATTTTTATATTGAACTATTCCTATCATCTAATATGTGTATTGAATGTCTTTAGAAAAAATTAACTTTATTTAAATATTCCAAATACATTCTGTTAGTAATAGCACATCAAACAGGTTATTATATATACTAATCTGTTTGATTTGCTATTATTAACAGTTGAATGTATTTGGAATATTTGGAATATTTAAATAAAGTTAAATGAATTCAATACACATATTAGATTATGAAAATAGTCCAATATAAAAATACAACAAGACCATATCTAATTTGTTGACCTTTTTTTCTGATAGATAATCAATTAGCTTATTGTCTGACTATTCTGCAGCTGGTGTTGTTAGCCATAAGGATTTATTTTTTAGATTTGTCTTTTTCATTGCAGATAAAATATAACACTACCCTATCATATATTCAGTTTATATGCAATTATTAGTTTGTATTGTGAATAATCAAAACCAATGATTAATTATCTTTTTTTTTTCAATTTCTCTTTTAAACAGTTATTTTACTACATGATATATTTCAAAATCTTTTATTTATTTTTCCATTATTTAATAATTAAGAGGTTTTGTTTGTTTATAAATTTGAATTCACTTTGTATTTAACTGCTGTTAATTTTCTTGTTGCTAATTACTTTTCTTATATAGATTTTATCAGTTCAATCTAATAATTTTCTTTTTTATATGCTTTTATATTAACATGTCCTGTCTGCATTCCTGTTGGCATGTCCATATTTTTGAAATGTTAACAATGAAAAAAATTTGTCCCTGTTTAGAACTTACACTCATATCCTTCTGCTTTCAAAGAAAACATTTAGCAACTGAACCAACAGAAATATTCCATTTGTAGATTAAAATTTTGTTAACATAAGAGTGATTTAACTCATACTTAATTAATTAAATTAATTAAAATAAAAAATGTGCTTGACGAAAAGATTATTTTTATAGAATAAATAAATTTTTGTTAATATTAATTTATTACAATAATGAAAATCCATTACATAAATACTTTTATATTGAAGATGATCACATGATAATTAAATTTAAAATTTGTTTGTTAGAGGGCATATTTTTTCTTTTCATGTCTTATTAGCAAATTATAATTTTTGTCAGATTTTTTTGCAATTTTAACCAATTTTTAAAAAATTAAGTAAATATAATTAAAAAGTTAAAAAAAAGAATATGAAAAAAATTTTTTTAAAATAATACTTTTATGTAAAGAGCCAATTAAAAAGTACAAAATAGCAATAATTTGCCATTTTTGGAAAATATTGGTGATCTTAAGAATCTAAACCTATTATAAAACAACTGAGAATTTCAGAAATATTGTCACATCATAAAAGCATTTGAGGTTCACATAAATCATAAAAATCAAAAAGATCTCAAATGCTTTTATGAAATAACAATATTCCCACAAAAGATCTTTGATATTTAGTTGGCTATTTACATAAAAGCATTATTTAAAAAAAATATTTTTACATATTATTTTTTTACTTTTTAGTTATATTTACACATTATTTAAAAAAAAAATAGTTAAACCTATGAAAACATCTGATCGATAATTTAATAAAATAAAAAAATAAAAAAATACACTCTAACAAATCAATTCTAAATTTAAGATGTCATGTGATCATTTACTACATAAAAATATTAATATTATACTTGTTTTTTAATTAATTTAATTAAGTAAGTAAATTGATATTAACAAAATTTTATCATCAGATATATTTTTATTTAATTAATTTAATTAAGTAAGTATGAATTGAATCAATATTATATTAATAAAATTTTATTCTACAAATGTAATATTTTTGTTAGCTCAATTGCTAAAGAGTTTTCTTGGGAAGTGTAACAATATGAGTTTGAGTTTTAAACAGGGCTGATTTTTTTTTTTGTTAAAAATTCAAAAGTGTGAACATATAGACAAAGTGTGGACATACTGACAGAAACATAGATAGAACAAGTTAATATAAAAACACTTTCAAAAAATTATTACATTGTTTTGAAATGCATTTAAGAATTGTGTAATTATTTTCCATTAATTTTCTGTCTATTATAATATTGTTAATAATTATCTAATCTATATAATAATGTTTCAAACCTTTACAAAATTAGAAGTGAGTCATTAGTAGTAATGTTCAAGCAGCACTAGAAGTGTATGACTGTGTTTTATTTCAGTAATCTTTAACTGTAAATCAATCACTCTAGAATTGTGGCAAATTGTACAATGTTAGGATTGCAAATTTAATATATACATAAACTTAAGTTTTAAACTATAAATAAAAATTTTGTATTAAAATAAATAAAATAACATTTTGCTTACCTTAAGAAAATCAGAAGTACATTCTGAACTTGAAAAAATATCGAAATTTTCAAAGGACAAGTGAATAGTGTGACCATATAGAACAACAATTTTCCAAACACAATTTAAAGGTCCTGGATAGTTTTGAGGATATCTGGGACTTTGAATAACTCCTGAATCTTCATTAATTACTCCCCCACAAACTACAATTATATAAATCTATTAATAAATTATAAATTATAATTTTCTAAAAATTAACAATTACTTATTTATCTAATCAAAGAGATAAAAAGAAAAATAAATGTAATAAAAAGTAAACAGCAAAGCAATTATGTATACAATATATTATATACAAAAATAAATGATATAATTCAAACTACATACTTAATGTGTAAGAACATCAAATAATTTATCAGATACTGTTTTTGAGGGTATAAGTGTTCATATATGGAAAATATCGAATGTAAAACATATTCTTAAAATATTCTTTAAGATGTAACAGTTATTAAAATGTTCACCATATCAGTCAAAAAGCCCATAAATTTATTAATGAAAATCTTGAACTGACCTGGGAATCTTATTTTAAAATTTGAATATTTAAAAAGTGTAGTTTTTTTATTAAAATTTATTGTGATTTAAATTCCAAAAATAACTGCAATAAAAAAAATTTTTTTTAGAGTATCTAACAGTCAAATTGTGAAATCCAACAAAGATACAGGAAATGATGATCCAAATTGTTTTTGTGTGCGCAACATATATAAAACATTACCACAAACAGGACAAACTTCACTGACTATCACACGGTTTGTTAACATCAATTTTTCTTTTATATCCTGTTAGGTTAGAATGATGTGAGACTCTTAACTACAAAAGCTATACATACATTATATAACAGTAAATAATACAGGATATAGAGATAATAAATATATTACAACTTTATTAATATGACAACAACAAAAGAAAACAACAACAAAATACAATTGAATTTCACACTATAGGTATGTTATATGACCCACATTATGCAGGTACAATGTATCAATGTAACCCACTTGAAATTTGATTTTAGAATAATTAACCAATTTAATATACAAGAATGCCTCATATAATTTTGTAAAATTATTATGACTGAAAACTGAGCAATATCACTATAATCATTATGTCTATCTACATAACATTACAATTTCATAATTACAAATATGCTTTCTAAAATCATTAATTTAACTATATTTGGTGCACCACATGTGTGGCATGGGCATTATTTATATTGTCTCATGCATTTTAATGATTCATGGATGAATAATGTGGCTCTATCTAAAAATATTTTAATACATAATCAATTTAAGTGCACAGTACAGCAAAGTCAGGATTCAACATATATATATATATATTTAATGTTTTCACGGTTATATGATGTAGATAAATTATAATTTTTGGGCTGTATATATATATAATTCACTCCATAAATGAATCCAATCACAGAATGATCAAAATATTCTGATATTTTCATAGTCTGGATATATCTAAACATTCATGTGCAATAGGACAGGCACAAAAAGAGGAATTTCAAGTAAGTTACAAAAATATATATTAGTATTTCACTTACATATTAGGCCAAGAGAAGAAATACCTGGTTAAGAATCAACATATATATGTCTATATGGTAGGTTAACCTTTGTGTGGATATAAAAAGACATCTCAGCTATATAGCTATTGGTATACAACAGGAAATATTAATTTGCTTAAATAATGAGTACTGAATAGCAATTACAGCCTAGCAAAAAAATATTAATAAAAATCTCTTATTAAATCTTAAGTGATTGGTCTAAAAGTTAAGAATTTACAAGACTCAAATGTGGAACTCGTTTTCACATGTTATGCAAGCAATTGGATGTCATATATAAATGTGAGATGAACACATCCTGAGGAATTCTTCCCTCAATTATAATTTGGAATTAACAATAACTAAAATAAATAACCCAAATTGATAAGCCCTGGGCCTATCCAAAGACTATTAATGTGAGTACATGAATTCTTTTTAATTTTGTAGATGTGTAATTTCATATATGTAGCCAAAAAATAATTTACCAAAATATAAACTTGTTAATACTTACTGTGGTTGATTAAATGGACCTTAGAAAAAAAACTTAAACTTATCATGGTGACCATATTATGCAAAACTTTTATTTAAATAACTTCATCATATATTATAATAGCTTTTACTAAAATGTATCCCCACACATTTATTTGTTTATATATTTTTAACACAATCTGAAATTTTGTCCCTAACAATTTGACATGAGAAATAAACCCTATAAGAATAAACCTATTCAAAAAAGGTTAACAAAAATTACTGTATGGGTAATGTGGTGATGTGGGTGTGACATTTAAGCAATTTATAATTTTTTGCAATAAATTTTCAATAAATTAATGAGAATCAGGTTCACCATTGTTAAAAAAAATACACACAAACATTGTCTTACTATTTCATAATGCACATATAAGACTCATATTTATATAATCTAAAATACACATTTCATGTAATATAAAATACACAATTATAAATATTAAACTACACTTAAAAACATGCATAATTATTAAGACATTAGTATAAATATTGATATAAGTTATCAACATTTTTCATATGATAGTCCAAATAGGCTCCATCACTCATTTGCCAGAGTCCAGAATTTAAACAGAGCTATGTTTGTGAATTGGTTGTGTAGCCTCTTTAGAGATTATTATCTATTGCAGAATTCATTTGTATATATATATATATTTATTTATCAGAGATATCTTTAAATATTTTAATTTGTAGAGTATTTCTTTCAATTTACTTCTCAAATTACTTTAGTGGGAAGAGCTTTTTGGTTTATAGAATATTTGAATATTAATTGAGTTCATAAATGGGAAACTTATGTTAAATCAGAAATATCTCTTGAGCACTGTATTCTTTTGGAGCTCTGTGTAGAGCTATGATGAAAAGATGACATCATTTTTCTACATTGCTTGGGCAGATACTTTTTAAAACAATACATAATGAGTCAGATGAACTTTATGCTAGAATACTGCTTGCACTCACACAAAAACAAGCAAATAAAGCAGAATGGTAGTTTTCCATTATTCTATACATTTTTACTTCTAGTTTTTCCTGCAGAGTTTTCAGCAGTGATTAATTTGAAGACCGTTAAAACCTGTTCTACTAGCTTTTTATATTAAATTAAATAGAAGATTTCCATAACATTCTTTAATTAAAATGTTTCTAAGAATTGCTCTGCTTAAAAATATTAATAAAAATTTGTTTTTTCTGATAATAACATTTAATCAGGTCATCTAATTTTTAATAAAATCTCTTATAACCATTTCATTTTTCTGGCTACCTATTATTTACTTATCATTTCAATACATATGCTTGACAAGTTAAAACTTTTACTGTACAGTTAATAAAATAAACACAAAATAAAATATTATGTTAAGAAAATTAAAAGCTTTTACCTTAAAATGAATCAAAAAAGAATATTTTTCTTTCAATAAAACAAAAATCAATTACCATTCTTTTAACTTTTAATAAATTGGTAAAAAAAAATTGGCTAATATTTGTGTATTAAAAATAATATATATATACATATTTAGTATATTCCTTTAGAATATATTTTATGCATGTGTAGAATAAGTAAATGTATAGAAAAGACATTTTATTAATTGAGAAGTGTGGCATCATTGATATTTTAAAATATTAAGTTGTTATTATTACTATTTAATGGCATTATTTACTCTTTTAATAAATAATGATTAATTTTATTAAATAATAATTTGAAATGAAATTTATTAATGAATTTAAAATAGTAAATTTAAAAAATTGGCAATTATTTATTTTAAATAGTTTGTAGACTTATTTACTATTCTATTGACATGTAGCCACAAATGATTTTTTGTCAAGAAAACTGTTTTGATTACATGACCAGGATTATCATGCTGTTGAATTTAAAAGAAAAATATTGGATTTTAAACCGTCAAAATGAACTGTAAAAAAATAGTTTTTAACCCCAAGAATTTGGAAAACACTACTCAGATGGATAATCTATATCTTCATATTTTCATCTATCATAAATAAGATTACTTCATAATCATCAACTACTACAAAATCATATTTTTCTACATTTTTATTTAGGTTTATATTTCAAATGAAGTGCCACTGGAAAGGAAAAATCATCAGCTAAATCTTAAATGTGAAGAATGTTAACATTAAAATTACAAAATGACCTACAAATCTTTATTAAATATTTCTGAATTTATAGCAAATTGTTTTTCACATAGATATTATGCAAATATTATTATAAATTGTCATTTTCTTAAATATTCTATCAATCACTATATATTTATAAAAAGCTATATGCAAGTAATATTTTCAAAAAGTTTTAAATATAATAAACAAAGCAAAACTGGTTTAAATATAATGTTAAAAAATAATACAGATATAATAAATGATTAGTTTTTTTTTTTTTTCCTCATATTTTAATATAGATTATGAAATATATGTCCTGTGTTAGTTAATGAAATTTATAATTTTAAATATTGAATGTTTAAATGGAGATGAATATTTATTTATATATATATGGAGTTTGACTAATGTTGTATGTACTAGTAACTGAGATATTTATATGAGTAGTTTGATATTGTTGATTAGTTCCAGTTATAATTTTCCTATTGTAACAGTTGAAATGAGCAGAAAACAATAAATTTATCACTAGGATAACTTATACCATCATAACCCACCCGAACACCACATGATACTTCATTTTTATTTAGCCCAGAGCAAGAAGAGAGACTCTTAGAACTAAATTGTGATTGCCCTTATGGCAAAAGACACCCAATGCAATATACATGTAAAATACAAACACTTTATTAGTAATAAAATTATAAACAAAATAAATGAATACGACTAAATTTGTTGTTAGACCCATCAGAGATAGTGGGAATATCATGTTTTAATGAATAACATATATATAAGGGACCTCAGATGATATACATATTTGTGAGCTTTGGGGCAGATATCCCTCATGTAGGTACATTATACTAATAGAAGATAAGTGAGAAAAAGTTAATTAATTTTAGTAAACATGGTTAAAATAGATGATTGCATGGCTCTCATGACTATGATCAATCAATGCCAAAATATCAGCTTTATGATCTACAAGAATAAAAAGAGCAGTACTGAGTTTCTAAAGCAATAAATCCTAATAAGAAGGCAATAATGGGATTATGCTTGCTTAGGTGAAGTTATATCTATGTTTCCATGGAATAAGTGGGTCATGGTAGGAAGGAATGAGCATCTTCCTATAACCCTTAATAAATCTCATTAACAGGCAGGAACAATCCACTGCACTGGTAATAAGAACAAGATCCTATGAGTCTAAAAGAAAGAGAATATTCCTATATTTGCATGGATCATATTCAAAAGTGAACCATCAAATTAATTTTCTCTGAAGCAGGAATGTGCATCTGCTGGAGGAACAAATAAAATAAACATGAAATTAGACAACCCAATAATGCTAAATTTATATGAAATAAAAATGTGAAATGTCATAAGTTTACAATATGTGGACATCTATTATATAGACTAAATCAAGACCTACACAGTTATCCTATATTGAACCAGGTAGGGATGTAGATTGATGGGAAATGACATCTAGCATGAATTTTTTACTTATTAATACAAATAGAAATTGTGAAACAATATTGTAAAACTTACTTCTATACAAAAAAAATGATACAATTCTTTATTATAACATTTATTGTTATAAATTCAATCTACTCTAATGCAATTTAAGTATTGCTCCATACTGGCACCCTTAGGCAGAGAAGCATAACACCCAAAAGGTACCCATGCCCAAGCCAGATCTATATAAAAATACATAATGGCAACTACCTTTCAAGGACACAGCTCTTCTTGGCTGCAAAATTCAACACCTATCATTCAAAGCACTTTTTTGTTTTGAAGTAAAACTTCATGTGCCAGTTAATTATCCCAAAAGATAATTAACATAGCTTGAATTATTGGCAAACTAATTCAGTGCCTAAAAATCCCAACTAGTTCAATCAAAAGAATAATATAATACATTACTGCTTTAATTAGTGGTAAAAGAATTGACCAACAAAATATTAAGTTTTAAAGATAATTTATTTTAACTAAATATTTATTATAATTTTTAAACTACTTTTATAAATGCTCAATTAATCTAACAAAGATAGTTTATATAATAACCACACACACATTCTTAAGAACATACAATATAATATAACATAAAGCTTCAAATAATACAAGGCATTTAAAACACACACATCAATAGTTCATTTTATGCATGTTAAAGAGTTCATTAGTTTTACTCACTCTGGAGGCTTTAAATTATTGCAATGGCTACATTAATATCAGAAATGGAATAAGAAAATGCTATTTATTATCTACAGGATTTTGAACATAATGGCTTCTTGCTGTTTGCTGCTTCATGTGAATTTTTACAAACCAGTTGGATTTTAGGCTTTGGTGGAGGTTCCTATGATTGCTATTTTGTGATACTATTATTCAAGACAGTTAGATATTTGGCAGCTTCAAGTTATTAGGCAGGCATTATTTCTATCAGGAAGGTTGCTAATGTTTCCATCAGACTGAGGCTGGTATCTGGTCGTATGCTTCCTATGACTGCTAACACTGCATTGTCATGAAAAACACTGACTTTGGATATGTGACAAGACTGTCTGAAGACTTATTGTAAAAACTGATTGAATGATGAAAAACTGACTATGTGATGACCTGTTGTCATTTTTCTTTAGGTTTTATACCCGCCAGCTATATCCATTGTTGAAAATTCGTCCACTGCTCTCAATTAAATTTTTGATAAAATTTAAATTAATTAATTAATCCTATTTTTAATTAGTAGCCATTTCTAATTCTGTTGTTTATGGATTTTTACTTAGTAGCCATTGCTAATTCTGTTTTATATAGCTTATGATTTATACAATCCTTGAGAGAAGTTCCAGTTATACACTTTTATTTGTTTTTTTAATATTTAACTTTAATATATCATTTTATTAACATGCTTACATTTTACCATTTTCTTTATATTTAAATATAATCTTTATTTACATACACCTATCTTAAAATATCTTATTTCAAATAAATGAAAAGACAGTTTTTAAAATTTTCTTTTTTCTTCTTTAAATTAGATAAAAAGCGAATATTTTTAATTTCATGTAAAAGATTTATTTTTAGACTTTTATAGTTTTAACTTTTCAAAAGTTAAATTCTCTCCCCTGACTTACTCTTAAACTTTCTAAGTTTTTTTCCAAATGAAATGTTGTTAATTCAGTCATTTACTGTAACTTATTCTGCAGTGAATTTATTTATTAGAATTTTAATTTTAAAATCTTTATGTTGTTTATGAAAATTTTTATTCTTAATAATTGTAAACACAATTTTCCATAGAGCGCTACCCATTAGCAGTACAATATTTATCTATTTATATATATTAAAAAATCATTAAAAAATATTCCCTGCTCAATTGAAGGTCCGACTCACAGGTCTTACACATATAAAGAAATATTGATACAACAATCTCACAATTATAATATATTAAATTATATTAAAAAGTATTATAGAATTAAACTATCATATTTACAGTATACATAAATATTTGTCTCTTTTAAAAAAATAAAATTTTAACTTCTTAACACTCGGGATTTTAATTTTCAAAAATTGAAAGTTGTTTATAAACCATTTGTAATTGCATTAATGGCTAAATGACATCTTTGGAATAGCAGATTTTAAATAGAGAAGTTTAAAATAGCAAATAACAAAAACAAAGTAGAATCAATGAGAGGAGGGATTTAAATGTCTTTGACAGAATTGCTGAATTTTTTAGGTGACATTAAATATTTTAATCACTGAAATATATTTACTAAATTTACCTCCTTCATCTGATTCTTAAACAGTAAGTTTAGCAGATTTAAGAAGGAGTGAATATATTACAGTATTTGATCCTACTTAACCTTTTAACTGTTTATTACAGTTCATGCCTGTAGCGCCACCAATGGGACACAACTGATTATTATGATTACTAACCATAAAAATTTTGCATTTTCGTGGCATGTCTGATAATTATGATTTTTTATCGTTTAATGTTTAAGTAAATGACTACATTGTTTATGTCTTTATTTCCACTAATTTTATCTAGGTGGCAGCTGCAAATAGAGATTATTCATGATTTTCCCAAGATCCCTTCTTCTGTGGCATAATTGGCCCATTTTGCCCTTGCTTTGAAAGGAAAATTGTGAATTTTGTTGCTGTCATCATATTAAGAAAATTGTCATTTTTCATCATATATTTGGTAAGTTATTATTTAATATATAATATTTATTTTATAAAGAGTATTTTTTTAAAAAAAAAAAATTACTCTTCAGATTATGAAAGAACATGTGAATTTTTCCACTTGATTTTTATTACAACTGCCGACATTTTGTTTTTTTCTCACTACTGTTTTTCATCGTAAAAAAATATTTATCATTTACATACATATTTCAATAACTATGTTTTCAATAATATTATATTTCTAATAAAATGCATATAATTTTTATTGTATATTTTTCAAAAAAGGATAAATTTTGCTTATTTCTATTCATCTCTCAGAATCTAATCAAAAGTGAATATTTTTTATCCATCTTCACATTCGAATTGCAATCGGTAAATAATTTTTTACGAAGTATTTATTATTTTATGAAAATAATGTATTTCCATAAGAACTAATTGTTTTCTAAATAAATATATTACAGTGTAGAAGTTATTCATTTCAAAATCTATATACACACACTTTCATATCTGCGAGTTTATGTATATATATATATTTACTACATATATATTTTGCTATGAAAATGTATTTCCATTTATTTTGTTATGAGAATGTATTTCCATAAAAACAGTTCTTTCTAAATATATATCTTACAATGTAGAAAAAGATGTTCATTTCAAAACTTATATATACATACTTTCATATCTGTGAGTTTTCTTTACTACATATATATTTTGCTATGAAAAAACTAAGTTTCTAAATATATATTTTACAATGCAAAAAAAAGACCTTCACACACATAATTTCCTACAGTGTGTCAACTTGCCAGTCAATCTATATTCATTATTTCCTATCTGTGAGTTTATTTTATTTTTTACTAAATAATTTATTATTGTAACTAATATTTCACTGCCAAATATTTATGTACTTATAATTGGTTTTCTTTACAAATATATATTTTATGAGATATGTAATATTTCTTCAATACCTATATATATGTAAGCTAGATAGGATAGAATAATATTGCAAAATATGAGAATTTTTCTTTGTATATTTTCTATGCTAGATAACTACTGAAATGGCTTCAACATCCAAAGCAACTCCCAGTACAAGTTACCAAACTAGCTCTGAGTCTGAATATTCACCAGACAGCAGTGATGAAAGCTGCTCTAACTCTGCTTCACTGAATAGTGATAGCGAGTCCAGTTCTGAGAAGGAATTGCAGATTGACTGTGGTAGTGCTGATAGTGACTGGGTCCCAGTGGATCTGAATAATTTTCCTCCACCACCCCCAAGGTTTCCATTCACTGTGAGGCCAGGCATGACTGTAACAATTAGTGCAGATGCTATGCCTCTGCAATTCTTTGAGATGTTTTTTGATGACATATTGCTTGAAAGAATTGTAATGGAAACTAATCTTTATGCTGAACAATTTATACGTAAGTATGGCAGCAAAAGATGGTCCAGACATAACAAAAGTACCCCTACCTCAGTGAAAGAGATGAGGTTATTTTATGCAGTTTTGATGTTGCAAGGCATTATCAAACTGCCATGCACTGATATGTACTGGAATAGAAACTCATTACTTCATATACCAGTGTTTAGAAAAGTGATGAAACAGGCTAGATACTTATTGCTAATGAAATTTTTGCATTTTGCTGATGAAGAAACCTTTGACCCAGAAACTCATCCATATCCAAGGTTCTACAAGCTTTATGAAGTGATGGAGCACCTGAGAGAACGATTTAGTGCTTTGTATGTTCCAGAACAGACTCTCAGTGTAGTTGAAAGTTTCATGCTCTACAAGGGGCATCTGATTTGGAGACAATACAATTGTAACAAGAGAGCTCATTTCAGAGTAAAGTTTTTCGCATGTTGCAAAGCTGAAACAGGCTATATGTGCAACTTTCTTATTTATGCTGCACAAGGTACAGCATATAATCCAAAATATGACTCACATCCAGTCAACACTAAATTCTTCATCTAGTAGATGTGTATCTAGGCAAAGGATATTGTATAACTGCAGATAACTGGTAAATGTCACCCTCTCTTGCAGATATACTGATGAGAGAGAGGACAGACATTTATTTTACTGTCAATGTCAGAAGGAGAGGTATGCTTGCAGTGCTGAAAAATAGCAATTTAGAAAAAGGACAAGCCCAGGCTTTTCAGCATGGAAAACTGCTGGCTATAAAATGGTTTGACAAGAGAGTTGTCACCATATTGAGTACAATTCATGATGCATCATTCAAACTAACTGGGTGTGGCATAGACAAACCAATGGCTGTGTGTGAGTATAATTTAACTATGGGTGGTGTTGATCATTGTGATCAACAACTGTCATTTTATCGCACAACCAGAAACCAGCAAAAAAATATTATAAAAAAATATTTAGGCACTTCATTGATATAGCCATTTGGAATGCTTTTGTTTTGTATAAAAAGCATACCAGCAACCACATTAGTCTTGTTGATTTCAGGATGAGTGTTATTGATGAAGCTGTCTTATTATATGCCGGTAGCACTCCAATGTCTTCTCGTGGAAGACCCAGCACTACTCCTTCTCCATTTAGATTAACTGGTCAGCATTTCTGTGAGTGTATCCCACCTAAACCCATCAAGAAAGATCCCTCCAGATCATGCCATATCTGCTGTGCTAAAAGAAATGCCAGTGGCAAGAAGTTACGAAAGGAAACAAGGTACTGGTGTGAGCAGTGCAAAGTTGGGCTATGCCTGCAACCTTGCTTCAAGATCTATCATTCTGAAAAAAAACTATAAAGGTATTTGTAATAAATTTTTACATTTATATATTTGTGCTAATTATTTAATTTATTTATATTTAGGGTTAGGTGGACAAAAAGAATATACTGGGAGAAACTGGACATGGACAATGAACTGGACAAAAAACAAATCGCATAAGTATAACCATAAATAGTACAAATATATACAAGTATTTTTTTATTATTTACAATATTTGCTATACTAGGGTTGGGGGAACAAGGGACCAGTGTCATTTCAAGTATGCTATCTTTTTAGAGAAATAGCAATTATGTATGACACCAATGCTGCATCTTTTATATTACAATTGCTAAAACGCACATGTGTATACACTGATTTTTAGGTAAATTATTTCTATGAAATATTTGTAATTTTTTGGAGGTTTTTATAGTCTTCTTCAGATAATATTATTGCAAAATGCTGGGAGTGAGGGCAATATTGTCATAGAAAACATTTACAAAAACCAGTAGTATAGTTTTATTGCTGTATATATGTATGAAAATTGTATTACAAATGTATTTCTTTTTGTTAATTTTTTGAATTAAAAAAAATGTTTAAAAAAATTTTTGAGCCATTTTTTTCATATACTATACATACAATAAAAATATATTGAAAAAAAAATCCATATTTCGGATAGGAAAATGAAAATATTAATCATCAGTTAATTAAGTATGTGTTATAATACAATAAAAAACCATATTTTAATAATACAATAAAAATATTTTATATAATACTATAAAAACAGATTTTAAAAGAACAATAAATAAATAAATTATTCAAACAAAGAAAACAAACTCTTACAGAGTCTATAATTGTTTACCAGTAAATTGAGATTTATAAAGTTAAAATAAAATGACTGTTTTAACAGAATTAGTGAAAGATTTCAACAAACAGTAAAACTCTATCCTGAACCTCATGGTATAGTCCATTAGTCTTATGAAGTAGTGCTCTTGGAATATTGGCTGGCTGGAGACATGGATACTTCCAATGGTCAGGGGCATTATATAATGGTGGACTTCTTTTTGATGGCTACAGCAGAACATGTCAGTAACTTTGATCTTCAGATGTAGGCAGAAACTTTATCAGCATACCATTTTATAGGTACCAGAGGGACTCCATACTCAGGCTCCATTATATAGATGATTTGAGAAATTGACATGCACTACTCACTGGCCATGGTGTGACTTAATCTATAACCAAGCTTATTTTTGAAAATAAAATTTAAATAAAACCCCTTCTTCCCTGCTCCTATATATATATACACCCTTAAAACAAAGGCATCCAGATGTTCTTCAAATTGATTAATTAATTTTAAAACTTAAAAAAACTTCTTGTCTTTATTAGATAAACCCCACTGATTGTAATCTTGATCCAGTCTAATTTTAAAACTCTACAAATTATATTTTCTTTAAATTCCAAATAACTTTGGTTTTATCTAATCTCCCCAAGGTAAGTACATATTTCTTGTTATCTTTTTTACTGTAAGGACAATGTCAACAGTAAAGTAAATTCCAAAATTAGAATTTAATACATACATTTTTTTAACATCAGTTGATTTTTTTAATTAATTAGAATGTCAAATTTTTTTTTCTTTATTGACTCATTGTCAAACTTTATATTTTATTTCTTAAAATTTTCTTTTTTATTTACATTTTTTTAAAAAATGTCTTAGTATTATAACTTGAGGGCAAGAATATATATATATGACCACTTCATATTCCCACACCCAGAGCTAAAACAAACAAAAAAATTTCTTTGCCTATCTGAGTGATCAACCATCATTAAAGAGAAATAATATTAATATATATATATAAAAGGTTTAGGAAATGATTATATTGATTAACACAATATCAATGTTTAATATATATATATATTAAAGCTTGTTGAGCAATTGGCAATGCTCGTTGTTTATATCTTACAAGCTTAAGAGAATTGAATCATGTGATCTATGACTTATTTTGACTATTTATAGTCTCTGCTTTAAATTGTATGTGATGTTATATTGCTAAGATTATTAATATATGGTATGGCTGAAGATCTCTCAGCCCCATATAGCTATTTGAATTAGATAGCTGGGTTTGAAGACATGTAGGTGTCTGAAAATTTCAGATTTTTCACTCAATAGATAACTTTTAGATAAATGCTGGCTTTGGGTTGGTATTTTTAGATCTAGTGTCTGAAGCTATCATAGTGCCTCTCTGAGGAGTGCCAAAGCACAAAACCATGGTCAGAGGTTAGGGGGGTTTCCTGACAGAGATATTTTAATTGCTTTCTCTGGCTAAGCATTTATCACAAAGCTTGTTGAGTAATTTGCAATGCTCATTGTTTATATCTTACAAGCTTAAGAGAATTGGCTCATGTGATCTATGACTCTTATTTTGACAATACATATTAAAGGTTTAATAGATGAAGATACAGTTTAATACAGTATCAAGAAAGAATTCTAAACTTGGTTTAATTAATTTATTTGAAAGCAAAAAAACTCCCCCCCCCCCTTTTTTTTTTTTTTTTAAAGATTTCTTTAACTATTCTTATGTTGGAAGATCTGGTTAAAACTTCTGTATAAATATTCCATAAATATATATGACCATTCTGTATCACTGAAGCAATCCATTGGCTATGGGCACTTCCACTTAAAAATGTCACATATTTGTAATTTATATAAAAAATTAAATTTATTGATTTTACAAAAATCTCTTGTAAGAGAATTAATGGCAACTAATTTTATATGACAGTCTGTTTCCCAGGCAAGAATAAAAAACAGCAGTCCCACTTCTGGGTGACTTATAAACAATTTACTGCCATTATTAGATTATTAGACAAAATAATTGATTTCACTAAATGGCAATTTTGAAGTTCAATATTAAAATGGTTTCCAAAGTTAAAACAAGAAATGCATCTGGTAGTTTATCAATATTATTGACAGAAACTACTTTATCCTTGACAGTAATTTTCTTCACTGTCTGATGTCTATTATTTTTGATGTCAATTATTTTACTTATTACTTTGTTTTCAGAATGATAAATAATGAGAAACTGGTCTTCTCTAATACCAAGCATATTATAAGTGGTATATTTTAATAAACTGACTTCTTAACACTTTCACTGCATATTCATTTTTTTTCATGACTTTCAAACAAGTATAATTCTTTGCCATTATTTTCTGTTGAAATTATAAGAGACAAATCTATTGCAGTATTTGTTGATAAAAGATCATGCATTATGCAAGATGATTCTGTTGAATTTAATTCAGATCACACTGCAAATACTGTACAGTAAATTTGGTTTCTTGACAAACGATTAAGATTGTCACATTATAAGCATTCATTTGAGAAGTGTTCCCAAAAATATTTAACATTTTTATAAATAATTAGTTTCTACAGATAGAAACTCAATTTTAGTGATGTCAGAAATCTCATCTTTTTTAGATGTGCAAAGCTTACTCTTTCAAAATCTGGTGTAATATTTTCCATTAAATTGCTTTTTTGAAGTAAATTTTTGTTAATTTAAAATATCTTCATCAGGACTAAAATTAACTGCTTTGTAGTCATTTATATTTTGAATATTATCTCTAACAATAATTATTTTGCCAACATCTTTTGAATCACTATTATTTATTTCTGATATAGTCTTGTTATGCTTGGAATAAGTTTCATTTATTACAGACTCCATCCCAAAAACAGGCAACTTTAAGTTAGTACTGTTAGCATTACACTGATCACTCACCAATTGGGTTGATACTTTTTTCTGACTTTCCAAATAATTTACACTGGATTCATTTAAGATATCAGTTTTATTTAAAAATAAGCCCATTTTACATTCTGATGATTGTAATTGAGAAGTATTCACACCAATATATTCAGTATAAGGCTATTTCAGCTCCTCTTTGATCATCTACCTTCCCTGGGTGATATTGAAATCTATTTGGTAAATCTCATTTTTCATGCTTTTTATTTCTTCTGTGGAGGCTTTTTTTAACTAGTTTAACTCAATTTTGTGCTCTTCTCAGTTGTTTTGAACCTCTTTTCTGAGTTGATATACAAATTGCTCTTGCCTCTTGATGGCATCATGAATAGCTTCCATCATTCTCAGCTCCATTTGCTCAGACTTTTCCATCATTATATATCTGATTGCCTTTTACTTTCACCTATTATTTGAAACAACATATTCTGTTCAGTGTTTTTATGTGATAACCTGATCCTGTATATAAATGACTTTATTGGGTTCTTTGAAAGTAATCTCTGGACTTTGTGTTTAAAATGAATCTTCTTCCAGCTGTACACTCACACCAGCTTCCATATCTTTGATTCAATATCTGAACTAATATCAATTTTCAAGTTTTCCTATTAATAATTTCCTACCTTTCTTATCTTTTTAAAACTGTCTATTTCCCTGAACCATACTCCAATCAAGCAATCATTAATAGAGCTCCCCCATTTCCTTTGACTTTTCAAGTCCTCTACTTCCTTCTAATTTCCAAGTCCTGTTTTGTTGAAATATGAGTTTCACCTACACATTGAAAAATGTGATCTCACTAATAACAATAATTTTTTTAAATATACAATATAAGTTAAGCTCTCTAATGTGATTGATAAATGTTTTCTCTTTTTTTCCTTCACACTCATACACATACACACCCATAAAAGCATTAGTTCCAAAATGCCACAACAACAAAATCATATTAAAAGCATAAATTATAACATTCTTTCTTAAATGAATTTTGGGTCACCTAATCTCAGGGATTTGTCATTTAAGTTTGAACCTTATGTTGGTAGTGCTATTTTCCAAAAAATATTTAAAAATATGTAATGGTAAAAATGAATGGACAACATCAAAATTACCACTAGGGTAAATTATACCACCGCAACCCATCACAATGCCATATGATACTTCATTTTTATTTAGCTTGGGGATCAGGGAGAGAGAGACTCTTAGAACTAGATAATAACTATATGACTTCCCTTGTGACAAAGCAGAGACTCTTTGCAATATACATGTGAAATGCAAACACTTTATTAGTAATAAAATTATAAACAAAAAAAAATGAATCCCACTTAATTTGTTGCTAGACTCATTGAAGCTAGTGAGAATGACATTAATTAGTGATTATAGATGTCATAAGTTTCAATGTATAACATATATATAAGGGACCTCAGATGATATACATATTTGTGATCTTTGGGCCAGATACCCTCAAGTAGGTAATGATATTAAGTGAAGCAAGTTGAGTGAGAGAAAGTTAATTAATTTTAGTAAATATGTTTGAAACAGATGATTGTATAGCTCTCATGATCATGACCCATCAAAGCCAAAATATCAAGCTTTACAATCTACAACAATAAGAAGAGCAGCACTGAGTTTCTAAAACAATAAATCCTAATAAGAAGGCAATAATGGGATTATGCTTGCTTATGCAAAGTTATATCTAAGTTTCCATGGAATAAATGGGTCATGGTAAAAAGGAATAAGTATCTTTCTATAATCCTTAATAAATCTCATTAATAGGTAGGAATGATCCACTGCACTTGTAATGAGACAATAACAAGATCCTATGAGTCTGAAAGAAAGAGAATATTTGCATGGATCATATTCAAAAGGGACCCATCAAATTAATTTTTACTGAAGCAGAAATGTGCATCTACTGGAGGGACAAAATAAACATGAAATTAGTCAACCCAGCAATGATAAATTCATATAAATAAGAAACATTCGGCCTTAACATCAAATATATATAAAATAAAAACATGAATGGTCATGTCTTAAGTTTACAATATGGGGATATCTATTATATAGGCTAAATAAAGACCATACAGTTAATCTCTCTCTCTCTCTATATATATATATATATATATATATATATATATATATTGTAATGGGCACATACGATGTTACATTGTTTTTTATTATTAAACATGAAAAAAATAAAAGTCTGCAAATAAAACTTTTTTAAGAATTAAAAATTGAAAATTAAAAAATCATCTTAAACTCGTATATATATATATATAATCGCACAGATGAGAAAAATTATTAAAATAAAACTTTATTAAAAATAGAAAAAGTATTTTAAAAACAAAAACTTAAAAAGATTTAGAGATAAAAATATATCTTTAAGTTTGGAAAACAAATTAATTAATGTTATTGAAAAATGGAAATGATTATTTTAATTAGTCAAAGTGAACTAGCCCTTGGGCATTTAAATGTATAAGCAATGGTCAGATAGAAAAACAATAGAAACTAATAGCAAATAAAAAGAAATCCATCAGGGAAATCGGACCTCAACGGAAGGATCATCATCGATGACGTAATGTCAATTGAATCCTTAAAATTAATATAAAAGGAAAAGTTTGGAAATTATTAGTTAGTTATTATGAGAGATGTGACTATATGTGTTAGTGTGGAGTTGAAGGAGAAGGGATTGAAAAGACGCATTCTTCAATCCCTTCAGTTCTGCTAAAAAAAGGAGAAATGACATCGTTTTCTACATTGAGGACCAGCTAAAGTAAGACCTCCAGATGAATAAATAAAATGGCTAAATGGATAGAAATCTCTTCAGGACAGTGTGGGAATTCATGTTCAAAAATGGCACACAATGGATAAAGAGGAATGTTTTAAAAATCGTAAGAACTTTATATTCATTTGAAAACAATAAGAACTCTAAATTCTAAACCTTTTAGTAAATTATACAAATAGAATCCTATCTGACCAATGTAAATTAATATTAATAATGTTATTTGATGTATTTTTTTTATTTAAAATCATTTCCATTTATTTATTTTTTTTTGTTCTTTTAAGTTTTATTTATGATTTTTGATTTTGGTAAACTAAATTATATAAATGTTAAACTTAAGTCGGGCATGAATGGCTATATAGATTTGTAAAGTTATATTAGGGGAGGGTAATCTTAGGTTATTTGTTTCGTAGTTAAATTAGGTCAATGGATTGGATATATTGGTGTAATTAGTAAATGTAGTACAAGATTCTCTATGGGCAGGATCACTTTATACGCCACACTCTTCCTTTTTGCCTATGGAATGTGATTGTAAGTCTGCAAAATGACCAGTCCTTTCCTATGGAGTTTTTTTTTTATTGCTCTTCTTGTCAAATAGATGTAGTATTCCTATCTGATGAGATACAGTGTTTTCTCTTAACCTTTTGTACTGCCATATTCGTGTTATATTGAATACATCGATATATCAGATGGATTGACATTGGTTTAGCTGCGAACTTTTTGGCCTAAGGTTAAATAAGGGATTGAATGTTTTCTTTTCAAATGAAAATATATGTAGTATATTCATACTCGACACTCTAAATAAAAACGCATTAAATTTAAGTTGGATATAGATGCTTACATGGATTCATTAGTGGTTAATTATGTTTGTGGTTTCCATATTCGATTGGAATATATATGTCATCGATGTCAATGCGGCATCTTATAATGAATGCTATTGGGTATCTTGTATTCCCCCTGCAATTGACGTTATCGATGACTTTGTATTTTGGTCGGTGATGTTTAATTTGAAATGTTTTTAACCGTGTAATCTATGTAACCGATCTATACTCAACATTATAAAGCAAACTTTTATAAACCCATCTGTGCGAACTTATAAAAATTAAAATGTAAATTTATAAAAATTAAATGTAAATTAAAATCAAAAATCAAAGTTAAAAATGTAAATTAAATTTTAAAATGTAAAACTGATACTAAAATAATTTTAAATATTATATATTTGCGTAAATAAATGTTTGTGTGTATAATTACTGGCAGTGGCTTATTTTATTCTTTTTTATATATTCTTAGATAAGAATTTATTATAACATATAGATCCCTGCTATTCCACTGAGATAGTGACAATGGGCTAACAACCAGAATCAAAATTAAAAAAAAATTTTTTTTGACTTACGTATCTGCCCATTATATAAATTTTCTAGGTTCAAATGCCTAGTGGCACCCTGTAGTGTAGATTACGTTAAGTCTCTCTAATATTCTCTGGATTGTTATAATATATATATATAAATTGTTAAGAAAATTATTCCCTCTTTAATTGGACCCCACAGGTCTTAATATATAAGGAAATATTGACACAACAGCCTTGCAATTATAATACATTAAATTGTATTAAAACGTTTTATAGAATTAAACTATCATATCTACAGCATACATAAATATTTGTCCTTTTTAAAAAAATAAAGTTTTAATTTCTTAACACTTGATTTTCATTTTTAAAAATTGAAAGTTGTTTATAAATCATTTGTAATTGCATTAATGGTTAAAGGACATCTTTGAAATAACAGATTTTAAGTAGACATGTTTAAAATAGAAAATAAAAAAACAAATTAGAATAAATGAGATGAAGGATTTAAATGTCTTGCTTTAACAGAATTACTGAACTTCTTTTATATGACATTAAATATTTTAGTTGCTGAATTATATATACTACTAAATTTACCTCCTTCATCTGATTCTTAAACAGTAAGTGTAACAGATTTAAGAAGGATCAAGTATATTACAATAGCTGACCTCACTTAATATGTAGAATTAATTAAGCACATGTCATAACTAAGAAAACATATTTCAATAATATAATAAGAATATTTTATATAATACTATAAAAACATATTTTTAAAAAATGATTAATAAATAAATTATTCAAGCAAAGAGAACAGATTATTTGAGAGGCTATAATTGTTTACCAGTAGATTTATAAAGTTAAAATAAAAGCACTATTTTAACAGATCTTCATGAAAGATTTTGACTAACAGTAAAATACCATGTTGAATCTCATAGTATAGGTTATTGGTCTTATGGGATAGTGCTTTTGGGACATGGTCTGACTGGTCATTTGGATACTTCCAGTGGTTGCTGGCATTATATACTGGTGGACTTTCTCTTGATGGCTACAGCAGGGTATGTCAGCAACTGATCATCAAATGTAGGCAGGAACTTTATCAGCGTAGCATTCTATAGGTACCAGAGCGATTCCATATTCACACTCCTCAAGAAACTGACACACTCTACTCACTGGTCATGATGTGATTTAATCTATGACCAAAATTATTTTTTAAAATAAAATAATAAAATTTAAAGAAATCTCTTTCTTCTCTGCCCTATATATATATATCCTCTTTAAAACAAATGTATCTGGATGTTCTTCAAATTAATTAATTAATTTTAAAACTTAAAAAAACTCTTATTTTCTTTATCAGATAAACCCCACTGATTGTAATCGTAATCCAGGCTAATTTTAAAACCCTACAAATTACATTTTTCTTTAAATTCTGATTACCTTTGGTTTTATCTAATCTTTCCACAATAATTACGTATTTCTTGTCATCTTTTTATTGGAAGGAAAATTACAACAGTAAATTCCAAAATTACAATTTAATACATACATTTTTTTAAACATCAGTTGATTTTTTTTAATTAATTAGAAAGTTAAGTTTTCTGTGTTGACTTAGTCTCATTTACTCACACATGCCTATTCATAATAAAATTAAATTTCATTGTCAAACTTGATATTTTATCTCTTAATTTTTTTTTCTTTTATACATTTTTTTAAAAAAATGGCTTAGTATTATAACCTGAGGGCAAGAATATATAAATGAAGCACAAATATATATGTATGTATACATATGACCACTTCACTATGGGTTTATTTTACAATGACTTCATTTTTGTAGTAAATACTTTATTAAGCATGGGTAATGTTTATATCTTTACAAATAATATAGCTATAATGATGAATTAATATTTAAATATTTTATATATGAAATTTTAAGAATAATTGTTGTTTCAATGCCATTATCTAGAATATTATAATAGAGAGTTAAGCTTATATAGAATAGGCATAGATAGTTTTATAGCTATCAGTTTATAGGTTACTGTGTTATTAGGCATTGAGATCAAGGATGGCTTGGTTCATTTTGGAAATGTCTCAGATTGTTGATCAATGTTGATTTTGATGTATTAATTTAGATATTGGAAGCTATTATGATGACATTATTGTTATTTAATTTTTTAAAAATTTTGTTTAATAATAAATTATTTTGTTTCATTTATTATTGACTATTAATCAAATTATAAAATATCATATATTGATATGCCAAATGGTGTCCCAAATGTAATGCATGCTGAGTATAATTGTCTTTTATTTCAAAATGTATAATTAGTTGGAAGAGTTTTATTTTATAATTTATAACTTCCCAACTTTTTTCTAATAAACTTATCTTCTTTCTTTGATCTTTTTTATATTAGTTAACAATATTAAATTACACTTTGTTATTGGAAAGAGATCTAGTTTTATTATCTAGTGGCATCTTTTAGAAAATTTACATATGGACCTATTTATTTATTACAGAGGAATATTTTTTAAAATTATTTTGTCAACCTAATTCATGAGAAAAGCAAAAAAAAGTTCTTTTTATTTGTTTGCCATTTTGGACATGCAACTTTTGAAGATGTGATAAACTCATACTTGAGAGATAAGAGTAGTATTTTTGTTTAAGATTTGGCATTTTAAAGTTATACCATAAACATAATATTACCATATTTGTATATCTTGTTTTTTTTTCATATGATATGCTCTTATTTATAAGTTTTTTTTAAATTTGGCATTAATGTGTAAAGCTTGATAGTATAAACAACATTAAAATATTTAAAAGAATATAGAAATTTTTTTTAGATTTTGACTTATCCAGTGTTTGAGGCCTGATATATTTTATTTATTGGTTTTAATAAGTTATATATTTATCTTTAATTTGATCTTGAGTGAGATATTGAATAATATAATTTTTTGATACTTATATATTACTCCTGCAATGTAGAAGAAATGGTACACCTTTTTATTTATCTAAACTTGCGATCCTGTTAAATAAACCCTGGGATCTCATCCAATAACATGATAAATTTACACTTTCAATTATTGTTCAGATATTGTTCAGACAAGTTCTTCTCAAAGAGTTTTTTACTTCAGTGCTGATTTATTTTTTTCAATTTTCTGATTAATACTACATTTTTTTCTTTTTTAAAAACAGTATAAAATGATCAATGCATTTGAGTACATCCACACTTTGGACAAGCATTGTAACATTCAAGGATGTAATAATAAAATAGGCCTTTATAAGAGAATGTGGTTTGAGGGTTTGAGAATTTAATTTTTGATGGTGATCCAATTTATTCACAGCTGGGCTGTCAAATGAACATTCATAGTATCAGGAAACAGAGCTTGGTTTAGCAGAAAAAATGTAACATTTGGAGGCCCTAACAAAATTGTTAAAATTGACAAGAGCCTTTTGCACAAAAAGAAAAAAACCAAGTCAGACAAATTTCTTCAGAAACAAAGAGACCAATGAGTGTTTCATCATGAAAATTCATGGTAGAACAGTAGCAACACTGATGGAAACCATCAAACAAAATGTGGAAGAGGAATCAACAAATTATTTGTACTGTTGAAAAACCTATAAAACTGCTGAATTACAAGCTGCCAGTTACTAAACCTTTTATTTTATATAGCATGATGTTTTATAAACTGTAATATTTAATTAAACAGCATTAAGCTGTTGCACATGCACTTTGCAGATTTTAACTATATAAATGAATGAATACTAACACTTCAAACACATGATAAAGTCTTTGGAAAAGATAGAATGGCCATATATCTTTTCAAACCCAAACGCTTTTGTATGGGCAAATCTTAAGTGTTTGAAAGTGAAAGCATGAAGATATTAAATAATCACTTTAAATTACTATTACATGCTTGAATGAAAGACGCTAATGAAATTTACTAGAATTTATGATATATCATTCTTATTTGAAATTAAATGTATGCAAATAAATCATTTATTTTATATAGCATGATGTTTTATAAACGGTAATATTTAATTGGACAGCATTAAGCTGTTGCTCGTTGTATCTTTTCCAAAGACTTTATCATGTGTTTGAAATGTTAGTATTCATTTATTTATATAGTTAAAATCTGCAAAGCACATATGCAACAGCTTAATGCTGTTTAATTAAATAAACCTTTTCTTGTGAATCATACTGGACATCAAAAAAAATAGTCCATTATACTGAAAAAAAAATAAGTGTAGTATTTTTTTTTTCTTTTTTTGGTTTTTAAAAAAATACATTTATTACTTGTTAACATTTTTGGTGAATATTCCACACAGGCATTATATTTCACAATCATGTGTTAAATAATCTCCATTTTAGAAAAAAAAATTTTTTTATTTTTAGTCTCCATTTTGCAACAAAATTTTTAGCCACTTAAAATAAGATAGAACAGACAAATTGATTATTTCATTGTGACAATTTCTGTTATATATTACATAGTAAGTACTGAATGTGTATATTTTAAGTATTTTATAATGTGTGATTGTTTTGTCCATATTAAAGTAACATTTTGGAATTGCATAAAACTTTTCAGATTTATTTTGTGTAAAATTCATATTTTTAGTATTGTTAGAAATTAATATTTTTAGTATTATTAGATTTAGTCTGGAACAATTACTGTCATATTACAACTGCTATCCTTTTTCACATATATATTTAGACTGCTGATAATTTTGTAAATCTTGTGAAAATATTATGTAAACATGGTCCATTTTGATAAATTTATCATTTTAAGTTTGTATAAGGTCTAAGTATACACATTATTGGGTCATATCACAAGATAAGAAAGTTATCAGTGGATTGATACAAATGTGAAATGGTGTATCAGTCTAATATGTTTAGATCTAATACATAAATACCATTTTTTAAAATTTGGCTTCCTAATTTGTTTAAAATAAAATAAAAACAAAAACTTTGAGATAGTTAATACAACTTCATAATTTTTTAAAAGATGTAAGTTTGAATATTGTAGAAAGCCAAACAGCAAAATAAAATTTTGGTTGATGGTTTTGATTAAAATAGAATAAAAATTCATTTGATTTTATGCCCATACTTGGGAGAAAACTAATTATTTTTTCAATTATTTATAAAAGGAACAAAATTTAGGTACAGATAGAAAAAAGGATAGAAACTGAAGTTAGTAGTATTAGATGTGAGCCACAACTTAAAGTAGTAAAACCAGAAATTCCTGAAATAACCATTAAAGAATCTCAGATTGTAATTAGGGGAAATAAACCTTTAAAAATCGGTCAAAAAAAGATTATGATATGTTGAATATGGAAATATTTAGTCAAATGTTGGAGAGATTGTTGAATCAAATGAATAAAACTATGCATAGAGTGGAGCAGAAAAAAGATAGAATAAAAATCAAATGAATGAAAATATGCAAAGATTGGAGTAGAGAATATAAAATATGCAACAGAGAATGCATGCACACTAGCAGAATGTGAATCAAATTAATGAAAATTTGATCTTAAATTAGATTAGAATTAGCAGAGAATGGATCACATGAATAAAAACTTACAAAAAAAAATGAATGAAAATTAGAGGATAATGATGGAAAGTCTGCAGCAAGAAGTGAAAGGGATAAGTGAGTAATCCAACAAACAAAACTGGAAATAAAAGAAGAAATAGAATAAATTCAGTTTAAAATAATAAAAAAATAGAGGAGGTTAGGATAAAATTAAGTGTTAATATTTAAAAAGTATGAGAAAGAATTGATGAAAGAACAGAAATGGATATAATACCAAAAGATTTTGAAAAAATATATATATATATTTCTTTAGAAGAAATATTTGATAGTATAAATATAACTAAAGAGTCTAAAGTTAATATAGTTACTTTTGATAAAAATAAACTCAATGTAGGGAGCAAAGAATTAGCTAATTTAGTTTGTATAAAAGAATCTAAAGTTGATATGCATTTAAAATCTCAACAATCTAAAATTGATGACGAGTGGAAAGCTTTTGCAAAAATGATGTAATAGATATTGAAGAATCTAAAATAGGTGCAGGAATTGATAAATGTAAATTTGATGATAAAATTATAAGAGAATATATGATTGATGATATAATTATAAATGACTATGATATTGATATGAAAACGTCAGGAGGCTCAAAAAAATTTGCAAATATGGCAATGGATTGTGAGATAGATATTAAATTATGTTTTGGAAAAATAAATATAAAGTGGCTCAAGTAGAAATATTAAATGATTTAGAAGTATTTAATTACTATGCATAGTAAAATATGGTCTCATACTTTTAAAAAACTTCTTATAGATGTAGAAATATTGGAATTTGTAGGAGAAAGTAATAGTAATAAAAGGAAATATTTTTTCTATCATAAAGATCGTGAGTATCGTGTTTTTATCTGTAAATACATGAATCTTATAGGATTTCAATGTAGAAAAAATTTTCATAATGGCAAATGTTTAAAATTACTGTGCAAAATAAAATATATAGTTTGTAATAGCCATGATGAGAAAATTGGCTTTATATGGTATTAAGATGCTATATTTCTTTATAATAAAATAAATAAATTTTATAGAGATAAATAGATAAACCAGTGCAATGTAATTGTTGATTTATATGGAAATTGCATTCAATTTAAATCTAAAAATATAAATAAGTATTATTTATTCATGAATTTAATTTTATTTGTGATTAATAAATTAATTGAAGTGATTAATATTATTAGAATTTTAGTGAGATTAAAAAACTCCAAATTAGAAAAGTCATCACCAATATTTATTTATTTATTTTGTTAAAATTGGACAGCCTACACTTTCTATTATTTTCTTAAATGTATATAAGAGTCTGCAATTTGTTTATATTTTTAAATATTAGGAATAAATATTTCAATTGTTATGTATTTCAGTTAAAATTAATAAGATGTTAAATACTAACTCAGTTCTGATTAAATTTTATATTAAAAATATCAGAATAAAAATTTTCATTTTTTTATAATAAACATTACTGAAAATCTAAAATTAATAAATGAGGTGAAACTATAAGTTATTATTACTAAGCTTCTATTTTATGGTCTTAGCGCTTTCGGGGCCTTTACAGCTCCATAATCATAGTCCTTTTTACAGGCTGTTGATTCTATGCAAATGCATGCAAATTACAACATCCACCTTTTCGAGACCACGAAGCATGTGTCTTTTCTGTTGATTGACATGGCATCGCTGATGATGTAACATGCCTCTTTGATCTTCCTCTTGACATCATTCCTCTCTGTGCATACGATGTCGGCTTTAGATGGCTCAAATCTATGGCTTTGCTCCTGCTGATGATCAGCAAATACTGAGCTGTCCTCTCCTTTAGTTGTAGCCTTTGTATATATATATATATATCTATGCTGAGCCACTTTATTGCTCACTGTGGCCCGAGTTTCCCCATAATATACCGAATCACATCCTGTCTGCGGACACACAATTTTATAAACGACATGGGGGGTTTCTTCTATATTTCTTGTGTCTTTGGTATTGTAAGGGAGTTAATGAAATAGTATATTCCTTTGAAATATATTTCTTTAGTGTGTATATTAAGTAAATATATAGAGAAGAAATTTTATTATCAAAATATAACATCACTGATATTTTAAAACATTAAGTTAAAAGTATTATATACTTTTTTTTATAAATAATAATTGATTTTTTAAAATAAAAATTTAAAAAGAAATAGTAATTTTAAAAAAATGATAATTATTTGTTTTAAATACTTTTAAATAGACTGTAGATTTTTACTGTTCTATTGACAAGTAGTCAAAAATGATATTTTATTAAGAAAACTGTTTTGATCACATAAACAGGATTGTCATGCTGATGAATTTAAAAGGAAACCACTGGATTTTAAATTCTTAAAATGGACTTTTAAATAAATAGTTTTTATTTCAAGAATTTGGAAACCAGGACTCAAATGGGTAATCTATTTCTTCACATTTTTATTTATCATAAATAGGATTACTTCATAATTATCAACTGCTGCAAAATCATGATTTTTTTCTACATCTTCATTTAAGAATATCCTCTTTATTTCAAATAAAGTGCCATTATAAAAGAAAGATTATCTGCTATATTATAAATTTGAAGAATGTTAACATTTTCTACTAGTAAATAAATTAAAATTACAAAATGTCTTCTAAATCTTTATTAAATATTTATGAATTTATAGCAAATTGTTTTTCATATAAATATTATGCCAATATTAATTATTTTAAATTATTTTTTTAAACTATTGTATTGATCACTGTGTTATTCATAAAAAGTTATATGCAAGTAATATTTTCAAAATATTTTAAATATAGTGTTCAAAAATAATACAGATGTAATAAATAATAGTTCATTTTCATTTTATAGATGCCATATTTCAATACAGATTATGAAATATATAATCTGTGTTATTTAATGATATTTATAATTTTAAATAATGATTGTTTAAATGGGAATAAAAATTTATTATTATATATATGAGATTTGATTAATGCTGTTTATATATATATATATATATTATAGCTACAGTGATGAATTATATTTAAATGTTTTATATGTAAAGTTTTAAGAGTAGTTGTCATTTCAATGCCATTACCTAAAATATTATATAAAGTTAATCTCATATATAACAGGCATTTCACCCATTGCTTATTTTATGGCTCTCAGTGTACAGATTATTTTGTTACTAAGTATTGAGATTAAAGATGGCTTGGTTTGTTTTACCAATATCTAAGATTGTAGATTATTGTTGATTTTGATGTATTAATTTAGATATTGATAGCTATAACAATGATATTGTTTTTTTTAATAAATTATTTTGTTTACTAAAAAATTATTTTGTTTTTATTATTATTGACTATTACTTGAATTACAAAATATCAAATAGTGATCTGCCAAATTAATAAGTGTCCAAATGTAACTTATACTAGGTAGACTTGTCTTTTATTTTAAGATTTATTATTAGTTTGAAGAGTTTCATTTTATAATTTATAGGTTCCAATCTTTTTTGTGTGTGACTTTGTTAGTAAGCTCAACTTTCTTTGATATTTTTTATATTAGGTAACAATATTATTGTGGTGCCTTTGTGTACATTTGTATATAAAACTTTATTTATTTACAAATACACACATGCACACACATATATATTGAAGCAGTCGGATCTGATCGATCCTAGCTTCATGACATCTAGCCATAAGCCCACTTCAAACCCTAGTACTAACCTTAAATTTCCGATGCAATGGGGCTTTATACTTCAATCCACGCTAATGTCCATAAAGAAAAACTATTACATAAATGTGTTTAAAATTAATTCTTTCAGATTAAATTGATCAATTCTATTAATAAATTCATGATAAAATTATTTATGAATTTATATATATTGCAACTGCATGGATTGTGCGTATATATTTGTAAATATTTAAATATATATAATTGTTCGAAAGTTTCATTGCATCGGGAATATTTGTTTTTTTTTTTACTTTTAAATAATTTGTTAAAGTTTTAATGATTAAAAGCTACGTTCTTTCGATAAGCTTTCACATTTTCCCTTTCCAAAATAATAGTTAAAGTTTATTAATTAGAAAAAAAAGATAAGGATTTCCCAATTAAAATCATTTTCTGATTTTAAGAATTCATTTTCTAATTAGAAAATGAATTCAAGTTAATGAGTTTGAAAGCCTTATCGAAGGAATGTATTTAAAAACAACCAGTAAATCTAAAAACATTGATAATAAAAGAAGCGCTAGCCTGAAGGCATGAGAGGACAGCATATATAGCTCTGAAAAGTTTGGAGAAGAGGAGAAGCCATCTTTGTTGTAGTGAAGTGCCAGAAAACTCTATGCGTTTAAAAATTATGAAATTAAATAGTGTTTCGATCATGGTAAAGGGCTAGAACATCAGGAATCTGACTGCGGTTCCTGTAGTCCCCTGAAATTCTTCAATGGAGCTGCTGAATCTTTTCTGGACCAATCATGCTGCTAAAATTATGAAAAGCCACTAAAATGCTGTCCAAGTAATCAACTGAATGCATGCCTACGTTTTCCTCACCCGGACGTGTAACTTAAGGAAACCATTCCGGAGAAATGGGTAATCTATTTCCATAAATGAACCTTAAACTTTCTTGCCAGTTCCAAACTTTATTTTACACTCCCTTTTAGAGCACTTTTATTCTTTAATGTAACAATCTTTATAAAACTTTTTATTCATGCTACTGTAAATTTAGATCATAATTTTCTCAATCTCTAGTCTTTAAACTTTCTCTTTTCCTACTTGGCAGTTCATTTATTATATTATATATTGTGTGATTTACTAATGTTGTTATTTTTAATTATATGCCAATAATCCTTCGACTCGATGATCTCCTTTGTTTTTCTTGCTTGATACAAATATAACATTAAGTCTAATATTAATTCTCGCCCTTTAGAACTAGATTTATACAGTTCGATCAATTATCAAGTCGAAAGAAATTATTAAATATGTGTTATTTTTATCATTGGCTAATAATAAATTATTAGCTCCGTTTTCCACCTATGTCCCCAGCTCCTATCTAATTTACAAATGTTTATATATTCACAAAATGTTAAAATGTTATTTTCTCGTTTCACTAATATTGATTGATTTATTCATATAATCTTAAAATATTTTTGCAAAGGGCTGATAAAGGAATCAATTAAATGTATTCTAATTTAACTTTGTTATTTTCTATTAAGATTCAGGAAGGTCATGATGATTGGGGCATAATTAATATGATTTTACAAATACTTTAAAATAGTTTTCATTAAAAGCTCGTTTGACTTTAATTCATTTGATCAAGTATCATGTAGAGCATTCTATAATTGGGTTTTCGTTCTCAAACGGTGACTAGTAAATCATCTTCAACGTTGCTGACGTAGGGCAATCTTTCACTCCATTAGGCTGGTCGGTGATAATATTTCTGTTATTTTAAATTATCGAGGAAGAAAGCACTTCCTCTCCTGTTCATATTAGTAAAAGGGCATAAGATTTGTTAGATGCAAGCTGCCATAGGACTTCGTGATCATCGACTAGCTATCATCTTTCAATTTCACTTTCTAGCTCATAAGTCGTCAGCACCGTTACCTCTCTGTTCTGGTAAAGCCCGCTTTGATGCTCATAATTCGTGATGAAGTGATTTCAATTAAAGTTGAACAAATTCTCAGCTATATTTAATTAAATAAGTTTTCCAATAAATATTAAAGTTATGCCCTAAAATATGTATCTTGCTCTTCGTGAATGAATTTGCGAATGTGAAAATAAATCTCACATTCTGTCGTAATAAAATTAGAATAATAATTTCCTTTACTAATGAATGCCTTTATCTGCCTTTATTTTCTTGTTGGGGGCATAGACATAGAATTCCAATTTTGTGTAATATTCATTGGCATATAATAAGGACCGCCACTCTTATTATTATTATTATAAATTCTGTTAAAGGCTAGAGGTAATTAATATAATCATTATTCAAACAAAACAAATTATTATTATTAAATATTTTCTAAACACACTTGGTTTCTTAGTTCTTAATTCTTTTATAATTATTTTAATGTTAATACTCACTGTCTGTGTTGGCAACCTGAACATATACATATGATTCGATTTAAAATTATTTTTAGTCAGTTTATTATCAGATATTAGTGTCAGTTCAGGGGTCTCTGATCCTCACCACCCGTTGAGCTAGTTTCTTGGCACATAGCACTGTGCCGTCGATTTCTACTAATCTGAGCTGGTGAGTTGGGTTTGAATTCAGTTTGGTTCAGCTGAGTTTGGATCCGACTTGCAGTTCTTTTGGTGGGTTTTTCGACCGGTACAATATATATATATATGACTCTTTATTAACTAAAAGTGCTTATACAGCTAATCAATAAGAGTTAATTATTGTGGCTAGATCAGAAAGAGATAACAGCAAACAAATGTCAGGCAAATTAAATTGAATTAAAAGCATTCGAAATGTAGAACAAATGAATTGACATATTCTTGAAGGTCTGCTGTTTATAAGCTTACTTTGCCAATATTGTTGGTAATTCAGAGTAAAATTGATTAATCAACTAGATGCCAAAGTTATGCTTATAAACATCAGAGCATCAATAATACCTATATTCATTACTTCTTGATCATTTTTTTCAACATTTAGAGTGTTTTTACTTTATAGCCAGAAGAAAGAGTGATTTAAACCTTTTGATAACTTGAACATTGAGCTATGTTTAATTTAAAGTTTACATATTAAATCTTATTTAATTATTACAGCCAAGGTGTTAAAAGTGAGAATCTATCTCCAGCCTATAATTGTTTATAAGTTTACTAATTCACAATATACAATGCAAGACATTTAACACTACATATCTTTCCACAGATCTTTGCCAGTTTAATAGTGGACTAGGTTCTGCATTAATCTAAACAAATTAGCATATATATATTGTAACCTTCTCCCTAGTCTAACTGGTCATAAACGAATCATGCTGCACATTTTAGCAACTAAATTCTCCTATGCAACCTATCATATTCTCATTATCAAGAATATAAGCATAAAGAAACAAAAATGTAAAACTAATGAAATGATTCCTGTATTGAATAAAACTAGCATGAAACTATATATCTAAAGAAGATCACAAGGTGACTAATAAAGATAATAACTTCTGGTCAAACCAGCTTTGAAACCCACACAAACAAAATGTGATAAGTTAAATTTGATATTCAGCAAACTAATAAATAACTAATAATTATATCTCTGGAATAATTATAAAATAAACTTATAAATGAAGTGATAAGTAAATTATGATGTAGATGACTAAATGGATGATGAAAATAAATAATAATTAAATAGTAGAATGAAATGAGTCTAAGAATGAAGAGAAAAGAACGAAGATGTATAAGAATAATGAATGATTAAGATGATGATGGAATAAGAGTTAATGAATAGTTAAGGTGATAAAAGAATAAAATTTAATGTATGATTAATTAATTATGAGAATGAATTAATGTCAAATGAGAATGAATAACTAAAAGAACGATCAAGATGAAATTGAAGAACAATGTTGATGATGGAGACGGAAATCTTAAACTATAAACTAATATGGTATTAAATAGTACAAAGATAAGCTAAATAAAAATAAGGATTTCAAGCTTGACACAACCAGAATATTTATCATGAAGTTAAAACAAGCTATACTTTTTACAACAAAAGAAGTATTTTATACCTTAAAGTTTGGTTGACTTTCATAAAACAGTCAAAGTAATCTATTTCAAGTCCAACTATAATAATTATCAGATATAAAATTTATTACAAATTTAAATTCTACCTTGAAACTTAACAACTAATTATTCTCAGGGTTCAAACACTTAAAATCATTATACAAAATATATTTGGGTCAGTGAGAGGGATTTTACTACTACCCGAATAGAATGCACAAACCAGCTCCCAATATAAACTCAAATTAAGAACTATATTTAGCAGTTACACATAAATTTTATGAACTCAATAACTCTTATAATTTTAATATTTAAGAAATAGGAATAACTTTTTAATAAATAAATACAATAACTTATCAAATTCCTTTTAAACCATGTGATCAAGATCAGTGAATGATAGCTCTGCAGGTTCAACTAAATCAATTAAATCAATATTATATTTATCTTTCAATCTATTACTTAAAATAATCTGTACTCTAAGTTATTAACATTTTGATTATTGTGTAATGATGCATTAGATGTACTAATAAATTATAAGGCTTAACAAAACTATTATGATATAGCATAAAATAGTTAATAGTATTATATTGGTCGATGATGATTTCAATTTACAATCTTCTGATAGGTTGATAGCAATAACAATAATAGTGTATATATGGTGATTAGCAATAAGACTACAGGCAACTAAATAAATTTTTAAACACAACAAACTTTATTTACAATATTTACAAATTTTAATTCAAAGACATGGCATGAAATAAAACCAATATATTAAATTAAACTCAGGGATGGGAAAATACTCAGTATCCCATTGACCATATTCTTAGTCAATACCACCAGCTTATACAATGATATTCAAAGTATCACTTGTTACTGTTTAGCCTATCTTAGAGAATAAGCTCATGAAACCTTATTGAAACTGAACTAGCACTTAAATTACAAAAACAACAGTGTATTTAAGACCTTATGATATGCACAAATTTTAAATTTAGAATTCAAAAGTTAGAGAGGGGTGCATTATATCAAAGCCATTTCTTTTATCAGAATATGATAAGGGCAATTATCATATTCTGCACAATTAATAACTGATTAAAATTTGAGATGAATAGGTTTGGTGTATTAAAGAACGAACATCAAAAAGTCAAATACACATATATACCACTAAAACATTATTTATGTCCACAACCTAATTATTGAATACTTAACTGATCTTACCAATCCATTGTTAAATCATTATTCGATGAAGATAAATCCACACTGTCAATGTGCATCTCTTGCTCTTACATCTATAAGTTCTACAATCATTAATAGATTTTGTTTTTGGGTTTGGTTTGTCTATAAACTGATCAAGATCCTACAACATCATAAAACACTATAACAATTAAGCAAACACTAGAGATAGACAAGTGTTCCTTAATTTAACATTTTATCCCTGCTATATGATTTTGAACTACTTTACTTCACCATATATGGTGGAAAAACTAACTCTATATCATCATGAGGGATTTAACGCTAAAAAGGGAGGCTCTATAAAACAACATGACAGTTGTATAATAATATGGATAATTCTATTACCTCTCTATGGGTATACACATGTGGGCTTTGCCTCATCATGAAAAAAAAACAATTCAAACCATGAATATCCTTTCTTTTAGGATTATTTATGCTAACAAGCATTAATTATTACTCAGCCTCTACCAAACTATCCACTCATGGGATCAGCAATAGCTGATTCTCTATCAACTCATGCTCAATATTAATATTAATCTATTGGATGCCATTCTATTGGAACATCCTATCAGCTAAAAACTCACAAATCATTCTCAAAATTATAGCAAGGTAAAACAACACTAACAATAACAGTGGAGATATACATATTCTATTTCACAATGTAGAACCATTAATGTATCAATAGACAAACCAAAATATATGTCAAATGATTGTTAATTATTTTAAAAATGACACATACCTTTGTTACAGAGAGCACAACATATTTAAGCAATAAAGACCAACTTGCATTTGTATTCCAAGTGGACAAGTTCATTTCTATGTAAAATTAAGAAATAAAAAAGGTTTAGATCAATTTTTCTTTCATATAAGTAAATAATTGGGTCTTTAGTATATCATTGATAACAATGTCTGTATGTTCATCCTTTAATAAAATACACTAAAATCGGTTTTAACTGCAAGAGAAAATATTTTTCTCTCTTCAGATCAATGACATTAAGATTATGTTTTCCCTTACTTGGGAAAATAACAAAAAAGATGTGTAATAATAAATGTATGTATCTTTATACATTTTTATATCCCTTTGACTAAATATATTTTAGACCATATACAACAATAAACATATATATATATAAAAAATTCCCAAATACCACATGACATAAGCATTATAAGCCAACACAACAGTAATAAAAAAATAATAAACAAACGTTTTCTACTATCAGAGTTTATCCTATTAGTAAAGTTTATTTTATTCTGGTGAGCTAAAATGACAGTAACAGATATTATGATGAGTAAACATTCCAAATAATGCATATATATATATATATCAATGCATAATAAAGCAATTTTCAATATTTCTCCAAAGGCAAAAAAAAATATCTAATGGTTTTTGTACTGATAATTAATAAGACGATTAAAATTCACACTTCCAAGTGTAGCATACTTAAAAGGATAGGTTTATCCACTTTTCTGGAGATAATTTTCCTTAATAACTGTATAGGTTATTGTAGTCTTCTAAACAAACTTTTTAAATACATTTATTTATTTATTTGGTATTACATAATGAGACAAGGTTTAAACATGTCAAGTGGGTTATAACTAAAATCAGTTTATTTATGTTTTAATCCAGATGATTTCCTTGAAAATGACTTTATAATTTTATTGCAATTAACATATTTAACTTTTTTTAACAAAAATAATTTATTGATTCTGTTCTTTCCTCCTACGGCAATATATATGTAACAATCTTTAAACAATCTGGGCATTTTTAAAATCTTACTTATACACATTGAACAGAAAACTTTTATAAGTAAATAATTATTTTGTTCCATTTTTATTAGCAAAGCATTATATCATTAGCAATATTAAAAAGAATTTATCCAATTATAATTATGATATCCTCAAAATTTTAATGAATCTGTAATCGTTCATTTCTATCGTTACATAAGTTCACGCTAAAGAAAAATTATCAGGTGAGTGTTTATTTCCTAAGAAATAATTGAGAATAAAATCACTTGCAATTATCTTTTAACTTTATTAAAATTATATGATATAAAATGACTTTTGATTTATTTATAATATCTTCTGAAATCCTTCTTTAAAATTACTTTGAATTATTTTCTTGAAATTACGATTTTCAAACGATCATATGTTCTGCTTTATGTTTAATAGTGGTGCGAAATACAAACATTATCAACTCTTTATTTTAACTATAAATAATTTGTGCATCATTTTTAAAGAAGAGATTTTAAAAATATGAATAAAATACAACAAAAGCTTACTTTTTCTTGAATTTTTCTGGGTTTGAAGCAATATTTATCTAGATAAAGACTTATCCCCATGGCTTTCATTTCCTTCTCCAGTATGAATCCTAGGAACTATATGGTCATGGAGATGATGCTTAAAATGATAGCAAGGCTTTTAGATTTTATTCCATGTTTTTAGATAGCAATATACTATAATCCTTATTCAATTAAATTCCAAATTTTTCTGATTTTTAGCTTTTTTCCTTCTTATTTTAGAAGATCATAGTTGAAGTCTGTGGTTATTTAGTTCTCTTTTTTTAACCAACCCCCCCTACAACTTTGTTTAGATTATAGCTTTTATTACAATGCACTGTGGGAGCAAATAAACCAATAATCTTGATGTGAATATATTAATATTACCCTCTGTGGCTGCATTTTTAATAACTACCCATAATATCAAAAACTATTTTCAATTCACTACAAAAAATATGCTTAAGAATTAACTGTAATAATTCATTTTACAAGATTTACAAATTTGATTTAATTAATTATTTATTTCAATTGCTATTCAAAAATAATAAAATAGTAATATATTTATCTCCCAATTAATAACAATATTTTATAAATTATTGTTTTATCCCTAGTTTCAAACCTACACTGGGTTTGAAATCTCATCTCCCCTCAAGCAGATTTCCTAGTGCATCCAAAAGAGTCTTTATTGAAAGCCACTTGTAAAGATTTTAATATTAAATATATTATTATTTAAAATTTTGGATTATTGAATACAGGGACATAAATAAAAGGTCACAATATATATATATGAAAAATAAAAACAAGTTAGTCACGTAACCTGCTATCACTTGTTATTTATGATCAATAGATGGCGTCTTTACCACAACCGCCGAAACAAGTGTAAAATATTTTTACATAAACGCAAAAGGAGTCAGAATTAACTACCTCTTTCATTTTGCTCACCTCCAGATCAGCTGATTTCAAGCTGGTTTGCTTTCATCAGTGGAAGGATAGAGCTATAGAAACTAGGTCTAAAGACTGACTCTCAAGCATTTATGCAAAACGTTTATATCAGTTTGCAAGCGTGAATTTTTCAGACCGGTAAAGTCTTCAAACTCAGCCTAGCAAGCTAGATATCTATATGGGTCTGATCTCAGTTCAGTTTCACCACATAGTCAAAGTCTCTGCAATATATATCATTGCAAAAAAACTTTAAAGGTACATTTATGAAAAATAAAAACAAGTTAATCACGTAACCTGCTATCACTTGTTATTTATGATCAATAGATGGCGTCTTTTTCCAAAACCGCCGAAACAAGTGTAAAATATTTTTACATAAATGCAAAAGGAGTCAGAATTAACTACCTCTTTCATTTTGCTCACCTCCAGATCAGCTGATTTCAAGCTGGTTTGCTTTCATCAGTGGAAGGATAGAGCTATAGAAACTAGGTCTAAAGACTGACTCTCAAGCGTTTATGCAAAACGTTTATATCAGTTTGCAAGCGTGAATTCTTCAGACCGGTAAAGTCTTCAAACTCAGCCTAGCAAGCTAGATATCTATATGGGTCTGATCTCAGTTCAGTTTCACCACATAGTCAAAGTCTCTGCAATATATATCATTGCAAGAAAACTTTAAAGGTACATTTATGAAAAATAAAAACAAGTTAGTCACGTAACCTGCTATCACTTGTTATTTATGATCAATAGATGGCGTCTTTACCAAAACCGCTGAAACAAGTGTAAAATATTTTTACATAAACGCAAAAGGAGTCAGAATTAACTACCTCTTTCATTTTGCTCACCTCCAGATCAGCTGATTTCAAGCTGGTTTGCTTTCGTCAGTGGAAGGATAGAGCTATAGAAACTAGGTCTAAAGACTGACTCTCAAGCGTTTATGCAAAACGTTTATATCAGTTTGCAAGCGTGAATTTTTCAGACCGGTAAAGTCTTCAAACTCAGCCTAGCAAGCTAGATATCTATATGGGTCTGATCTCAGTTCAGTTTCACCACATAGTCAAAGTCTCTGCAATATATATCATTGCAAGAAAACTTTAAAGGTACATTTATGAAAAATAAAAACAAGTTAGTCACGTAACCTGCTATCACTTGTTATTTATGATCAATAGATGGCGTCTTTACCAAAACCGCCGAAACAAGTGTAAAATATTTTTACATAAATGCAAAAGGAGTCAGAATTAACTACCTCTTTCATTTTGCTCACCTCCAGATCAGCTGATTTCAAGCTGGTTTGCTTTCGTCAGTGGAAGGATAGAGCTATAGAAACTAGGTCTAAAGACTGACTCTCAAGCGTTTATGCAAAACGTTTATATCAGTTTGCAAGCGTGAATTTTTCAGACCGGTAAAGTCTTCAAACTCAGCCTAGCAAGCTAGATATCTATATGGGTCTGATCTCAGTTCAGTTTCACCACATAGTCAAAGTCTCTGCAATATATATCATTGCAAGAAAACTTTAAAGGTACATTTATGAAAAATAAAAACAAGTTAGTCACGTAACCTGCTATCACTTGTTATTTATGATCAATAGATGGCGTCTTTACCAAAACCGCCAAAACAAGTGTAAAATATTTTTACATAAACGCAAAAGGAGTCAGAATTAACTACCTCTTTCATTTTGCTCACCTCCAGATCAGCTGATTTCAAGCTAGTTTGCTTTCATCAGTGGAAGGATAGAGCTATAGAAACTAGGTCTAAAGACTGACTCTCAAGCGTTTATGCAAAACGTTTATATAGCTCTATCCTTCCACTGACGAAAGCAAACCAGCTTGAAATCAGCTGATCTGGAGGTGAGCAAAATGAAAGAGGTAGTTAATTCTGACTCCTTTTGCGTTTATGTAAAAATATTTTACACTTGTTTCGGCGGTTTTGGTAAAGACGCCATCTATTGATCATAAATAACAAGTGATAGCAGGTTACGTGACTAACTTGTTTTTATTTTTCATAAATGTACCTTTAAAGTTTTCTTGCAATGATATATATTGCAGAGACTTTGACTATGTGGTGAAACTGAACTGAGATCAGACCCATATAGATATCTAGCTTGCTAGGCTGAGTTTGAAGACTTTACCGGTCTGAAAAATTCACACTTGCAAACTGATATAAACGTTTTGCATAAACGCTTGAGAGTCAGTCTTTAGACCTAGTTTCTATAGCTCTATCCTTCCACTGACGAAAGCAAACCAGCTTGAAATCAGCTGATCTGGAGGTGAGCAAAATGAAAGAGGTAGTTAATTCTGACTCCTTTTGCGTTTATGTAAAAATATTTTACACTTGTTTCGGCGGTTTTGGTAAAGACGCCATCTATTGATCATAAATAACAAGTGATAGCAGGTTACGTGACTAACTTGTTTTTATTTTTCATAAATGTACCTTTAAAGTTTTCTTGCAATGATATATATTGCAGAGACTTTGACTATGTGGTGAAACTGAACTGAGATCAGACCCATATAGATATCTAGCTTGCTAGGCTGAGTTTGAAGACTTTACCGGTCTGAAAAATTCACGCTTGCAAACTGATATAAACGTTTTGCATAAACGCTTGAGAGTCAGTCTTTAGACCTAGTTTCTATAGCTCTATCCTTCCACTGACGAAAGCAAACCAGCTTGAAATCAGCTGATCTGGAGGTGAGCAAAATGAAAGAGGTAGTTAATTCTGACTCCTTTTGCGTTTATGTAAAAATATTTTACACTTGTTTCGGCGGTTTTGGTAAAGACGCCATCTATTGATCATAAATAACAAGTGATAGCAGGTTACGTGACTAACTTGTTTTTATTTTTCATAAATGTACCTTTAAAGTTTTCTTGCAATGATATATATTGCAGAGACTTTGACTATGTGGTGAAACTGAACTGAGATCAGACCCATATAGATATCTCGCTTGCTAGGCTGAGTTTGAAGACTTTACCGGTCTGAAAATTTCACGCTTGCAAACTGATATAAACGTTTTGCATAAACGCTTGAGAGTCAGTCTTTAGACCTAGTTTCTATAGCTCTATCCTTCCACTGACGAAAGCAAACCAGCTTGAAATCAGCTGATCTGGAGGTGAGCAAAATGAAAGAGGTAGTTAATTCTGATTCCTTTTGCGTTTATGTAAAAATATTTTACACTTGTTTCGGCGGTTTTGGTAAAGACGCCATCTATTGATCATATATATATAAAACAGAAATTTTGGACATGACCAATAAAGAACATTCTTTACCTGATTTGTTTACTGTTCATGATGATGCTTCTGCAGATAAAATAGTAGAGTTTAAATTGATTTCCATTAAATAAGCCAAGGACACAATCGTTTGTTGATATATTTTTTCAGTGTTATGGAATAATCACATAGATGAAGAAAACTGTTAGGTTTTATTACTGCAATTACTGGAATAATTCACGATGGCTTTTCCTCCAGTGTTAGAATGTCTTTTTAACCATATTGTAAATTGTTTCCTTCATATTTCATTTTAAAGTAAATGGGACCATGGTTGTCCATATTTCACTAATTCAATGTTGAACATTTAAGTGCTTAACTTTTCCAGATCCAATTAAAATAATTACAGATATTTATCTTTGACTAATTGTTAAACAGATCTAAACCAATTTTTACCCATTATAGAACTAAGATCTCATTTTATTATGTAGAGGAGTAAAAATTTTATTCTTGAATTAATGTTTTCAGTTGCAGTTACTCACCAGATATTTTGATTCTGTTGCAATTTATATCAGTTGCTATCACATCTGTTTTCTCCTGTGTCAAATAGTTTTTATGCTTTCACATAATATTTGCTCAATTATTCTGTAGCATAAATGAAAGTCCTGCACTGTTATCTATTTCCTTAGTAATTTTTTGCTTATTAATATGAACAACCAAAAAAATATAATTGACATTCATATCATTTATTTTTTCAATTCCAGTTTCCATACTCACATTCTCTATCCATGTTTTAAAATCCAAATATTGCTTAGATTCATTATTTTGCTTGTTATTTAGAAAAAAATAATGACAAATAATCTTTATTAGTGATATTTTTCTTTTTTTAAATTTGCAGATTTTCTTTAAATAACTATTCTCTCCACATCAATAGCACATCCATGCATCACATTTATACCAACAGATTGGCCTGTCAATTTCCAATTTATTTATGTCTATACAGGTTTTCTTCACATCTGTACTTATTTGGAATTCTGCAGCATTTTCTAATAGAACTTCATGTGCTATGTATTTTTCAATTGTGTGTTTATATATTAACTTCAACTCACTCAGTAGGACTTGCCTAAGCTTACTATTTGTCATCCCATAATACTTAATTGAAGAGTGTGCCATCCAACTTACAGTAAGTTGCACTCTTTAGCTAATATTGTTAATTCTATATCATAATCCTGATATTTCACACATTGTGCCTGTCTTTTATTTCTGAATCTGAGGCATCCATTGCTTTTGATGTTATTGGGTTGAAATGCATAGTCAATTTCTTTTTTAATTCATAGTATGATATATTCTTGGGAATCTCAGACCACAGAGTCACTTTGCCATTTGCAAAATTTTGTTATAGACAACCACATTACTGTTGCTACTTTTATTTTATCATAAACAATGTTGTTGATAAATATCTCTCTCTACATATTCCTCATAAATTTTCAAACCTGCTGCATTGTTAATATTAAATTTAATTAGAGGTCTATGTTGCAGTGCTATTATTTCAGTTAAAGATTGGACATTGTGTTGTGTTACTAAAACAAATTTCACAAATCTTATAAGAATTTCTCTTCTACAGTTAGATAAATTCTTCTTTGGTTCAATCTTCTTTTTTTGCACAGATCCTTGAGCTGTCAGTTGTGACAATATGCTAAATTCTTGGGGGGGGGGGGGTATTATTGACAATACCATCTGAGCAAACATCAATAGATAACTATAAAAAAACACTAGACATAAATAAAACATATATGAAGATTTATTCATTCATGCTGAATAAATATATCATCATCATTATCAATCCACTGCAGAATGAAGGTCTCTCCAAGTTTAATCCATCTTCTCCGATCTTTAGCTTCTCTTCTCCATATCACCCCTACACACTTTCTTATTTCATCCATCAATCTCACATGTGGTCTCTTTCTGGGTCTTTTACAATCTCTTGGAATCCAGTTTAAAATTTCAATTGTCCATCTATTATCATCTCTTCTAGCAATATGTCCAGCCCAACTCCACTTCAATCTTTTAATTTTTTCAATGAGGTCAGTAACACCTGTTTGTTCTCTTACCCATACATTGTGTTTTCGATCTTTTCTTGTTACTTCCAACATACATCTCTCCATACTTCTTTGAGCGGTCTGAAGTCTCTGTATTGCTCTTCCATTGAGTGAACAAGTCCCAGATCCATAAGTAAGAACTGGTAAAACACATTTGTTAAAAACCTTTCTTTTCAAACACATAGGCATATTTCCTTTTAGTATCAAGTTATTTCTACCAAAAGCACTCCAACCAAGTTTAATACTATGATTAATTTCCTCCATTATGTTTCCATCTGTATTAATAATCTGACCAAGGTATTTGTAACTGTTAACTTCTTCTAATTCATCATAATCAATCTTTATTTTCATAATTTCAGCAAATCAATTAAACATTATTTTAGTCTTTTTAACATTTATCTTTATTCCTACTTTCCTACTTTCATCTGATAACTCCTGCAACATTTCCTGCAGCTCTGAAATATTATTTACAAAAACAACTACATCATCTGTGAAATCTAAATGACTTAAATAATCTCCATTTACTTTCACTCCTTTAGTTTCCCATTTTAATCCACAAAATACTTCTTGCAGCACTGCTGTAAAAAGTTTTGGAGATATGGAGTCACCTTGTCTTACACCTTTCTCAATGTTGACTTTCCCAGTATCATTATGTAATCTAATTGTTGCTGTTGCATTTTTATAAATATTCTTTAAAATATGACAATATCCTGGATCTATACCTTGATGATCCAATGCTTTAATCACTGAAGAAATGTTTATAGAATCAAATGCCTTTTCATAATCTACAAATCCAAAACATAATGACAACTCATATTCATTTGTCCTTTCTATAACTTCTCTCAGTACTTGAATATGATCTATTGTACTAAAATCACTTTTAAATCCAGCTTGTTCTCTTGGTTGGTGGAAATCCAATGTTCTCTGTAGACGAGTTGTAATTATCTTGGTAAAAATTTTATATAAAACTGATAAAAGGTTGATAGGTCTGTAATTTCTAATATCTTCTTTATCACCTTTTTTAAATATTAATATTATTACTGCATTCTTCCAATCATCCGGTACATCTTTATCATTTAGACATTTGGTATATAACTTTGCAAAAAAAAATTCTGTTTCTTCACCTGCTTCTTTTAATATATCAATTATAATTCCATCATTGTCCAGAGCCTTTCCTTTCTTCATACATTTAATTGCATATATATATAGATACATAAAAAGTAATGCATTAACAATTTTATTAGTAAATATAAAATCTCTATTGTGCCGTTTTATATTTTGGTTGTGTGATTTTAAACTTTTAACAAACAGATGGCTAACATTGTTCATATTTAAGCATGTGTAAACTATCTTGTGTTATTTGAGCACATATGCTCAATTCACAATTCGTAATACATGATAATAAACACTATTCAATCTACCCATGGATAGATTTCTGTTAGATTTATATTAGTCCAGTTCCTGCATAAATCTAAATAAACTAGTATATATTAGTTTTGATAAAATTAAATTTGAAAAAAATTATTTATTTCATACATGTCCATAATTATACAGAATATAGAATGTTAGAAAGTTCATTTCCATTCTTATATTCTGTAGAAATATACATATGTTAGCAAGTTCAATTCCATTCTCACAATCTGCATAAATATACATACATTAATATAACAAGAATGAAAATGCAGGAGTTGTGCAAGTAAATTTTTTGGTATGTGTATATTTTGGAAAAAATTTATTCATTTCCTGTCTGACTATAATTACAATAAATGTATAAACTTTATTTACAAAATGAATAAACATATTGTAACTGGTTGGGTTACATGGTACACTCATAATAATATAGTGTGTGTGCAATATATATAAAAAAAGTAGAAATAAACAGACATAAATTTTTGTAGATATTTTTTTATATTTACTAAAATAAATTAATAATAAGTAAAGGGTTAAATTTAAATAACTCTGGGTTTAAAATAATATTTTATTGTAAAATTAAATATTTTAAAAAAGGTCTGATAATTATTATTTATAATTCTGATTTTGAAATTAACAAAAAAAAAGCAAGCATAATTTATTTTTTAAAATCTTTTAATTAATACTTGTATAAAATATTTTTTTAAATTAATGCTTGTTTGCATTTCTACTACCTAGTTAAAAATCTTTTTAGATTAAACATTCTAAAGGATTATCACACCTTTGGTCAAAATTCAAAGATTAAAGTAAAAACATGAAAATCACACTTTGATAAAAATTTCCAGCTTGTTTTCAAATGGATTAAAGTAGATTGAAAACAGTCACTGTGTTTTGTCACCTGACCTACCCAAGGTTATAAAAGACTGATAAAAAAGAATATCAGTTAGTTTGGCTTGTAATTTGGTAAGAGTTTGCCAAAGAGCTAGCTGTAAAGTTGGCTAAAATATTTTGTGAAGAGTTGGAAACTGTAGCAGAAAATAGCCATAGTAAAGCTAGTTGCAAAGATGGCTAGAATAATTATTAAGAGAACTGCCAGGAGGATTTAAAAAGGCAAAATAGTAGACTGTTTTTCTTAGCAGGAGTTTGAATTCACATGGAGAAAATGACCCATTTTTTTATGCTGAAATTCATAGCCTTAAATGGGAAAAAATATCAAATCAAGATATCTGCTTGCCTGGAACAATTCTAGACAGAAAGAAACCAACTTCAGAGCAAGATTTTACATGAATTATGTACTTTTACCTGATAATGACAACAAACTTGGATTATATTTTTATGATGGATCAAAAGAATCAGCTTGCCCAAGAGAAACCATCGGTGGACGAAGAATTAATTATATGTATGCTATTTCAGCTATATGCAGAGAAGCACACATAAATGTATATATAGCTGGTAAGTTATTTTAAAATAATTCATATAAAAATAGACATGTATAGAACAATATTATTTTTAAGTCGTTAAAAATTTATATATTTTAAAAGAATATAAAGTAATTTTGCTTGAATTATAATTAAGAATCAAGAATAATTCATTGATCATTAAAGGCAAAAGAGGTGTTTTTGAACAATAATCATCCTCTTGGACATTATTTTGAAAAAATTATATTAAAAAAAAAAAAGTAAAGAATCAATGATTCAATAATTTAATATATGTTGATAATTAATCACCAAATACCTGTCAAAATTGACTATACTTTTGAGAACTTATAAATTCAAAATAATTTAAAATTATATCTACATTTTGTTTATACACACATATATATGAAATTTGTGCATATTTTCCAAAGAATTTAATTATGAAAAAATATAATATTATTGTAACAAGTTGAAATAGATAAAAGTCATTGTGTGTATATACACACACACACTCATATATGTAAAATTTTAATATTTTTTTATATTAAATGTCAATTCATTTATTGAATATTCATTATATATTATAAATCGCACGTCTGTGCACATATATATGTAAATCAATGTAAAAATTTGGATTTTAAACAGTAATTATGTAAATCACAAATGTAATAATTATTTTATGTTTAATTGAATTGTTTTCATCATGTATTATAAAATGCACGTCTGTGTATGGATATATGTATGTGTTTATAGATACCCATTAAGAAATAATGCAGTTAACATGATAACTTGAATTTTGTAATAATATTGTAAATTACAGTGTAATGATTTTTATTATTGGATATTTTTCAAAATCAGAACCCTTATAAGACCTTAATCATTTATTTTTCTTGTTATTAATAAACTTGTATTTAATTGTTAAAATTGTAGTCCATCACCTCTTGGTCACATACAGTAATAGAGCTTGTGTTCTCTGAGCTAGATTCATGTATGGGATGAATATATAAATGGGGATGTGTATTTAATGCTTTGGGGCATCCAGAGATGATCAATCATCATCCTGATTGGTGCAACAGAGGATACTCTTTAAAGCCCATGCACTATCTTTTATTTTATTTTAATCTTATTAAAAGTTAAGTTTATATTTGGCCAGTACATTAATGGTACCTTAGTGGCCAGAGAATTGATGATGATCAGCATGTTTTAAATGTCCCAGCATTATTGTTTTGATTTTTGATTCTTATGTATTTTAATGGATGGGCACTAAGCTGGTGCATCCAAGTTATGTTTAAACAATTGCTCAAGCTGGCAAAGGCTCAATAGGTAGCCTGGTCTACAGAAGACCCATTTCCAATTCAGTCACAAGGTTGACTGCTGATATATATTTTTTATGGTTCAAATCTAACCACAAGATGGTCTGTTGATTTTATTCTGATATATTGTACTGATATGTTTATCCCCATCAATGATGATGATGGATGGTTATTTATTTTGAGTATTACTCATACTTACTTTGACTTATGATAATGCTGGTTGATATATGATTGATGTATATTTTAGTTGCTCTTCTGAGTTAAATAGTTGGTCTCTCAATGACCTCACACAGATCTCTTGATCTCATTTTATTTTTAAATATTTATACTTATTATACTCTGTAAGTTATTGATTTTATATGAAATGGGGTTGGTGATGTTGTTCTATCATCCCAGATTCCCACCACTTCTCGATACCCCCATCCCATTACAGATGGTTACCTAACTGAGGGCCAATGATGATCATGTACTGTGGCAGTCATTATAGATGGCTTCCCAACATATGGCTAATGATGATCACATACTGGTGATCATCACTTCAAAGTTATCAACTTAATCTCAAGCCACATCTGAGAAAGAAAAAAAAATGCATTTTATGCAGAATTAATTTTAAAAATTACTGTGAAATATGTGACAAGAGTATTGATGATGAATATAAAATAGTAATTTTCATGTATGTTTAAAGAGATTCATGTTTAGAGTTAAATAGAAAATTAATGATTTTGGAGGTTGGATTTGGTGTTTCATTGTTGAAGTTTGTTTAGCTGTATTTTCAGTTTTGATGATGGATGGAGATTTTTGTCATTGGCTTGATGATGTAATGTTTTCATGAAACTCTGAGGGTGTTGTATCTCTGCTATTTGCTCCAACCTATTTTCTTTATTTATATTGTTTGTTATGGGGCAGTGAACATAGTCCTGCCATGATTCCAGCCTCTAAGTCTCCAAAGAAAAGGAGCAAGGCATAGCTTGTATTTTCCAGCCCATAATACTCAAGGGAAGCAGGGCATAGTTTTGTATTTTCCAGACCCTCAATGGAAGAGAGCTTTGCAAAGATTTTACAGTATTTTTATCATGGGTTGTAGTAGCTTATAATGTCTCATTTGAGGTAGCATGCTCTGTGTTCATGGTGCATTGTGTACTTACCATCCAATGGCTGAATTCTTTATCTATCTCAAAATTGCAAATCACTATTCATTCTGTTGACTGTCAGATGTCTATCAGATCTCTAACAAAATTGATGAGTACATAGTTTTAGGTATGAACCTTGTTTTCATTATATATGTAAATTATGTAACTATTGTTAAAAAGGTGTTTCATTTCTATTTTCCTTTTCCCTCAGACCGGGCAATGGAACTGGTTGGGTTACATGGTACACCCATAATAATATATATATATATGGTACACCCATAATAATATATATATATATAAAGTAAAGGAAAAGTAAAAATAAACACAGACATAAATTTTTGTAGATATTTCCTAAAATAAAATAATAATAAGTAAAGGGTTAAATTTAAATAACTCTGGATTTAAAATAATATTTTATTGTAAAATTAAATATTTTAAAAAAGGTCTGATAAATATTATTTGTAATTCTGATTTTGAAATTAACAAAAAAAAAAAAAGAAAGGATAATTTATTTTTTAAAATTTTTTAGTTGATACTTGTATAAAATATTTTTTTAAAATTAATGCTTGTTTGCATTTCTACTATGTAGTTAAAAATCATTTTAGATTAAACATTCTAAAGGATTATCACACCTTTGGACAAATTCCAAAGATTAAAGTAAAAACATGAAAATCACACTTTGATAAAAATTTCCAGCTTGTTTTCAAATGGATTAAAGTAGATTGAAAAGAGCCACTGTGTTTTTGGCACCGAACATACCCAAGGTTATAAAAGACTGATAAAAAAAATATCATCAGTTAGTTTGGCGTGCAATTTTGTAAGAGTTAGCAGAAAAGCTAGCTGTAAAGTTGGCTAAAATATTTTGTGAAGAGTTGGTAACTGTAGCAGAAAATGGCCCTAGTAAAGCTAGCTGCAAAGATGGCTAGAATAATTATTGAGAGAACTCCCAGGAGGATTTAAGGCAAGATAGACTGTTTTCCTTAGCAGGAATTTGAATTCACATGGAGAAAATAACCCACTTTTTTATGCTGAAATTCATAGCCTTAAACTGGAAAAGGACAGTTGCTGGCCCGAAAAATATCAAATCACAACAGCTGCTTGCCTGGAACAATCCTAGACCGAAAAAAAGCCAACTTCTGACCAAGATTTTACATGAATTATGTACTTTTACCTGATAGTGACAACAAACTTGGATTATATTTTTATGATGGATCAAAAGAATCAGCTTGCCAAAGAGAAATCATCGGTGGATGAAGAATTAATTATATGTATGCTATTTCAGCTATATGCAGAGAATCACACACATAAACATATATATAGCTGGTGAATTATTTTAAAATAATTCATATAAAAATAGATATGTATAGAACAATATTATTTTTAAGTCAGTTAAAAATTTATATATTTTAAAAGAATATAAAGTAATTTTGCTTGAATTATAATTAAGAGTCAAGCATAATTCATTGATCATTAAAGGCAAAAGAGATGTTTTTGAAAAATAATCATCCTCTTGGACATTATTTTAAAAAAATTATATTAAAAAAAAGTAAACAATTGATGATTCAATAATTTAATTTAAAAACGTTGATAATTAATCAACAAATACCTGTCAAAAATTGACTATACTTTTGAGAACGTATAAATTGAAACTAATTTTAAATTATATCTATATTTTGTTTATACACACACATATATGTATGAAATTTGTGCATATTTTCCAAAGAATTTAATTATGAAAAAATATAATATTATTGTAACAAGTTGAAATAGATAAAAGTCATTGTGCGTATGTAAAATTTTAATATTTTTTTAATATTAAATGTCAATTTATTTATTGAATATTCATTATATATTATTATAAATCATGTGTCTGTGTGCACATATATGTAAATCCATGTAAAAATTTGTATTTTGAATAGTAATTATGTAAATCACAAATGTAATAATTATTTTATGTTTAATTGAAATGTCTTCATCATGTATTATAAAATGCACATCTGTGTACAGATATATGTATGCATTTATAGATACCCATTAAGAAATAATGCAATTAATGTGATAACTTGAGTTTTGTAATAATATTGTAAATTACAGTGTAATGACTTTTATTATTGGATACTTTTCAAAATCAGAACCCTTATAAGATCTTAATCATTTATTTTTTTTGTTATTAATAAACTTGTATTTAATTGTTAAAATTGTAGTTCATCACCTTTTGGTCACATACAGTAATAGAGCTTGTGTTCTCTAAGCTAGATTTATGCACGTGATGAATATATAAATGGGGATGTATATTTAGTGCTTTGGGCATCCAGAGATGATCAGTCATCATCCTGGTTGATGCAAAAGAGGATACTCTTTAAAGCCCATGCACTATCTTTTATTTCATTTTAATCTTATTAAAAGTTAAGTTTATATTTGGCCAGTACATTAATGGTATTTTAGTGGCCAGGGCATTGATGATGATCAGCATGTTTTAAACGCCCCAGCATTATTGCTTTGATTTTTGATTCTTATGTATTTTAATGGATGGGCACTAAGATGGTGCATCCATGTTATGTTTAAATAAGTGCTCAATCTGGCAAAGGCTCAATAGGTAGCCCGGTCTTTGACTATTGATTTATATGTTTTATGGTTCAAATCCGGCTGCAAGATGGTCTGTTGATTTTATTCTGATATATTGTACTGATACATTTATCCCCATCAATGATGATGATGGATGGTTATTTATTTTGAGTATTACTCATAGTTACTTTGACTTATGATAATGCTGGTTGATATATGATTGATGTATATTTTAGTTGCTCTTCTGAGTTAACTGGTTGGTCTCTCAATGATCTCATATAGATCTCTTGATCTCATTTTATTTTTAAATATTTATACTTATTATACTCTGTAAGTTATTGATTTTATATGAAATGGGGTTGGTGATGTTCTATCACCCCAGATTGCCACCACTTCTCGATACCCCCCCCATCCCATTACAATATAGATATGCATGCACATAAAGAATTATAACTAATCACACAGTACATAATTTATTAAAAAGTATTTTGCAATTACAAATGGTAAATCATTAATTATTGTCTTGCTTCCAAATTTATATTTTGTTATAATCTTTTGATGTCTGAATTTTTCGTGAAGAATAAAAATGAAAGTAATTATAATATTTCAATTTTGTGTATAATTTTCAATGCTATTACGTTTCAACATATTGAAATGTTAAATCTGATTCAGATTAGCCATTTCACAGTCTGACCCGCCTAATCATTTATATTACTAATGTTTGCTTTTTTATTATTATTCTAAAAAAATATTTTAACTTTTTATAACTATCCTGAATAAATCCTAAAATTTATTTTGCATCATATATATAATTTTACTAACACTGTTATTCCATTTTTATTATTAAAAAGAAAAAAATTCAAGTAATAAATTTTGAATTTTTTTTTTATATTTTATAAATATGTATGTTTAAATGCTTTATTTTTAGTTCAAGAATCCAAGATGGCCTTTTGGAAAGATTTGTACCTCGATAAGAAGTTTAAAATAAATGTTTAAATTAAAAGCATTGATAAATTACCAAAATCCATTCACTGTGGAATCTCTATTCATTAATTAGTAGAGATTCTACATTGTTATCAAAATTAAAAACTAACATAAAATTATACTAAAATCTATTGATCCTTATCGAGGTACAAACTTTCTAAAATTAGAATAAAAACATAATTTCTATTGTTTTTAAAAGAAGATCACCTGAGGCAGCAGGGAAATGATATATGATTAAGAAGTTATTAATAGTGATCCTTTTTTTTAAAAAAAAGTAAACCAGAGAGAGACTGGAAACAGACAGGAAACAGACAGAAAGAGAGTTGTAGAAATCACGCCATGATGATCGAGTAGTAAAAAGGGTAAATCACTGCCCTTTCCTTCCTGAGACCTGAAATCTTCTGTTATGCTGCTGTCCAAACCTGCCTTCAAAGAAGCCATCTGCCACCAGTGTTCACCTGCAGAACTCATCCCAGGGAACCCCAAAGTAAAATGCCGAAGAGCTTGAATACTTCCATCAAGATGTTTGAAACTAATATCGTAAACGTATAAATGTAATTTCATAAAGCTTTTAACTGATTCTTTAACTCTTTTCTTTTAAATAATAATAGTTCATTAACTCAAGCTCACCATAATTTTTAATATTATGATTAATTGACTATGAATTTATTTATTTGTTTTATATTAACCTTGGCATGAGATTTCACACTTTGATTTTTTTTTATTTCGACTGGCTTCACTTGTGGGGACTCAAAGAGAGTAATTTGCTAAAAGAGCAAATTATGTTTATTAGTGGATGGGAACGTTAACAAAGAATGATTTAATTTTAAAATAAAGTAATTTTGATCTATTTTTATTTTGCAAGTGAGGTTATGTCAAATATATATATATTTCTAAACAAATCTACTGTAATTTTACATAAATTTATTATAGATTTCCCAGAATAAGATTCTATTATTTTATATATATCTGCAATTTAAAACAAAATATGTTATAGATTTTGACCTAGTAACAGCGCCGCTGGTAGCATCAGTTGATTATCTTGCCTTTTTTTTAAGTTAGGAAAAAGGGAAGGGGGGATTTTGTTGAGAATTAAATTCCCTTATTTCTATATGTATGATTTTGTAGGTTAAATATTTAAATAAAATAGTTGGTTACACAGGTTGGTCTCTATGCAGTATTAGATCATTTTAAGGCTATTTAATTATAATTCATTCGTATTTAATGATTATAAGATCTTGGGTTAATAAAGAATGCTTGGAGTATCATGGACAGACCTAAAGTGATCATCATTTGGTGTTTCGGAGTGGGCTTCCACTTTTGCATACATCTGTGAATCAGATAGCGTGGCTGAGATAGTGGGTTTTGTTGGCATGGTACCTCTATAGGTGGGCATGTCCTATCTCCTATAGGTATATGGACATGACATGTGGATGTATCGATTTCACTTTTATTCTTCATTGGAATAGGCATATGAGTGTCCGTAATCTGGCCCATATGTTCTTACCTATGTTTCTTCTTTCCTTTGCATTCGTATATTTATTAACCAGATATTGTTATGTTTTTCTTTTGCCTATCTAATACGTAAGCCATAGGGAACTGATTCTATGAAAGAATCTTCATTCTGAGTAATCGACTCTTTTATTAGTTTTCGTAATTAGTTAAAATTGTTTGGTTTTGGCTAATTCACGTTATAATTCTTATAGGTTTGATTTTAGTTGTAAGTCCAACTAAAGTGGCTTTTTTGCTTGATAATTAACTGATCTATTTTTTTTATTATAACTGCTTACAGTTTTAAAGTTATTTATGAGCTATGCCAGCAAGGTCCACTAATGTCATAAAACATTAGTTATTTTAAATCTAAATTATTATTTTTTATAAAGAGAAATGAAATCAATTTTTTTTATCTGTTAGTGGAGTAAGATGTTAAATTAGTCTTATAATCATCTATTTAATTAATGTTTTTTTTTTCAATAGAAATGTTTTTTTTAAATCTTGTATAAAGAATTCATTAAAATAGTCATTCTTATATATGTGCATTAGGCAGATGTTTAAACCTACCGCTATATTACAAGCTTGTACTAAATGTGCACAGGGAATTTTAAAATCCGTGATCATTTAATTATAAAATCATTTTTGTTATTTTAAAAGGAGAATAAATGTAGACAAAAGTAAAGGTGTATAAACTTCAAAAAAAAAAAAAATTGTACAAACTCAATAATGTCAATGTTAACTGCTAATATAAATAAAGTTGTCAGGAACTATATAATTATAAAGTTAATTTAAAGATTGTATTTTTTTTTTAAAAAGAACTTGAGTTAAACTAATGTAAAATGCTAAATGATTCTTATATATATATATATAACTAAAACCAAACTTCCAGTGTTCTTCAAATTATTTTATTTACTTTTATTTTAAATAAATTTTGATTTTTAAATATACCTATCAACCAATCACCCAAGTTCTCACTAAAATATATAATTGAATTGAATCTCATGCTTTAAGACCCAGCTGCTGAAATGGTGAAAGTAAAGGAATTCGATCGTATCATCGAGAAAGGCTATTGATTAGATCTTTGACCTGGGGATATAGGTAAATAGCGCAGAATTCATGATGTACCTGATTTATATATCTTGTACATGGTCGGACTTGAGGTACTTTACCTGTATTCAGGGGTTTGTTGCATCGATGTGTGTTTTTTGACTGGTACATCGTATTTTTTTTCCAGGTTTTGGATGCCCATCAATGGTGCTATTAGATATTCCCACATCCTGTATAATGTTAAGCATATTTATATATAAGGTTTTTTTTGAATAACACTAAATAATAAATATATGTAAGATTTTTTCCAGAGTTTGTATGATGTTTTGCACACACTGCAAAACCCTGAATAATGTTTAATGTATATAATGTGTTTTTTTGTTATGCTTTTTGACACAGTAATTAATAAGGTATATGTGTAAAAAAAAATTTCCCTTGAGTTTTGATGCTCAAAAATGGTGGGGATTTTAGATAAATACCTACACCATGATAAATATGTTGATAAAATGAAGTGTGTGAAATACACATGTATTTTTTGGCTGTATGTTGTGGTAGAGAATAACAATAATGGGTCCACAAATAGCTGGTACCCAGAATTAAAAGTGATATATGTATACAGACTCAAAATAGAAAGGAAAGTATATGAGATTTTTTTTTCTATCTGTGATTTTTCTTTATGTGTAAAATGTAAGAGAGAAATAAACCAAATACGGTATGTTTTGATGTATAAATAAATATTCAGAGTCTGTAAAATATTGTGATATAAAAAAAAAATAACTAAATGTAAATTGTGTAATAGCAACAAATGTTTGTTAAAAGAGACTTGGGTGAATAAATTGTTAATAATAAAGCATATATATATTCTATTGGCTGACGCCCTTACAAAAAAATTTGCCAATAGTTTAATTAAATATTTTCAAACACAAAATAGTGTTATTTAAGATTCGAACCTGGAAGAATGAAATTGGTTAAAGAGTCAGTACAACTTAAATGTAAATTAAATCATGTAAACCATTTGTTATTAACCACGTGATGCATGATCAAATGTCAAATCTGTCCAGGCCCATGAGAGCAACCAGAGATAAAAAGAATAAATTCGTTTTGTTTCAGGCACATGAGAGCAACCAGAGATAAAAAGAATAAATTTGTTTTGTTTCATATAGGAAAATAGTTCAAGTTTTTGCTAAAAAAATTTTTTCATTAAGAAAATAGCTGAGTGGCAAATAATTTTATAACTAAAGGCAGTAAACAAAGCAGGAGATGAATTAAAGGGGAAACAGGTAGTAGTAGGATGAGAGATGTTTTAGGAGGGAAGGAAGATGTAACCAGTCAAAGTCATTGATATATATATATATAGAATTTTTCCCACAATAAATTAAGAGAAAAGAGCAGTCTTAGAATAAAATTTCAAATTACTTTTAAGTGAAGTATACCAAAAATAATAATAATAATAATTTTTTTTTAAATAAAAAGATTTTCTGTTTTAGATGAATCCCACAAAAGAAGGACAGGTGGATGAGAAACAGAAAAATGCAGAAGAGAAGATGATGTCTGAGATGATGTTTATAATGATGGAAAATTCAAAGATGATGATGAACAGCATTATGGCAACAATGAGGTATGGAATTGAGAGAACAATGCAAAAGCATCAAGAAGCCGTAGATCAAAGAATAGCCATCATAAAAACAGAGGCTAATGAGAAGACCACCAACAATAAAGTTCAAACCACTTCAAGCAGCCCACAGGGACCATCATTGACATTCCAACAGATCCATATCCAGGAGTTCCAAGGTGAGCCCAGAGGGAATCCAATAGAGCACATAGAAAGCCTGAGGGAAGTGTTCCATGTTCATGCAATGGATGAGGCTGAGAAGTGGCTGTTGTGAGCCATTATTTGAAAAACACTGTGAAGGATTGGTGGAGGTCATTAGCACAAAAACCCAAAAACTTAAAAGAATATGAACAAGCCATGATAGGGCAATTTTGGAGTGAGGAGCGCCAAGAAGATATGATTCAGACTTTGACAGCTGAAAAATATCAAGGTAGCCAGCAAGGAACTTTCACCCAATTTTCTTTAAACAAGTGGCAAAGTTTCAAACCCTAACTGCCTTCATGTACTCTGATGCATGCATTATATGCATTATAAAGAACAATATGACCATATGGGTCCAAAGGATGATGTTAAGCTGCCAAATTGACACAATCCCCGAGATGGGAAGGGAAGATTTTTAACCACTATTAGTGATAAAGACACAGGAGTGGAACAAAAGGGTCAAAGTAACCAAAAAAATAGAAATAACTGAGGAAAATCCAAGAACCACAATCATCCATGAAGGAGATAGATCCAGGAACAATAGCATGGAAAATCTCTTCCCAATTGTGCAGATAACAGTCAAGACCCAGAGAGTGCAAGCATTAATGGATTCGGGAAGCCAAGTATCCCTGATATCAAAAACTTGGTTTGAAAACATGAAGAGATTAAAAGAATTCATGAAGCTCCCAACATGGCCCATTGGGCTAACTCTAGCAAATGAATGTAAATCAATGAGTGAAAATTACGAAATCTGGTTGGAGGTGAGAATAAATCAAATATCTTTAGGACATGCCTTTTTAGTCATGGATGGACTCATTTACAACATGGTGTTGGGATCAGATTTTTTAATAAAACATGAAGGCATCATTGATTACTCCCAAAGAACCTGTTGCATAAAGCAAGAGGCTATGAAATTTCAGGATTCCCAGAAGAATCAGGTGGATAACCGCAGCTGTAGCATTTAACCGGTTGACCCAGCATTGATCTTGACAAAGGTACAAGAAGAGGTGATTGCCAATCCCAGAGACAGGAACCAAATTAAAGAAATGTTGGAAAACTATTCCAAGGTATTTTCCAAATTCCCAGGTCAAATCAAAGGTTATACCCACCACGTTAGATTAAAAGAGGAATCATATGTCCAAGCTAAAACCTACCCAATCCCCTTCCAATACAAAGAGGTGGAGAGTCAAATTAAACAGATGATGGAATGGGGAATCATTGAACAGGGACCATCCCCTTACAATAATCCTTTATTGGTCATAAGGAAAAGGAGCAGTGACCAACATTTGTGCCTTGATGCTCATAAATTGAACAGCATGACCATACCAGAGAGACATCCCCCTACCTATCCAAGAAGTCTTTGTCCATCTGGCTGGAAAGACTATTTTTTCCACTTTGGATTTAACTGCAAATTATTGGCAGATGGCCCTTGATCCAAGAGATCAAAAATATACTGCTTTTCGGTATAACAGCCAAAGCCATGTATTCAAGAGGGTACCTTTTGACCTTATAAACAGTGGTGCAGGATTGATGCACTGTCTCAAACAAGTACTCTCAGAGGAATTGCAAGACCATATGGTCTGCTACATTGATGATATTGTAATAGCTTCAAAGGACATGGAGGAACACATTAAGTACTTAGACCTATTTTCAAGGAGTGTGAGTTCGAAAACATCACCATTAATTTGGAAAAAAGCCACTTTGCTATGAAAGAAATCTCATTCTTGGGTCACATCATAAGTGCAGAAGGAATAAAACCTCATCCTGAAAAAATCAAAGCTATTGAGAAATTCCCAACCCCAACCACCTGCAAGCAAAGTCCATTCATTCCTGGGGTTATGCAATTTCTATCATAAATTCTACCCTGGGTTTGCATTGGAAACAACTCATTTGATTGATCTTCTACATAAAAATAAGAGGTGGGCATGGACCACCACTCATGATTAGAACCTTCAAGTAATCAAAAATAAGTTTTTACAGGCTGTAATGCTCCACCACCCAGATTTTACCTGCCCCTTCTACATCCAAACTGACAGTAGTAAGAGGGGTCTAGGTGCTATGTTATTTTAATTGGGCAAAAGGGGACAACACCAAGTTCTCTATTTTATCAGCCGAACTTTAAAAGCAGCTGAGGTAAACTATACCACAACAGAACAGGAAACACCCACTATTGTGTGGGCTTGTCACAAATTCAAGCAATTCCTCCTGGGGTCTGAAGTAATCATAATTACTGACCATAGGTGCTTGGAATTTTTAAATCAAGAGTTTTCTCACAAATGACCAGCTCATTCATTGGAGTTTGACCCTACAGAAATTCAGGTATAGTGTAGTCTACTGCCCAGGACCAGAAAATGTGGTGGCTGACATTTTAAGCTGTCACCCAATACCGATGAACCCTCAGAACCCTGAACTGCATGATCAAACTGCCCAGATTATGGTAGCCCAGAAGGAAACTACTATTGAGGATGAATTGCAGGATTTAGGATATTGGCAACAAGCTGAAAAACAATATGGACAAATAATCACTGAACTGAAAAAGGATCTGCATGAGAGAAGTGAACATTTTCAGAAAAGACGTTCACAGTACTGGCTCAGGGATGAGATACTACAAATTAAAATGAAGGAACAAGATAGCCCATGGAAAATAATAATTCCTACAGAATTGAGGACAAAAATCATACAACATGTGCATGAGAATATTGGGCACTATGGGCCTCGAAAAACTGAAGAAGCTATTAGGCAATGGTTCTATTGGCCCGGTCTATATGCTCAAATCATTCTCATCCTCAGGAGGTGCACCAAATGTGCTCAGAATAAACACCCAAACAGGTATTATGTGGGACCCCTCCATCCCATTACTGTAACAAAACCAAATGAACTGCTTGCCATGGACCACTATGGGCCATTGCCATCATTTCAACAGTTTTGGTACTTGCTCATTACATATGATGTATTTTCAATGTAGGTACAGGCATACCCTGTAAGAGCTGCAGATTCAAGAAATGCTATTCATGTGCTCCAACAAAAGCAATTTCTGGAAATAGGAATGCCAGAAGTAATCCTATCAGACCATGGGACTTCATTTATTTCAAAGGAGTGGGCTAGATGGATCAAGAAACAAAGACTACATCACCGGTTAATGTCTGTTAGAAACCCTCAATCTAATCCATGTGAAAGGGTCATGAGAGAAATTAACAGGCTCTTCTGCACATACACATCTCACGATCATTGGGGATGGGTAAAAAGAACTGATGAAATTGTGGGGTACATCAACCATACTTGAATGATTCTACAGGATTCATCCCAAAAAGGCTTCACTATGGAAAATCATCCCCGACATATTTGGTAAATTTTGGCCAAAAGAGGATCTGAAGAGGACCAAAAGGAGGCCTGTGCTCATATGGAAAAGATGGCCTGGGCAAGAATGAAAAGACATTACAATCCACCCCAGAAATTTCAAGAAGGGGATATGGTGTGGCTTAGAGCACCAAAACCAAGTAATGTGACCAAGAAGAAATTCAAAAAATTCTTCCCGCTTTACCATGGTCTTTACAAGATCCAAAGAAAATGTCAGGAGAATATGATTTTATTAGAAGGAGAACAAGGAAATAGAGGAACTTTTAATGCCAGGCAGTTAAAGCCTTATGTCCCACCAGATCCAGGGAGATAGAACAAAGTACTTAATTTCAAATTGGTATTTTTGTAAATAATGGGAATTTGTAACTGGACTAAGAGATGGAAAAAAAATTTTAGATTTAGAAGACATTTCAGATTGTAACCAAAGATGAGGTAGTGTGAGAAATAGCTGTTTGAGACTCTGTGACCTGGAAAGTTTTAAAAATTTTGTGTATGTGTTAAAAATATATATATATGTATAGATTTTTTTTTTTCGTGAAGTGGGGAAGTGTGAAATGGTAAATCTGATTCAGATTTGCCATTTTACGGTCTGACCCACCTAATCATTTATATTACTAACATTTGCTTTTTTTTGTATTATTCTAAAAAAATATTTTAACTTTTTTTTTTAACTATCCTGAATAAATCCTAAATTTTATTTTGGATCATATATATAATTGTACATGTTATTCCATTTTTATTATTAAAAAGAAAAAAATTCAAATAATAAATTTTGAATTTCTTTTTTATATTTTATATATGTATGTTTAAAATGCTTTATTTTTAGTTCAAGAATCCAAGATGGCCTTTTGGAAAGATTTGTACCTCGATAAGAAGTTTAAAATAAATGTTTAAATTAAAAGCATTGATAAATTACCAAAATCCATTCACTGTGGAATCTCTATTCATGAATTAGTAGAGATTCTACATTGTTATCAAAATTAAAAACTAACATAAAATTATACTAAAATCTATTGATCCTTATCGAGGTACAAACTTTCTAAAATTAGAATAAAAACATAATTTCTATTGTTTCTAAAAGAAGATCACCTGAGGCAGCAGGGAAATGGTATACAATTAAGAAGTTATAAATAGTGATCCTTTTTTTTAAAAAAAGAAAACCAGAGAGAGACTAGAATCAGACAGGGAACAGACAGAAAGACAGTTGTAGAAATCACGCCATGATGATCGAGTAGTAAAAAGGGTAAATCACTGCTCTTTCCTTTCTGAGACCTGAAATCTTCTGTTATGTTGCTGTCCAAACCTGCCTTCAAAGAAGCCATTCACCACCAATGTTCACCTGCAGAACATATCCCAGGGAACCTCAAAGTAAAATGCCAACGAGCTTGAATACTTCCATCAAGATGTTTAAAACTAATATCGTAAGCGTATAAATGTAATTTCATAAAGCTTTTAACTGATTCTTTAACTCTTTTCTTTTAAATAATAATAGTTCATTAACTCAAGCTCACCATAATTTTTAATATTATGATTAATTTACTATGAATTTATTTATTTGTTTTATATTAACCTTGGCATGAGATTTCATGCTTTGATTTTTTTTTATTTTGACTGGCTTCACTCACAGGGACTCAAAGAGAGTAATTTTCTAAAAGAGCAAATTAGTGGATGGGAACATTAACAAAGAACGATTTAATTTATAATAAAGTAATTTTGATCTATTTTTATTTCAAAAGTGAGGTTATGTCGATATATATATTTCTAAACAAATCTACGGTAATTTTAAATAAATTTATTATAGATTTCCAGAATGGAATTCTATTATTTTATATAATCTGCAATTTAAAACAAAATAATATGCTATAGATTTTGACCTAGTAACAGCCCCACTGGGTAGCGTCAGTTGATTATCTTGCCTTTTTTTTAAGTTAGCAAAGAGGGAAGAGGGGATTTTTTCGAGAATTAAATTCCCTTATTTCTATATGTATGATTTTGTAGGTTAAATATTTATATAAAATAGTTGGTTACACAGGTTGGTCTCTATACAGTATTAGATCATTTTAAGGCTATTTAATTATAATTCATTCATATTTAATGATTATAAGATCTCTGGTTAATAAAGAATGCTTGGAGTATCATGGACAGACCTAAAATGGTCATTCATTTGGTGTTTCAGAGTTAGCTTCTGCTTTTGCATATGTCTGTGAATCAGATAGCATGGCTGAGATAGAGTGGGTTTTGTCGGCATGATACCTGTATAGGCAGGCATGTTGGCTCTTCGTAAATCCTATCTCCTATCGGTATATGGACACGACATGTGGATGTATCAATTTCCCTTTTATTATTCTTTGGAATAGGCATATGAGTGTCTGTAATCCAGCCTGTATGTTCTTACCTATGTTTCTTCTCTCCTTTGCATTCATATATTTATTAACCTAATATTGTTCTGTTTTTCTTTTGCCTATCTAATATGTAAGCCATAGGCAACTGATTCTACAAAAGGATCTTCAATCTTAGTAATTGACTCTTTTATTAGTTTTCGTAATTAGTTAAAATCATTTGGTTTTGGCTAATTCACGTTATAATTCTTATAGGTTTGATTTTAGTTGTAAGTCCAACTAAAGTGGCTTGTTTGCTTGATAATTAACTGAACTATTTTTTTATTATAACCGCTTACAGTTTTAAAGTTATTTATAAGCTATGCCAGCAAGGTCCACTAATGTCATAAAACATTAGTTATGAAAATCTAAATTATTATTTTTTTATAAAGAGAAATGAAATCATTTTTTTTATCTGTTAGTGGAGTAAGGCGTCAAATTAGTCTTCTTATAATCGTCTATTTAATTAATGTTTTTTTTCAATAGAAATGTTTTTTTTTAAATCTTGTATAAAGAATTCATTTAAATAGTCATTCTTATATATGTGCGTTAGGCAGATGTTTAAACCTACCACTATATTACAAGCTTGTACTAAATGTGCACAGGGAATTTTAAAATCCGTGATCATTTAATTATAAAATCATTTTTGTTATTTTAAAAAGAGAATATATATATATATAACTTAAACCAAACTTCCAGTGTTCTTCGAATTATTTTATTTACTTTTATTTTAAATAAATTTTGATTTTTAAATATACCTATCAACCAATCACCCAAGTTCTCACTAAAATATATAATTAAATTGAATCTCATGCTTTAAGACCCAGCTACTGCGATGGTGAAAGTAAAGGAATTCGATCTTATCGTCGAGAAAGGCTATTGATTAGATCTTTGACCTGGGGATATAGGTAAATAGGGCAGAATTCACGATGTACCTGATTTATATATCTTGTGCATGGTCGGACTCAAGGTACTTTACCTGTATTCAGGGGTTTGTTGCATCGATGTGTGTTTTTCAACCAGTACAATATTGATATTAATAGGTTAACTTAAATTATTCTTGACACATCACAAGAAAAGTTATAATAAATGCTAAGACATTCAAATAACTATCTACTACATTTTAAACAAGATAAAGCTACACTAAAAAAGTTATTCTCAAACATATTTTACCTAGTAATTTCCTTGTGCATGTGATTAAATTTAAGAACAAATGATACTTCTTTTTTTAAAATACAAAGTTTAATTTTAAAGAGTTCTACATTAAAATAATTTTGTTTTTGATATTAGAACTTGTATTTTTTAAAATAAAAATAAAGAAAAATCTAAAAAATCAATTCCAAAATAAAATTTTAAACTCTATTTTAATAGGAATCCATTTCAATTAATAATTTTATATGTGCATTTCACATTATAAAAGTTTTATTGAATTAATAATACAGTGCATTTTATCAATGTTTCTGTTAATAAAATTTGGAAATTAGGTAATAGTATATGTCATTATGAATGCTATTTATAATTCTATTCTATATTAACTTATTAAAATATTAATATTTCACTGCTATAAATAAAAAAAAAATGTTTTTCTATTAATATAAAAAAAAAAAAACTTTAAGGATTTCATTTTTTAAAAATATTATTATTTTTGCAAAGAAAAAATTGTCATCTTATGAATGAGGAGAAATTTGAGAATAAATTTATATTCTAAAGATTTCTATGTCTAAATTTTGCTCCAGAATGGTTGATCCTGATAAATAATCCATGCTAAATATTCATTATTCTTAATAAATATAGTCAATGATTTTTGCTCTAAATAAATAATAGAAAGTCCAAATTGTGCTGAAGGGACATTAATGCTGAAAAAATGTGCTTCCATAATATTCATCACTCATGAGTAATAAATATATATTAAACGCTTATTATTTCCATAATAGATAAATTTGATGAACTTTTTTTTATTTCAAATTAAGTTTTATTTCCTGACAAATTCAAAAGAAAAAAAAGTTAAAAACAAATCTAATTGTTTCATGAAAACTTATTATTAAAGGGAATAAATTTAATTTTTTATTTTATTATAATATTATATTAATACATTTACATATGACTATATAATTTATTATCTATTATAGTTTTAAATTGTGTAAAAAAATTTAAATTTTGAATATAATTTAAAAAATATTTTTTATTATACAATACAAAAAATATTCATAAAATGTTTAAAGAATGTTATTAAATCTAATAATATGTTGGACTATTTTCATCATCTATCATTAAATGTTGAATATCAAACTATATTTAAACTTTTCAAATACAAACAATGGTTAATAATACCACACAAATAGATAATGCAAGTTAGTAGATTACATAACATTTTGATAGTATTTTATTCTCCATTCTTTTTCAGATGTTGCTGGCCTGATGAGTGACAATGTTAACATAGGAGTCGAATTTACATCCCAAACCTTCAGGCAAATAATTGTTATTAAATTTGTGCACATTATTCTTATATTTATAGAGATATTTACGATATTAGAAAAAGTGTGTTTTTAACATAAAAATCTGGACAAACTTAATTGTTCTTTTAATAGTTAATACGTTCAAAGTTTAAAATAAATGCATTCTAAAAATTAAACCTAAACCTAACTACTATATAAATTTCATATATAGGTGCTTATCTATGCAAAGTAATAGCAATATTCATATTTAAGCAAATTATCATTTTTAGCATATCTCTGAAAGTAGTTATCTCTAAAATGATGAATAAAATATGGGTGTTTTTTATGACTATTGAGTAGAACTTGATAATTTTAAAATTATTTACATTTTCATAATGATACAAAAGAGTTTTAACTGAAAGGATGATTCCTCTTATTAAAATTATTTGCTGTTTTGAAGAAGAATGGTTGTCACAAATTAACGATCAGCAATGAAAATATTGGTTCATTAGAAAATTCCTCTTTATATGCTATTGCTATTATGAAGTATTTTGGGTAATACAGCATCTATTGGGTCACACTATCCGATGGTGCTGTTGCTAGTGAAAAACGAATAGCTATAATGTTACCGGGCTGTTTTTCAAATTTTCTTGATTTATGGTTTTAATTTTTGGATTGGTTTAAAATTTTTACTTTTTTTTTTTGTTTGTTGTTTGTTATTGTTTTTTTTTTTTTTTGTAACTGGTTTGATGTATATATTTTTCTTAAAAATCAAAAAAAAATTTTTTTTGACTTTTAAAAATATTCCGTCTTTTTTTTTTTTTTTTTAAAAAAAAAAAAAACATTATTTCTTTTTGTCCGGTCTCTTTTTTTTTATTTTTTTAAAGAAACAACCTTTTTTTGTTTTTTTTATAACCAAGTATTTTTTGATTGTTTTTGAAGAAACATTTTTTGGTTTGTTTTGTTTATTGAGAAACAAGGCTTTCTCGACAGACCTCTCTAAGACCTGTGGTCATATTCCTTACGGCGGCATTTTGACACCTTTACAAGTCAGCTATAATACGCTTCACTGTAAGCTGATCCCGTCTTCAAGAATCAATTAATCATACCACTTGGGAAAAAGTGATTCCCAGCCAGCCCTTAAAACCTGTCCCATGAGCAAATGGAACCCGTTCATCACCATTGATGCGATGGACCTTCCATTTCAGATGTTTGACAATGACTTAATTTCAATAAACCACCACAAGACTCTTTTTTCTGGCTGTGTCAAATATTTTCTTTTTTGGGGTTGTAGGAAGAACAGCACATTTGCCTTCTGTAGCAGGTCAATCTCAAAACTACAACACCGAATGGTCATCAGCCATTGAACTGTTGTTTTGATCTCAAAAAAGTCTCGAAAAGTGCACAACTTGATCGTGAACTTTGCCAAATCGTGATTTACACTTCTCATTTCATCAATTCTGATTCCTGACAACTAAAGGAGGGGCGTTTGACAATTTGCTACAATTTTTACCAACTCACATCAATTACAATACATTGAAGCAAAAAAAAAAATCCGTTCAATAGACTTTTTGTCATTACAAGTACAGAAACCTTCATATCATAAACTGCACAATAGTCAAGAGTAATGTCTAGAGAGAGTGTCGTATACTCATTGCTAATAATGTTCAACATGCTAAAGATGTTGGGGTAAGGGTGCACTTCAACATCCTAGTGTTTGAACAGTTTATAGGCTGTAAGATATATGAGCGGCCTTGTATACAGCATATTTATGTGCTTTAGTATAGCAACAGCACCATCGGATAGTGTGGCTCAATAGATGCTGTATTACCTATTTTGTTATATGAAATATTATTAAAATGTAGTTGAAGTATAAATGTTTCAACTGCTGAATAGTGAGTTACAGTTTTGTGAAAAAGTTGTTAAATATCCTTTTTTAAATCTGGATATATTTATATTTTAGCTATAAAAGTCAATATGTATATTTTAACGGTCAATGAAAAGAGCCTTAAACGTATCCACACTATACGGGCGCCATCTAGGCATTTGAACCTAGAAAAATTTATATAGTAGGCAGATACGTAAGTTAAGATTCAAAAAATTTTTTTATATATATTATTCTGACCGTTTGCCCAAGGTCACTAGCTCACAGAGCAGCAGAGATTTTAAACATTTTATAAGCTTCAATAGACTTCTATTCTCAAAGTATATATTAAATATTTAGAACAATAAAACAAAAGAAGCCACTGCCAGTAATTAACACACAAATAGATTTTTATTAACGCACATTTAAAATTGAAGATTAAATTTATTTTTAGATTTTAACATTAATATTTTTTTTTTAAAATTTAAATTACTATTTTAAATAGATCGCACAGATGGATATTTCAATTATATTTTACTTTAGCATGTCGAGCATAGATAGTCTACATAGTTTTTTTTTTCACTTAAAAACTTATCAAAACATTCATTCAATCTCAGACTAAAAGTTTGTAGTCAACCCAATGCCTGCTTCCAGATATATAGTAGCAATCAATGCAATACGAAGATGCTAGCATAAAATCATGCCACAGGAATGTGCATCTGGCAGCGTGATATTATTTGAAGGAAATGATCCAGGTCTAGATCAGGAAAGTGCCTCTGTCTGACTAAGGAATCATGTATATAATTTTTTTTTAAAGAGTGTTATGTATGGGGAAAGCGGTCTTTCTGCCGTCTTATAAATCCCTGTCTAAAGAGCTAGGAGGGGTCAATGGTGCAGGAAATACATCTGCGACCATTTTCAACGATATGACTGCCTCTTTGGGGTCATGCATTCAGTTGGGCATGTTGCCCTGTATGCTAAACACGCTTCACATTACATTAATATAAACGTCTATATATCTCTCCACTAGCACTGACACAACCACAAACAAATAGCCTGAAATTAAAATCTGTTAAATTAAACATAAACGAATTTAAACATAGTTATTAATCTTTATCCATGCAGCTATCTACACCCAACTTTAAATTTAATACATTTTAGTTAAAACATAATACACACACAAAAAAAAATGAACTGGAAATGATTGCCCAAACATCTACATAAAAAAATATCAATAATGGAATTTGCACTCCCTAAGTCAGACAAGAGTTCCCATCCCCAGTTATTAATTACTTGCAATCCTAGGAAAGTTATTAGATAGATACAATTGTTCATACCTTACGGATTTAATAGATTGAGAAGTCCATTCCCGTGATCACCCCCACAGACCCTGTCCCTATTTGAAATAAAACCGCGACTTGCCATGCATTTGATCAGGAACTGTCATCCAGAGGCCTCAGCTGGTTGTCCGGAAAATTAAATTTATTGCAGACTTCCACATCGTGAAAATCTGCAATATAGCTAGTTATAATGACATATTCATAGTCAGCTCTCAGATAACAATTATAACAATCATTTGTCCCCTATATCTTTCTCAGCCTCCTATCATTCGATCCCAGGATTCAATTGGCAATACGCCACCAATCCCCCGGTGTTTCAGTCACGGTCCATGCTGAATTTCTGGTGTTTGCATTGGTCATTTAATTTCTTTGTACTCTCTTATCTGACCCTTTAATTTATCTCAAATGCCTCAAGGGTTAGCTTGTTTTCGAACAATCATTTAATCAATAAAACAATCATTTCCATCCTCTAAGACCATAGAAATCAACACCATTTCTATTTCCAAAAATATCATATCTTTACATCTCCTACCCCTTTACAAAAAAAATCACTTTCAAATAAAACTATTTCCCAAAATAGCCTTTAAAGTTGTCCATCATGCGATCTATATATACGTTAAACAGTTTCCAAACCTCAGTTTTTAAGTCAAGTTTTCTTTCTTTTCAACAAATCAATTCCCATCCGTGATCCCTCATTTTAACTGTAAAACAATGTGACGGCATACCACACTCCATAACAATATATTGTGACTTTGCCATTGCCAAAAAAGCTGGTGTTTTTTATGGCTGATATTTAACTAGAAAAAAAATTTCTAAGAAAAAGCTACTAAATTCAATGTGCCTATAAATGATCTAAACATGGAGAGCTTTAAGTGACTAATGATTAAAATGTTTCTGTCATGAATATATCATAGGATGTTTAAATTGATAGCTTTGCTAAAATATTGTAAACATATAGCTAAAGCATGTGTTAATGATTTAAATCTAAAATGTAGCTAGCCATATTAAAGTTAGATTACTAATATAAGTTAGAGTAAATAGATAAGTGCTTGAATTAAGTAAATTAAATAGTATGTTAAAATTTATGTAATAGGTATTATAATTTTAATAAAATATTTGATTTCAAATCAATTGTAAAAATTAATCAGTTAATGTATTAAATAAGAGTATTAAATTTGAAACAAAAAGTACACTAAATTGGTTTAATATAAAAATAGATAAATAGGTTTATTGCTATTTAAAAAGAACTTTAACTTCAATAGTTAAAAAAATATAGAATGATTTCTGAATGAGTGAGTGTGTATGATTCCATGGTAATTTTATTTATTGGAAAAATATTTTTTTATGTGTAATGTTTGCTATCATCGAGTAGCATTTTGTTTGATTAAAAATTTTTAGTCAAAGTTAAATGAATCTCTAAAATTTTTCATTCATAAGATTAACTTAGTTTAAATAATTTTTATTTGATATTTTATTATTAGTTTAAGTATTTTTTATTTATTTAACCATATAACTTAATATTTGAAAATTACAAAGCATCACATGACTGTCTGGCTATTTATGACTAATTCATGTCAGACTGCAATAAAAACTTAATCAGACTGTTAAATCAAGGGTGGAGAAATCAATAGGAAATGAACAGTAAGTTATGTAAGGATGCACACACATATATTTGAGAAGAATTTTATTAGAAGAGTTGCATTAAAAGAACAGCACTAAAGAAAGTGCATAAAAGTTGCAGACGATCTTCAAATTCAAAAAACTATAAAATTTTAATGTTTTTTATATATTAAAGTCAAAATGTCTACTTAAATTTTCCCATCAAGCATTAGATTCTTATCCTAAATTTAATGAAAATATCCAGATCAATATAAAGAAAGAATTTATCAGCAATATGGCAATTAACAGTATATCGATAGTGGAACCCATGCCTTCTGAAGTCAAAATGTTGCAGGTAACATTTTAAAATTGTCATATTTTATCTAATGATGTTATTCACCATGATCTGTTTAGATGTCTAATGTTGGAGCAGATTTGTTGAAAAAGAAAAAAAACTTAAAACTTAGTGCTAACTACATAATTTTAATCTTCTGCTATAACTTGTTAACTTAAGATGATTCTTAACCTTTTAAAAAGTTTATCGTTATTTATATCAAAGGAAATTATGAAAGAGAAGAAACTTATTGTATTGACTAGACAATGAAAGATTTTGATGACAAAGTTATCAAGACTTACTTATGAATTGATATTCCTAATTTAGAGGATTGTTAATATGGAATTATGTTTATGATAAAGTGTTAAATGACTAATAAACATTATTTTCTATGAACGACTGTATGTAATAATTAATGAATATACTTGAAATTAGAAAGAAAGTTTTAACTTAATTGCCATGTGAAATAATTGAATAAGCAATATCATGTGTCAAGATTTTCATTCATAAAAGTTAGAGAAAATAGATTAAATAAATGTTGTATGAATATTACTTTAAATTCGATCAAAATTGAAAGATAGAATTAGAAGAAATGGCTATAATAAATGTGAAAATCCTGCATAACTTGAAAGCAATGTTTTTCAAAAAAGAACTATGAATTGTGATGGGAAAGTTTTACTTGGATTAAAAAGAATATGTATTAAATGATGGATTAAATAATTTATATTTTAAATCGAGTGTAATGTGCAAGAAATGTGAACTGTTTTGTCTAGTATACATGTGAAACAATTCACAAAATAATGGCCATTCATTCATTTATTCATGTCTTAATATTTCTTTATATGTGCATGTGCTAAGTCTGTGTAGGAAAGAAGAATGGATAATGCAATTATGTTTTGGATTATATCACCCATGTACGAAGAACATTTTGATGCATTGGTTTACTTGATGTCAGACAAAGAAATGTGCAGATTAAAAACTTAAGTACACCTGGGTCTCTTTTTACGCGGACTTATTTAACACAATTTTGAAGTTACACGATTCGTGTTTCACTGGAAGTTGATTTCCGATAATGCGCTATTACTTTAAATAATAAATTTTGTGCACTTACGTTATATTGAAAGTAATAGCACATTATTGGAATTCGACTTTCATCTTAGTAATTTCAATATTTTCAGTGCTTTATAATAGTAAGATTTTATGCAATAATGAAATTAAAATCATGATTTCCACATTTTACGTATACACATATTAAATTTTACAAAATTATAATGTAAATTTGTTCAAACATTGTGTGTGTTAATTTTGCATTTTAAATCACATTCTGTTTTTGCTTTTTAAAAAAGAACATAATCAATTATTATTTTCTTATTAATGACACTAATTATTAACGTGCTCTTAAATTCCAATGAGAGCTAAATGGTTGTATGTCTGGATATCACAAGCTTCGTAAACAATTAATAAAATCATCATCTCAAAGATTAATTACTAATTACATTGTCACCAGAAAATCATAATAATTAAAACATGTATAAAAAAATGTAAATTACTGTACTGTAAATTATGCATAAAAATATATTATTTTGAATAAAATTAAATATTATAGTTAAAAAAAGTTTGTCTTGAATCAATTTTTTTCAAATTTGAAATTTTTTATTAGTCATATTTTATTTCCTTATTTTTTTTTTGCACGAATTTTAAAGTAATTTTTACGTTGGTGCTTTGCTTTTATGCGAATTTTGAAAAATCACAGACTGCATCCCCCCTTTTTCAAAGTAAGTTACGTCTATTTTTGCGCGAATTTGTTTGTGCGTGTTTTCTGAGGAACCTATCTATCATGTAAAACGAGACCCAGGTGTATATATTTTTTTTATTTATGGAGAAAAAAATAATAATAACATTTTGATTAAACTTATGTTTAAGATTTGAGCTATACTTTACAATATATCATGATTAAGTATGCATTTTTATATTATTACTATCAACATTATATGCTATTTAATATTGATGCGATTTTAAAAATATTAGTCATTTTATATTTATGTGTTATCTGTGTAACATGACAGAAAGATGTTCACTTATTGTTACTATTATTATTACAATTTTAGCATTTATGATACTATGCAATATAATAATTTAGTATTAAGATTTGAAAGAGTATTGTTATGTCCTGGATAGTTAGTGGCATATGTATAATGAATATTATATGTTTAGGAAAAGGATGTATATTTCTTGTTTTATTAATTACTTAAAAATATATTTTATTCAGTCATATTTGTTAATTATTATCATTTATTGGTTTTATGCATCAATGTAGTATTATATTTAGTGAGAGTTTAGAATTCATTCCTCTTCAGAATAAGTGATATTTATTAGCCGACCATTGTGTTCCAAGGTATGTGAATTTATTTCTTCATTGAGGATTTGGAGAGTGAGTTTAGTTCTCTCCTTATTATTATTAATATTCAAATAACTTAGTTAGTTTATTAGAAGATAGAGGGTTACTCTCTCCAGTAGTGTTGATATTTTCCTTGAGCAATGTTTTCTCACTTTCATAGTTGTATGGTGATTGGTTCATTCCCCTATTATATGTGTATATGTCTTGAGACTACATTCTAACATAATTCATTGTCCTCAGATAATAAGTGCATACTCTGGATTCATGCCATCACATGATTGTTTTCTCTCAGAAATAGCTTTGTTATATTTTTTACTACCATGTAAGGTGTTGTTAATATTGTAAGTTGGTCATTGATAAGTTTAGTTATTTGAAGTATATCATCTTCTTTAGGAACACTTGTAACTCCCTAAATGTGGGTTGAGCATTTGACATATGTGCTTTGCTGTGTGTTGCCAGAAATCATTAATAAAACTGATAGTAATTTATTCAAAATTAGAAAATTTATTATTAGCCTAAAATAAGCAGTGTACATCATGATCATCATCATCACCACTGAACTGGTAAGATTTGAAGATTATTTATCTTTACTCATTGTTGGGACATATATAGCATTGAGTGTGTGGGTGTATAAATATAACCTCTGAAATGATTTAAGGCTTTATTATAGCTTAAAACCATAAAGTTAATAAATAAGATATAGTTAATAAACTGTGATAATTAAAAACCATAACATTTGATAAATAATGTTTGGTTACAAATCCATTTACTTCTGTTTCTAATCACGACCATAATATAAATAATTAACATATAGCTGATAAAGCTAAAATTTATGAATTTATAGCATTAGTTAAGGCATATATATATATTTATGCAGAAAGATATAACTTGTACTTTAAATTTATCAATAATTTATTAGATTATATTACTTAATTGGCACAAAATAATTATTTGTAATATTAGTAAAATAGGTATTTGATTTAAAGGTTAAAATAAGTTTTAACTATTTTGTCCATTTAAAACCACCATGTGTCACAGATATGTAATTCAGTCATGTAATGTTTTAATTTAAGAAAATTTTAAATTGTAAAATTTTCTCTCTAAACAGTAGCACAAGCCTATTGCAAATATAATTTTTTAAAAAATTCTTTGTAACAGGCTTCTATGATATGTTATGGTTTATAAAATTTGTTCCTTGTATTAGTAAATGTTATTTTGTTATTTAATCTGGTGTAGTGTCTTATAATGTTCTTGGTACGTATCAAAACCAATTCCAAAATCTAAACATTATACAATTTATTTGTGCAAATATTTTCAATGTTTATTCCAGGTACAGACACATAATTAAATATTGAATTATTGAAGGGATAGTTATTTGCAGATATGAAAAATGCTTTAAATAATTATCAATTTGCTCTATTGATCACTATAGTTAGAATTGCACATTTATTGAAATAAGATTACATTAAGGTTAATTATTGTTTATTTTCATTTTTGATAAATTTATTATGCTATTGGTAGATATTTTGAGTGGATATAAAATCTTTTTTCAATCTTGATATTCAAATATTCTCCTAGTAGATGATGATATTATTCCAAATTTAAAGTTTAATGCAATTTTGTCTTAGTTAAATTATTTTATAATTTATTAAATTATTATTATTATTATTATTATTATTATTATTATTATTATTATTATTATTATTATTATTATTATTATTATTATTATTATTATTATTATTCAATAATTAAGTAGACATTAACTTGTTTATTAAGTGTATGTCTGCTTAGGGTTCAACATAGGATATCATTCATTTATCAACAACATGTTCATGAAATAAATATTAGAAATTTTTTATTAACTATAAGTACCCTGAGATCATAACATTATATTTTTAAAAATACAAAGTAATATATTTATTGCCTAAGAAATATAAAGTGGCATAATGAATCAGCAAAATTTATAAACTAATCATTTGTTGAATGTAAATCTTCTCATGGTAATATAATAGTAAAATAGTTAGAAATATAAGAATGTGTTGGAGAAGGGATGATGGAAGAAATTTATTATAAGAGATAAATTAAATGTACCCTTGCTACTTGGAGATTTATGTAGAGAGTACTGAGAGTGTTAAAGTTTTGCAAGAGTAAGTTGGGTTTTTCCTCCTCTTAAAATTAGTTAATATTTTATAATGTTTATTATTGTTGTAATTATTGATGATCTTAGCATGAATTACTGTAACAACAACAGAACCCTAAGCTTTAGCTGTAGCATTGTTAACCTTATTCTCAATCTTATTTTACTCATTAGCGATAGCATTATATATGTGTTTAACCTGGTTTAGCTTGCATAGGAATCCTCTCTCATTTCTCACTGGGTAAAATTTTGCCACCCAACATGTTGGCCTGATAGATAGTCATTGATTTGTAATTATTGTTCTGAGAAAATAGATTTGGAATAGAATAAAGAGAATATTTCATTGTATATGAATACTGCATGATCTAACCTGTTTGCCACAATGAATTAATTTACATGTTTTAATGTGTTTTAATGCTTATAAATTGAAATTATTTAATGAGTTGATTAAATTAAATATTTAAATTGATCTGTACCATGTGAGTAATAATAATATGACCATTATTTATAATCAATTAATAATATTGATTTCTGGTTACCAAGACATTATAATATAAAGACCATGTGGTAGATGTATATTTTTTTGGAGATTAATGGATTAAAGTGATAGGTTCTTTTTGAAATAATTTGTTGTATGGTCTATACAGTTTAGGGAGACCAATACACTAAAGTTATCATTGTGATTTGGATGTTTCAATTGATGGAGGGAAGAACTATGTGCCTGATTATTTATGAAATAATTTATTTAACAAAATTTTAACATTGTCAATTATTATAATAAATATTGATAGTTTGAGCAAAGAGATAGGCCATTTGGGAGAGACCCAAAATGTGATGATGCCTTCTGATTCACAGTGTGTATCTACAGTTGAACCAAACAGTATTTTCTCCTGAGCCTCATGTTTCAGAGTTGAAAACAAATCAGGAAAGAACTCATGATGAAGATCTTAAGCAATTTATGTTAATGATAAAAATAGTCTTGAAAAAAAATTTGATACTCAAGAAAAATCTTAAAATGAAATGATAATTAGTTTTGAAAATAAATTTGATGCTCAGAACATTAATCTTCAAAATAAATTTGATGCTCAGAAAAATTTTAAAATGAGATGAGAATTAGTTTTGAAAATAAATTTGATGTTCAGATAAATGAATTTAAAGAGTTGACAGAATCTTGAAATGAGATAAAAACTAGTTTTGAAAATAAATTCAATGTTCATAAAAATGAAATGAATGATAGATTTGACACTTTGAAAATAAACTTGGTGATCAAAAAAATCTCAAAATGAGATAATAAATAGATATGATATCTTAATAAATAAAGTTGGAAATAGATTTGATGTTTTAGCAAATAACCTGAGAGAAACAAGAGAGTTTGTGGAAAATTTAAAAGAGACTTTAGAAAGTCAAGTTGCAGAATCTTGAGACTATTTAGAAAATAAAATTGTAGAATCAAAAGAACAACTCAGAAGTGATTTTGTGGAGGAAATAAAAATTAGATTAGGGAAAAATAAGGAAGAAATTACGTTTGGTCTTAATTTGTGGTTTGAAAAGATGGAATTAAATTGTAAGATAGTTAAACAAGAGTCTAAGTTAAATAATTTGGAAATAAAATTAGAAAAGACCAATGGAAAATTGTCAGGACACATAATAGACATAGACCATAAATTGCAAAATATAGAACTACAGTCCACTAGCCTTGTAGAACAATTTAAGGTTGAATTAGATTTAAAATTTAAAAGTACTGATGAAAAATGACAAGTATAGATGTTGAGGAATATATAGAGAATACACATGAACAATTGATCCAACTGGATGATAACAAACAGTCTCAGATTAATGTAGGTTTGCAAACTGTTAAACATGAATTGTTACAGTCTGTGCAACAATCAAGGATAAAAGTGCATGAAGTTAAGAACTTTACCTTCTATTAGAAAAGGCTATTAAACAAGTCCAAAAAAATTAATAGATGCTGGGTAGAAATTATATGAGTTGCCAAGTAAAGAAGTTGAGCCAAAATTCAAAAATGGGAAAGCACTTTAATAAATTTAAACAAGAACAAAAGTATTCTATTTATGAATTATTAGCTGATATGAAATTAGATGATAGATTTAATGTAGTGCATCCATTCAGGATTGACTATTAATTGCCCCCATCCTCAAGCCTATACCTTAGACTCTGTATACAAAGACATTGACATCCATTTATGAAGGGTCTGATTTACCTATGTAATACCATGATTTTTGCATGGACAAAACTTTGATGTCATCTTTATACATTTTGAGTCATGCAAGCTTAGTCACCTATCTGGGGCCCTTCCTATGCTCCTATGGATCACTGTAGTCCTTTTAGGTTATGTAATGCAGGATGTCATCATTGAACTTTTTTGTTCCTTGAATACCATTTAATGTATCCTATTTTTAACCTTATCATATGACTTGTAACCAAATTACAGAATAAAATTTCCTATATTTTATAAATAAAAAAAACAGCTGCATAAGCCTATTATAAATATAATTTTTTAAAAAAAAATTCATTGTAACAAACAGTCTTCTATGATAGGTTTTATAAAATTTGTTTCTTTCGATTAATAAATGTTATTTTGTTGTTTAATCTAGTGTAGTGTCTTATAATGTTCTTGGTAGTCATTAAAACCAATTCCAAAAATCTAAACATTATACAATTTATTTGCACAAATATTTTCAATGTTTATTCCCGATAAAAACACATAAATAAATGTTGAATTATTGAACTGATAGTTATTTGCAGATATGAAAAATACATTCAAATAAATATTATCAATTTGCTCTATTGATCACTATAATTAGAATTTCAAACGTATTGAAAAAATATTTCATTAACATTAATTATTGTTTATTTCCATTTTTGATAAATTTATTATGTTATTGGCAAAAATCACTTTTCAAAAGTTGAATGCAATTTTGTCTTAGTTAAATTATTTCATAATTTATTAAATTATTATTATTATTATTATTATTATTATTATTATTATTATTATTATTATTATACAATAAGAAGTAGACATTAATTTGTCTATTGTAGGTCATAAAATAAATATTACAAATTTTGTATTATTTGTAAGAACCCTGAGATCATAATATTATAATTTTAAAAATAAGAAATCATACATTTATTGTCTAAGAAATATAAAGTGATATAATGAATCAGTAAGATTTATAAACTAATAGTTTGTTACATGTGGATCTGACCATGGCAATATGATGGTGAAGTAGTTAGAGAAATAAGAGGGAGTTGGAGAAGGGATGATGGAAGAAATTTATTATAAGAAAGAAATTAATTGTACCCTTGCTACTTGGTGATTTATGTATGGAGTACTGAGATTGTTAATGTTTTGTAAGAGTGAGTTGAGGTTTCTTCTCTTCTTAAAATTAGTTAATGACATTTTATAATATTTATTATTATTGTAATTCTCGGTGTTTTCTGCATGAATTACTGTAGCAACAACAGAATCCTGAGTTTTAGCCATAGCAACCTTATATTTAATCTTATTTTACCCATTAGCATAGTATTATATATGTGTTTAACCTGGTTTAGCTTGCATAGCACTCTCTCTCTCATCATTCCTCAGTACAATATACAGATACAGAAAAAAATAAGAAAAAACACAATTACTTGTATGTAACACTGCTATTTCTAATATTTCAAGAGTAAAGCAATTTACATGTGGCTAATCTCTCCACATAGTAGAGGTGATCATATGATGTTTAGTGGTAGGAAAAAATATTTTTCATGAAAAACAATCTTCTGGTTGAAATATTAAAAATAGCACTTTTACATATAATTAATTTTGCTTTTTATTGTTATTTTTGTATATATATATTTTAGTTAATATTTTGCCCTATGTCACCTATTTTGTTTGTGTTGTATTTGAGTGAAATGGAAAGAGCAATAGAAAGATTAGGAAGAGGGATAGAGATAGTATTAATAGGTGGTAAGAGAGTATATATTTTGCCAGGTCTTTTTTTTGCAGATGATATATTTTTGTGTGCAGAAAGAAGAGAAGATATGGAAGTTATGCTGAGGACATGTGCAAGGGTGGGTAAAAAGATGGGGATTAAATTTAGTGAAGAAATATCAAATATAATGATGGTTAATACTGAGGAAAGAGAATATGTAGAATTTTTTTTAGGAGATACTAAGTTAAGTGTGGTGAATAGATATAGTTATTTGGGAATTATTTTGAGTAATCAGAAAAATTGTTTGGATGAATGGGAGAAACAATTGATAAATGAAGCAAAGAAAAGGAAGGGATTGATAAAGCAATTAACAATGTTTTCATATAATAAATATGATGTAGCTAGAATTATATGGAAGGGAGTTGCAGTAGCAGAGTTAAAATATGATAATGATGCATTATGTGTTAGTAAAGGGATATTATATTAAATTAGAAAAAGTACAAAGGGAAGTAGGAAAACATGCATTGGATACAGATGTATGGACAGCAAGGGAGGCCATTCAATGAGAAATGGGATGGTCTAGTTTTTATATGAGATATGCAAAAACTAAAATGAAAATGTTTGTTAGATTGCGGTTTATGGAGAATAGCCAAAATAGTAATTAATTGGGTTATATGTAAAGGGCAGGCAACAAGATGGGTGAGAAAGGTAATGTGATATGCAAAAGATTTGGATAAAGAATTTATATCAGTATATTTGTACAAAAGATGGGATGATTGTGTTGGGAGGATTTTTTAGTGTTATAGTGGTAAGGAATTGAATAAAAGAATAGATTTATTAATAAAGAATAGGGAGTTAGAGAGATAAAGAACTAGTATGGAGAGTAAAAAGAGTTTATATATATATATATAACAGATGGAATTCTACCAAAAACACCGTCAAGCGTAGTTTTCTGTTTACATAAAAGTCAGAGCGAGTATTCACTATCTCTAACTTTAATTCCACTTTCAGATCATGATTTCAAGCTATTTGCTATCGTCAGTGAAAGACAGGAATAAGAAACTAGATCTAAACACAAACTCTGAGCATTTATGAAACAGTTTCTATTCAGCTTGCAAGCATGAATCTTTTAGACATGTTAATGTCTTCAAACTCAGCATAGCAAGCCAGATAGCTACATGGGTCTGATCTCAGTTCAGCATCACCACATAGTAGAAGCCTCTGCAATATACATCATTTCAAGAAAGACCTCAAAGGTACATTTATGAAAAACACAAAAAAACACAAGTTAAAAAACTTGCTAACGCTTGTATTTATGATAACAGATGGCATTCTACCAAAAACACCGTCAAGCATAGTTTTCTGTTTACATAAACGTCAGAGCGAGTATTCACTATCTCTAACTTTAATTCCACTTTCAGATCATGATTTCAAGCTATTTGCTATCGTCAGTGAAAGACAGGAATAAGAGACTAGATCTAAACACAAACTCTGAGCATTTATGAAACAGTTTCTATTCAGTTTGCAAGCGTGAATCTTTTAGACACGTTAATGTCTTCAAACTCAGCATAGCAAGCCAGATAGCTACATGGGTCTGATCTCAGTTCAGCATCACCACATAGTAGCAGCCTCTGCAATATACATCATTGCAAGAAAGACCTCAAAGGTACATTTATGAAAAACAAAAAAACACAAGTTAAAAAACTTGCTAACGCTTGTATTTATGATAACAGATGGCGTTCTACCAAAAACACTGTCAAGCGTAGTTTTCTGTTTACATAAATGTCAGAGTGAGTATTCACTATCTCTAACTTTAATTCCACTTTCAGATCATGATTTCAAGCTGGCTTTCACTGACGATAGCAAATAGCTTGAAATCATGATCTGAAAGTGGAATTAAAGTTAGAGATAGTGAATACTCGCTCTGACGTTTATGTAAACAGAAAACTATGCTTGACGGTGTTTTTGGTAGAACGCCATCTGTTATCATAAATACAAGCATTAGCAAGTTTTTTAACTTGTGTTTTTTTGTTTTTCATAAATGTACCTTTGAGGTCTTTCTTGCAATGATGTATATTGCAGAGACTTCTACTATGTGGTGATGCTGAACTGAGATCAGACCCATGTAGCTATCTGGCTTGCTATGCTGAGTTTGAAGACATTAACGTGTCTAAAAGATTCACGCTTGCAAGCTGAATAGAAACTGTTTCATAAATGCTCAGAGTTTGTGTTTAGATCTAGTTTCTTATTCCTGTCTTTCACTGATGATAGCAAATAGCTTGAAATCATGATCTGAAAGTGGCATTAAAGTTAGAGATAGTGAATACTCACTCTGACATTTATGTAAACAGAAAACTACGCTTGACGGTGTTTTTGGTAGAACGCCATCTGTTATCATAAATACAAGCGTTAGCAAGTTTTTTAACTTGTGTTTTTTTGTTTTTCATATATATATATATATATAAGTAAACAGAATATTAGGTGTGAATTAATATATGATAATAGTAAGGAAAGTAGTTTATTGTTTAAGGCTCAAACAGGAACTTTAGCAACAAGAAAATATAGAAGTAAATGGAAAAATATGGGTGATTTAGTCTATAAATTGTGTAAGGAAGGAATAGTAAATATTAGGCATCTGTTAATTGAGTGTAAATGCTTAAAACAGAAAGGGTACATATAATGAAGTTATGGAAGAATAAATATGAAAAAAGTGATTATACAGAAAGTGGATTATTGGTTTTTATGCTGGGTTTGGAAAAAGATAAGGGGGATTTAGATATAAAGGCCATTGAGTTGACAAAGATTATGTTGCAAAAATGGGATGGAGCAGAATATGGAAAAATTTAGAGTGGGGAATGTAAAATAAAGTGGATAACATGTTTCTCTGGGCAAAATATCTGAGAGATTCTTGACTTTGTTTAAGGAGAAATCACATCACATCACTAGACATTTATTTTAAGGGTGAGTAGGATATATGAACATGAATGTACTGGACTAAACCCAGGGAGAGCAAGAGTTCATGAATGTTGTTCAGACAATTGAGAAAACACTGCACTAAGACAAACATCAGCTAAATTGAGTTTAAACAATTTTTAAGTTTATTTATAAAGTAAATATTGGCACACAATAATTATGATTACATCAGGCATGTACTAGGAAGAATAAAATGTTAATGCTCTGGAAGACAGACTAATTTTCTAATAGTGCATTAGAAAAGGAGCAAAAGATTTTCCTTTAGCTGACAATTCACCCCAGACAATTCTGGTTTTCTTGGTCAAAAATTCAGCCAAAAGACCCAAAGTTTTCAAAAAACACAAACACGGTGATTTAAATTAATTATTGAAGGATAAAATATGGACAGGTGATTAAACTAAAATTTACACAAGACTTCCAAAGCATTTAGCACAAGTTAATAATAAAACAAGAAGGCACCATAAGCATATAGAATATACACTTTCCAACAAGCAAAATGGAAAACAAAATCGGAATCTTAAAACTAAGTTTCTGAGACACACTATAAAATACAAAAAAAAAAGCAAATACAGATAATAAATATTAGATTAAATAATTAATAAAACTTTATACATCACCCTTATTTTATCAATTGAGCAGAGATTTAATTAAAAGAAATTTATTTACCCTGGCAAGAATAAGAAAAAATTTACCTTATGGTAAAGCAAAGTTCATGTAGTTTCAAAGAGTGCACACTTTTATTATAAGTTCATCTTTCAGGTGTTCCATCCTTTTACAGTGGCAAATGTAGAGGCAAATTTGGGGGTCCTTCCTAATAAATCTTTATGGCATAATGAAAGAACAGCTTAGAGTCAGAGGCTCATCCTTATTTAAATTAGCAATGCATATTGTTGATTTCAATACATATAGCAGTGTATTTTGACATCTTGTGAAGACAAATTTCCAAAAAGAACTTAATTGTCTGAACTGCCGACAGTTTTAATCTCAACAAGCTAATATAACTGGAAATGTTGAATGAATTACTTTGAAGCAGCTTGTTCTAGCCAAGAATAATCTCTATTGTCCAAAATTTGCAAGGTTATTTATACCCACACTCCATTTACCACATAAACGTTTATTGTTTTCCAATTCTATGCCATAGGGCAGGGCAAATCTCAATCTCCCTCTCAAACTAATTTAGGAATTCTAACCAGAGATTATTTTAAACAAAAACAATAACACAAAATTAAATATCTGCTTTTAGAATTAAATTAAAAATGATTAAAATAAAAGAGACAGTAATGTAATTAATAAGTTTGCTTGTTTTTAATCAATTTGATTAAAAAAAAATAAAAACAAGCGGTAAAAGACAACTATTTTAAAATCAATTTTATATTAAAAAAAATAAAATGATATATCATAAATGAGTATGTGTTTTAATACACGCACTCTTATAAACAATTTTTTAAATAGCTTTATTGATTTAAATTTAACAAAACCAAAAGTTAGTTTTATTTTTGGTGAAGTGACTTTTGAGCTGGATACTATCCATTTCAATTGCTACAATACATCATTAAAAAAATATAAAAACATTCCTGTGCTATTTTTTTTAACTATAAACATTTTAATACCACCCTAGAAACCTGGCTGAACATGTGCCTTGCACTCAAAACAATATTTTACTAAAATACATCTCTTATCCATTCTCATAAGTCATTAACAAAATCTTTTTTTTTATTAAAACAATCTATATGTTTACTAGAAGCTGAACCCTTAACTTTGTCTGGCAATTTTTTTTACTTTTTTCCACTAACTTTCTGAGATGACCTATTTTCACCCTCCTATCTTTTCTTAGCTTATAAAATTTTCTCTTGTTATCTAGTTCATATGCCTGATTCTTTTTCTTAACAAAACTCCCCAGTTCTTCATCCTTTCCTGCTTTATTTTCGATCATATCAACACTAGTAAATTGTAAAACTTCATTTCCTACCGCCTTTTTAAGTGTGTTAAATAAGATTGCTTTATAAATGGCTTTTATTTTTGCTTCAAAATCATATTCCAAAAACTTTTCCTTAACTCTTTTTTTTAGTTTTAAATCCATGTTCTAAACTACCAGTTAGTTTAACCAACTCATTTTAAATCTATTTCTTGACCTACATTTTCTAGATTTTCCACCATGCCTTCTATCTGTATCCAATCTTTACTTATTTCTAACTTTATTTCCACCTTCTCTGTTTGAACACTATTTTGTTCTACCTCAATTTCTTTATTCAACACATTTTTCAGATCATTTTCCATCTCAACTTCCTTTTCCACTTCCTGCTTTTCTTCTACTCTTCCCATTATTTGTCTGCTTATTTCTCTCATTTATCTAATCATTTCTACTTTGCACTCTCTAAATTCTTCCTTTATTTCAGTCATTATCTCCATCATCATCCTGAGCTCTGAGTCTTCTTTTTCTTTTTCCACCACTCCCATTTTCAGACAAGACTAAATTCACTATACTAACTTCTTAAAAAAACAAAAAAATCTAAAAGCGAATAAAATGCTATTTTCTGTTTGTATATTTATTTCATGTGAAAAAGAAAATGAACTATATTTAACTACTTTACTCTTTTAAATCCAAAAATTAACTCCAAAAGAAGAAAAAAATGCTATTACTGTTTGTTTATTTGTCATATAAAAAGACAAATCCCCTTCTACTAAACTGCTCCAATAATACATGCCATAACTAACAAAACTGATCTCTGCCTACTACATCTTGCCTCCTACACCTGAAATATTCTTTAATTGTCTGAACAAAATCTCACATGGGCTTAAACATTCAAAGCCCTATGTTGGCTGCACTATAATTTATAAGTATGTACTGGACAAAAAGATTTTTCTTTCACATATACTGAACACAAGGGTGATACTCCTCTGAAAATTGGAACTAGACATTTATTTTAAAAGTGGACAGGATATACAAACACGAATATGCGAGACTAAACCCAGGGAGAGCAAGAGTTCATGAATGTTGTTCAGACAATTGAGAAAACACTGCACTAAGACAAACGTTAGCCAAATTGAGTGTTTAAACATTTTTAAAGTTTTATTTATAAAGTAAATATTGGCACATAATAATTATGATTATATCAGACATGTACTAGAAAGAATAAAATGTCAATGCTCTGGCAGACAGACTAATTTTCTAATAGTTCATTAGAAAAGGAGGGAGAGATTTTCCTTTAGCCGACAATTTAGCCCAGACAATTCTGGTTTCCTTGTTCAAAATTCAAACAAAAACAGAATGGAAAGCTTCTTGCATGAATCAATGAACCATCATGGATGAGAATTCAATAACTTATTGAATAATGATGTCATATTGCCATAGTAGTGATGCATGGGCAAATCACATTTAAGACCACCAAGGTTGATTACAATGCAAGAAGAAAAAAAATAAATGACTATATCAGAGTATAAATTATAAAATGGGAGAAAACTTATGTCTCCAATTTAATGCAATAGTAAAATTAGAAAATACTCTGGTGTAAATGATTTCAATTTCATAAAATATTAAATCGATGATATAAAAAAAACTGACATATAATACGGGTGAATCACCAACCAAATGATTGTCCAAAACTAAATTGAGTACAAAAATTAAAGGTCTCAGTAGGAGACAGGTACATAATTATAAAACTAGTTATGATTTCCCAAGCATTTTAAGAAAGTGTAATAATTAGAATTACAAAATAAATCTACAAACAAAATTCACAGTACATGCGCTGGTAAATAAATTTCAAGCAAAAAAGATAAAAGATTAAATAAATCTAGCAAATCAAATATGAAGATTTGACCTAGATATTTATAAGTTAATTTATCAGAGAGTGTATAAGAGTTGAATATACAAAAACATTAAATGTCTTAGCAGAAAGAAACATTATATCACCTAGAATTTAAATGCGAATTAAGAGTATCTTCCTGCTAGTGGTTCACTTAAACCAATTGCATGTTTTAATAGAGATTTAGAAAGATGGATGCATATGTAGGACCAACAGAACAGCACAGACAAGATTTTCTTAGTTCACAAAAGAAATATCAGAACTAAGAATGTCATAATTCTTCAAAATGGTCATGGTCAAGTATGTCCAAACCAGCCAAGGTTAGTCTCATACAAAAAAGGGGAAGATTGTGGACTACATAATCTGAATTATAGAAAAAAAAATCTCTACCAAAGAAAAACTAGAATAACAAATACGATAAATAGCCAGCCAAAAGACCCATGGTTTACAAAAAAATGCAAACACAATGATTTACATTAATTATTGAAGGATAAAATAGAGACAGGTGATTAAACTAAAATTTATGCAAGACTGCCAAAGCATTTAGCATGAGTTAATAAAAAACAAGAAGGCATCATAAGCATATAAAATATACACTCCAATAAGCAAAATGGAAAACAATGTCAGAATCTTAAAACTAAGATTCCAAGACACACTATAAAATACAAGGAAAAGCAAATACAGATAATAAATATTAGATTAAATAATTAATAAAACTATATACATCACACTTATTTTAGATTGAGCAGAGATTTAATTTAAAAAAAATTATTTACCCTGGCAAGAATAAGAAAAAGTTTACTTTACAGTAAAGCAAAGTTCCCTTAGTTTTAAAGAGTATGCACTTTTATTTTAAGTTCATCTTTCAGGTGTTCCATCTTTTTACAGTGGCAAGGGTAGAGGCAAATTTGGGGATCCTTCCTAATAAATCTTCATGGCATAATGAAAGAACAGCTTAGAGGCAGAGGTTCATCCTTATTTAAATTAGAAACACATATTGTTGATTACAATATGTATGTATAGCAGTGTATTTTGACATCTTGTGAAGACAGATTTCCAAAAAGAACTTAATTGTCTGAACTGCCAACAGTTTTAATCTCAACAAGGTAATATAACTGCAAATGTTGAATAAATTACTTTGAAGCAGCTTGTTCTAGCCAAGAATAATCTCTATTGTCCAAAATTTGCAGGGTTATTTATAACCACACTCCATTTCCCATGTAAACTTTTTTTGTTTTCCAATTCTATGCCATAGGGCAGGGCAAATCTCAATCTCCCACTCAAACTAATTTAGGAATTCCAACCAGGGATTATTTTAAACAAAACGACAACACAAAATTAAATATCTGCTTTTAGAATTAAATTAGAAATGATTAAAATAAAAGAGACAGGAATGTAATTAACAAGTTTGCTTGTTTTTAATCAATTTGATTAAAAATAATAATAAAAAGAAGTGGTAAAAGACAACTATTTTAAAATCAATTTTATATAAAAAAAAATGATATATGTTAAACATAAATGAGTATGTGTGTTAATACACGTAATCTTATAAACAATTTTTTAAATAACTTCATTGATTTAAATTTAACAAAACCAAAAGTTATTTTTATTTTTGGTGAAGTGACTTTTGAGATGGATACTATCTGGTTCAATATATATATTCAAAATATATATACTGTAAATAGTTTTACTATTAGAAGAAAAATCAAATTGTAGACAATAAATGTTATATGCAAATAATCTTAATTGAAGATTTTTAATTAATTGAATGTTCATACCTTCTACAAACCAAATAGCTAAAAATTATATCAGGAAGTCATTTTATAACCATCTTCACTGACTATTTTCATCATTTCATTCTATATATATATATATATCTGATTGGTTAGAGTGAACAATAATAGAACGTGTGTTAAAATACAAATAATTGTTTTATACATATATGCTTAAAGAGAATACTTAAAGTATTACATTTAAAGAAATTAGGAAATTAGAATTCCTGAACATAAAATTATTTTGATATTATTTTGACTAATAGTAGAATTATGAAATAATCTACAATTCTCATAATTATATTTCAATAAGAAAAATGAGTTAAGCACTTTAGAAAGATATTAATAAAAAAAAGAGTATATAAGTGTATATATAGTAGAGAAAAGTGGAATCAGTATTCATTTGTAAAGTTGTTTGTTTTTAAAAGAAATTATTTCAAAAGTAATAGAGGAATTGAACTTTTATTAAAGTTTAACCATAGTAATATCTCTATTTTGGCAATAATATCTGATATAAAAATATCTATATTAGTATTACATAGATACTCTATATTGAGAGATGGAATTGAATTATGCCCAATAGTATATGAGAATATTCTTTTGTGAAGGACAGCTATATAATATTTGGATTGTAGTTATTGCTGGGCAATGAGTGAACAAATATACAATAAATCTCGACAGAATAACAGCACATATATATTCAGCAATAATAATTTATTAACAATTAGGAAAAAGAATTACTATACTGATCTTTAACACACACATAAAGTCTGCATTTGAGCGAGCTTAATTCACGGGTTAATTATTGAATAGCAAATAATATTAAGCTATTATTCACTTTACCTTCACTAATGTCTATAGTCTTTATAACACAACCCACGATAGGCTTCAGGAGGTATTTCAAAATAATAAGTCTGTTAAAAGCATTAGTCAGCTTAGTGACCTACAGGGGCCAAGATCATGGGAATAAAGTACTCTAATGATGATCTTTACTGTTCTTCAACTCATGGATGCACTGGCGGTAGCAGCAATCACAAAAAGAGCCCACAGTCCTTTTTCTCTAGCTTTTATATTCATGCTTTCTTTTGTTTCTCTTATCATTTTGAAGTAAATTCTTTGGCTTTAATTAAGCAGTTTGTTTAATTACTTTACGTATTATTTAGGGTTTGTTATCATACAATGAAATTCCTCTTAGCTATTTAATTATACAATTAATTATTCTCTTAGAAATTTATTTTCATATACGGTAAGTTTTTAAGGTCTATAATATTAATTAATCTTAGGAATTTATTTTCATATCTGTAAGGTTTTAGATCTATACAATTAATTAGTGTCTTAGGAATTCATTTCCATATAAAGTAATTTATAAGATCTATTCCCTTAATTAATATATACATTTGTTTATGTTTCTTTAAACTATGTTTATTTGAAACATTTCTTTTCAATAATATATTTATCAGCATTTGTAAGTTTAAAATATTATTTAATATTTTGCACTCCTCCCCTTACTCCAGAAAATTGTTTAGACTTATGTATAGTCATTGAATCTGCCAGTCTTCATATCTGATTCTGGGTCTGGGTGATCTAGTTGTTAATCTGGTCAGCTTCAGTGTTGGTTCTAATTTCTTTTTCATTCTTCCAGGTTCCATGTTGCAGCTTTCTGGTTTTTCTTCTTCATCCTTGATCCATATTTCATGCAGTGTTGGTTCCCCTGTGTCTTGTATTTCTTGATTTTCATTTTTTGGCATGGGGACTGCAATTTTCTAATCTTCAAATCACCAACAGACATGATTTACATGTCTTCTGTATGCCCTGTTCCTTCCTGTACTTGGATGATTGCTATTGTTTTTAATAATATTTTCACAATTTCTCCTTTAACCAATTTCTTTTAGATTATGTCTCAAACCCACACTGTCACCTATTATGCATATATTGTATCTTTTCCAATCCATTGTTTCTATTTTTTTTCATTTTTTCAGCCAGCTACATATTTTGTTCTCAGTTTATAAGTTTCTAGTTCTTTTTTTAAAACTGTAATCTCTTTTTTAAATTATTCAATTCTTTTTTGTAACTGTCTTCTTGTTGCCAGTGCAGGTGGCTTAATACATGGTCCACTCTTCACATAGTTACAATTCCTGTTTTGGCACTATCTGTCATTTGTACAGTTTTTTGAATGAAGGGCAATTTACTAGTTTTATAGATGGTCACACATTTTCTAGCAACTTTATGCTGTTTTTCAATTAAGAGGGATTTTTTAAATAAATTTTAATTTTGATTTTTAGCTCATGGAATCACTCTCTCCCAAGGATATTGTTAATCTGCCTTTTGCAATATATAGCAGTGTACTAATTTTTTTACTGCAATAGTTAATGGGTGCTGTCACACTGCCTAATAATCTTCGCACATTTCTATTTACATCATGTGCTTTAATGTTTATTTTCTTCTCCACTTTATTTTCCACATTATCAGGTGACAGTGAGATCCAAGTCTGTTAGTGACATCAGAAAAATAGCTGACCCACTATCTATCTCAATCAACAGTTCTTTTCCACAAAGTCTCAGCTTTATCATAAACTGATTTAGAACTTGGGTGCCCATGTTTTTAATCGTATGGTAACCTCCTCTATTTGCTTGCATGGGTAATTTACTTCTGTAAATATGAGCTAAATGCCCCTTTTGTCCACATTTAAAACATGTTCTTTATGCCACCTACATTCTTTTGATATGTGGTCTTTTTTTTCATATGTCATAGCATCTGCCGGGACGCGAACCCACACCCGTCTGCAACCAACTACTTGCTTGCATGGCGGCTGCGATACCTCTCGGCTAACAACGCAAGACACAACAAAACCACATTTCACTAACATTCTTACTTTTTTCAGCTTTCAGCAGTACAGATTTTTCCTGTTCTGTTTTAAACACACTCATTCTAAGATTTTCATCTGTTTGTGTGCTAAAAACTTGAGACTGTTTAAGAATTAGCTCACATGCTATGCCTTTTTTGATTGTATTGTACCGGTCGAAAATGTATGACCATTCAACAAGATTTAGAATCTAAGCAAAAGTATCCCGAATCCAATAATGCCCGAGATACCCAGGTCAGGAGCAATCGTGAATTCTAACCTATTTACCCATTCCCCAAATCTATAACACTACGGACAACACTGTACGGTGATACTACATAAATTAATTATTTTCAGGCCGGTGCTACATCGTTTTGCATAAGACTCAGCTGGTGATGATGATGAGAGACCGAGTGAACTCAAGATATAAGTTTAAAACATACATAAATATAAATATTAGTAAGGAATTTCGAACAACTGAATTAAATTTAATATATATAAATATTTATTTTGACAAAAATTCAAGATTTTATATATACAGTATTCAACTTCACGCATTTAAAACTTTAATTTTTGTTACAAATGTTTGACGATCTTTTTACACAACTGAACGTATATTTAAAATAAGCTTTTATTTAATATTACAAAAAGAGATTTGGGTGGTTGGTGTACTTTATATATTTAGGAACACATGTAAAGATATAATAATAAGAGTTTCGCTGATTATATGACTTGAATATAATGCCCTTGGCATTGGATACATATTTTCATTTATAGATTTTATTTACAACTCTAAAATGAGGACACATTGTGATCAAAATATACCTAAAACATTTATTTATTTTACATTTTCGACATTTAAAGATAAAGAATATAGTGAAACACTAAAAAATACGGTCATGGCTTATTTCAATAAAAGGGAGGGCAGCTTCATGAGAGATTGGATTTAAACTCCAACTAAAAATATTATAAAGAGAAAACGTTTCATTATTACATATTATTATGATTTATTTTGTCAAACAGGCCAAAAGAAAAATGAACTATAAGAAATTGCGGTGTTAGCATAATGGCCGAATATTTGCTGATCCAATTATTTTGAAGTGCTTCATCATATTACGGAAAAAACAGTCTAGCCGACTTGCCACCCCACATTTTGTGGAATCGGTTGACAAAAGGTCCTCGGACGGAGATGCAATGGTCCGAACTTTGCCGGAATTATCTCATGTTTTGCTCTCGTTACGCGAGTATATATATAGATATGGTCTAGGGACATTCATCGTCCTGTTTACGACCTGAAACAAAGAAGAGACGACTCGGGCATTCCGACGCACCTCTCTAGATGAAGCTTAACATGAAGAGTGGCCTATGCTAACAACGCTATTATGTATAATATAAAATCATTGGATTTAAAGACTAAATATAAAGCCTTAAAGAGTTTAACAAATACATAATGATATGTTAAAATAATGACCCGTTTAAGATAGAATCATTAATCAGAAGTTAAAACTATTTATTAATGAAGCTTACATTGCTCCCTTCTTGAATCAATTCTATTATGTTTAAATATATATATATATAAAAACTAAAATTCATGCACTTAAAAGTGCGAACAACAAAATAGAATTTGTTCACCAGCCTTTTTGGCAATGATGAACAATAAAGAAATCTATAAAATTAAGGGACACCAATATGCACCCCAGATTGAAAAGTATTTATATCATTTTCTATAATTTTACAGTAAAATATATTTTTTAAAAAAACATATATTCATTTTACAAGACAAACTCAGTCTTACAAACTATTTAGAAATAAATAAATAAGAACTCATCCCCTAAGTTCGTAAAACTGGGTTATATTGGCATTTACAAATAAAAGTTCAATGAAAAATATAAAAATATCATTAAAAATAAATTATGACCGCACTAAATGATAAAAAGTAAAAAACGTGAGTTGGATGGAAGTAGTTTACAATAAAATCAGTTAGGCTTATGGAGAATCGATACCAAAGAAATAATTATTAAGTTTTAGATAACTGACCAAAAATAATTTCAAATCAATTTCCAGATTGGAAATAAATTTGATAAAAAATGTTAATCTCTAATTAAAATCGATTAGCTTTGTTTTAAATTTTACTTTAATTTAAAAATTCCTTTTTAATCATGAAGTAATGTTCCCACCTCTTTAATTATTCTTGGACAGTCGTCTTCCATCTTGAATATTTGTATACTTATATGAAGAAAATATTTATAAAATAAATAACACATAGTTAAGAAAAAAAATACAAAATTATTTAAAGGATTTGCTTGTGCTTTTATATATACATATAAGCTCCGTTAATATATGTATATATCTGAGTCACATCCATAAAAGTCAATCTTTAAAATTAAAGAAAATTTTTATTTGAGATTTATATTTATAAACTTTTATAGTTGCTTCTCAGAAATATACGTATAGTTTATATACATGTGACGGAAAAAACAGTGGGTTAAGTGGTAGAACAGTGGAGCTTGATCTTGGGCTAAGATCGACTGCTACAGTATCTTGTATGTAATCTCAGGTTCTGTGAGAAATTGCTGACTGAATCTATTGTCAGACATTCCTCATAGTAACTGGTCCATGAGTATTTTGTCTACGAAGTCACCATACCCACAACCTTCAGTCAATTCATTAAGAGGTGCATTATTCTCTTTAATTTTCTCACCCTTTGGCTGCTTCTTTCTTTGTAAGATTAAGTAAACTATGTGATGTGACAGATTAGGGATAAAATGATTGCCTAATTTCTCAATAAGATTTCTCAAGTCAAATAATCTATTTATGACTTCTATTAGTTTAATTTCTACAAAACTCATGAGAGCTACTACTTTTATCTTGTTATCTTCAATGCCATTTAAAGTAAAGAACTTTTGTAACTGTGTAATATACAATGACCATTCAGACGCATTGCTAACCTCAAATTCAAATATATTATTCTGCCCAAAAGCACTCATGACTGATTACTGACCAATTAGCCTTACTACTAACTTTAATGACTAGAATTTTGTACTTTTCTCCCTAAATTCGAAAACCTGAATGCCAAAAGCTTACTAATAGCTTAAACATTTCCTATTTCTCAAGGTTTGAACAACAATGACTGCCAATAATTTGACTTTTTAATTTATTTGTTATTCACAGGTTCAATGTGACTGTGCCAATACTTTGCTAAGTCCCCAACTATGACTGGGTGACCAGCAAACAAATATACAATAAAAGGACAAAATAATAGCACATAAATATTTAGCAATAACAATTTATTAACAATTAGGAAAAATAATTACAATACCTATCTTTAACACACATATAAATTCTGCATTTGAGTGAGTTTAATTCACAGGTTAATTACTGAATAGTAAATAATGTTTATAAAGTTTAGGTAAACTATTATTCACTTTACCTTCGCTAATGTCTATAGTCTTTATAACACAACCCTTGATGAGCCTCTTGAGGTGTTTCAAAATAATAATAAGACCGAGATGGTCTGTTAAAAGCACTAGTCAGCTTAGTGACCTACAGGTGCTGAGATCCTGGGAATAAAGTACTCTGATGATGATCTTTACTGCTCTTCAACTCATGGACACAGAGACGGTAGCAGCAACTACAGAAAGATCCCACAATCCTTTTTCTCTAGCTTTTTATATCCATCTCTTCTTTTGTTTCTTTTCAGGAATAAATTCTTTGGTTTTAATTAATCAGTTTGCTAAATTAATTTATATATTATTTAGTTTGTTATTATACAATAAAATCCATTTTAGCTTGTAACGGTCAGAAAACGTGTGACTCGTAAACATAGTGCAGAATTCGACCACCATACAGAACAGCAGCACCATCGAGTAGCGAAGCCACCCGTGGTACTGAGTTCGAACATAGTTTATCGGTTCCACAATACAATCCACGAAACAACGCATCTGATGCGACATTAGTAAATATTTCCTTAGGCACGGTGGTCAGGGATATGCAAGAGACTCATTTTATTCTCGAGTTAGCCAATAATCAAACTAATATTAATTAAACATTCATATTTACATAATCGAGGAAATATTATATAGAATGGGTATCGAATAAATGAAACGTAACTGCAGACATATAGTTTAAAATTATTTATTAATACATTTTAATAAAACAATTATTAATAATATTTAGGGATTCAAAGCTTCAGTAGCGGAATTCGCGACATGATTATATTTTAAAGAATACATTTATTTATTTAGACATTATTTTATATTGAGGATTTCAGTAGCGGTATTTCCGATACTGAAATGTTTACAAAAGGAATACATTTATTTGAAGGCGTAATCTAGCTACCTAAAATTCTCGAGTAAGTATTTCTAATGCATGCCTGGATGGATTTATACCTTCGCAATGCAAGAGTCTAAAGTATGGGTTATAAGAGTAACGGCAGACATATTTATTTAATTAAAATATTTATTTATAACTAAGGGCAAACATTTATTTGAGAGTGAATTACGAAGATAATGCAGAGGCGGAGTAATATATATAGAATAATAGAATTGAGCAAAGGAACACGTGGTACGCTTTAGAAAGGCGATATAGAATGGCAGTATATTGAAACTGCAATGCCGCGAATGGGTTTATAAGAATGTCAGGCTGGTCTCTGCCCCGACCCGATGAAGTAAGGTGTCACATAAGCATAACCAGGGATAAGTGGTCCGTGTCGCATTTTTGCCGGCTGGCCGCATGACGTTGTCAAGTCCTACGGGAGCACCCATTATGCCCGCTTGTGTAGGACGACTGGAGTTAATTTCAACCCAGAAGAATCCGGAAATTTCACGGCGGAATGGGTTATCGCGTCTCTAAAATGTAACACATGTATACTTATAAACGATTGTGACAAGATTTAAGTAGATTTCTGACTTGGCCCTACATTACCAGCATTTACTCAAGAACTCTGGTGACTCTCAAAGAAATGGGATTTTCTAGAATTTATTCATGATGATTTAGTAAATATAAAACAGATATATAAATTGGGAATTATTATAACTAATACGTCAGCCATTTGCGAAGTTGTAGACCCCTGCATTACAATAAATGAAGCATTGAATGCGTGTCGATTTATATGAAAGTTAAGTTATTAAAGAAAGTAAATATTAATGAAAATTTGACACGCATTCATTGTTTTAAGCGATCATAGATTTACTTTGAAAATTGAAATAATTATGAGCATGCAATAATTAAATAACTATAGATAGAAATGTAGATTATAGAAATACGCACCCAAGACAGAATGAGGTAAGCTAGATTAGTAGAGAAATTTACACATTAAATTAATTATTCAATTTTAGTTATACAAATGATAGTTTTTACATTTTATAAATTTAGATAAGTAATGTGAAGAATAGGTATAGCATATTATTAGAGTGCTCTAGAGTTTGAACACAGACAGGTACCTGTTTTATAAGAAGTTTTCCGAGTCCATGAGTTTAGCAGCAAAAAGTTCACGAGTGGCAAGTCTTTCTTGTATTTAGATATTCATTTAATTTCATGGCAGCAGCTTTTCATTTATTTCAGGCAGCAGATCTTCATGGTGAATTTATGACGGGCAATGGAAAGTTCAGCATCCGGTGGGCCATAACCCGATGGAGAATAATCTAGGTGCTTTACTCGGTCATACCTTGGCAGGAACAAATTATTTTATATTTTTGGAGACTCTCAGTGATCGAGAGCAAAGCTAAAGTTTAAGTGAATGTCTCCAGCAAGTCTAAGATGGCCTCTTTTTTTATCTTGATCTTTCACATTAGGTTCTACTTAATCTGCCCCGAGGATAATCAATGCATTTAGTTGGTTTTTAATTAAAGAAAGCTGCCGTTCTATTGTTTACATTTACTAATTAATTTTGGGGAATTTTTCTTTAATTAATTTATTATCTATCACTGACCGATGCTTTTAAATTTCAAAAACAAAAAGGGAACATAAGATTATTTTAACTTTTAATTAAATATTACATCAGATATTTTTAGAATTATTATTAAATGAAATTTAAACAAAGCAATAAATACGAACTTTATAATCCAAAATAAATGATTAAAATTATACAAAATTATATAACTAAAAGAAATCTAAATTATATTATTTTATCCCTATTTATTGCGTTTAATTTGAGATCGAAATGTGTGCGTGTTTATGCTGAATTCTACATATATTTATACATTTCTAAGATTGCTACACACACAATTCGATACCAAAAAGTTTAAATTTGGGTGGGATAGACCGGTCAGTGAGAGACGACAGAAAAAGGTGAAACTTAAGATTCGAATACGAATCTTACTGTTTCAAGCTTTTTAATTATACAATTAATTACTCTCTTAAGAATTTATTTCTATATACGGTAAGTTTTTAAGGTCTATAATATTAATTAATCTTATGAATTTATTTCCATATTTGTAAGGTTTTAGATCTATACAATTAATTAGGGTCTTAGGGATTCATTTCCATATAAGATAATTTATAATTTCCTTAATTAATATACAGATGTGTTTATGTTTATTTAAACAAACTTAATTGAAACATTTCTTTTCAATGATTTATTTATCAGCATTCATAAGTTTAAAATATTATTTAATATTTTGTAGTTATGACATATTCAATTATGTTTATTACATATAATAAACTAGATAGGATCAATTTATACCATGAATAGGATGAAGTGATATGGTTGTATAAATGGTTAATTTATCTTATTCTAAATTTATTATAAATCTGGTGACAATTATTTGGATAAATATTACCATAATTGGTCAACATTATAAAATATAAATCTTGTTGTTTTATATAATGATTCAAACCCAAAATAAAGGACCAAGACGATTATTACAGGTAATATAAGTTGAAGCATCAAATCAATGCACAGAGATTCTACAGATATTTATTTAAAATCCCTTTATTCCATTATTATTCCCACCTTCCTCCATCCCCATTTGATTCTTTAGTAATTTTTGTTCAATATGTTAAATATATGTATACTCTTAAATATTATTTTTTAATTAATTAAATGAAACTAATATATATAAAATTTAATTACGCATATTCTTGAGGTTATAGCCTTAGTAAGTATTACTTAATACAATAATGTGCGTTTAAATAAATTTATAATTACAATTTTTAATTAAATATAATACATTATAAAAATCAGTAACTTACCTGCTTTATAAGTGGCAAAAAACCCTCTTTTTTTTCCAACATTACTGCCATCAGTTTTAAAGGCAACAATTAAATTATTGCCAAATTCGTTTTGTTTATGTAAGGTGAAAATATCATGGTTACAGATAGTAAAGAAACTCCAACTACCTTTAGTTTTTTAAAAAATAGAAACAATTTTAAATAAGTATTTTTTAAATTATCAATAATTCTATTTTAAACTTCATTAAAATATTGCTTAATTATTATTTGATAATTTTGGTATACTCAAAATTTTTATCAAATTGTTTTATGTATTTTAAATTTGCCTTAGACCAAAAGTGTTTACATTTATCTATTTGAGCTCAATATGTAAATCATCATTTGTAAGTTGCCTACATACTATATTTGTTTATTTATATGTAAGCTACTATTTGTATAGTACCGACAAAAAACTACATTATTGCTATTTTTTTTCTTTTCAAATGTAATTTTTTTTTTTAGAAAATAAAACTATAGACTACTGCAAATTATAAGCAAATGGTAAATATCAGTGAAATTTGTATTTTGTCTATAAATTGCTCAGACATTTATTTGGGAATGTTTTCTCTCAACCAACATTGAGCAAAAAATATATTTGTAAGACAGGACAATTATTTATAAGGATATAGGCAGTTCACACCAATCCTCATTGTTGTAGCCATAGCAAATAGTAAAAAGTAATATCAATAGTTGGTTTTGGCTTATAATTTAATAATGTGATACTTAAATAAATCTTTTTCTTGAAAAAAATACAGTTACTGTTGTTGCAAACAATGAATACTATAGAAATATGCCATCAAAACATCACATGATTACCATTTCATATGCTTACACATGCTGTTAATAAGAATATCAAACTTTTCATACAATAGTGCCACCAAGCACAAGCCTCTGTAAGCAATATAGCAGGAAGACTTGTACATAAACTCTGTACCTAATGCCTACTTATCCAACATGCACAGACTAGTTTCTAGCTTGTGGCTTTATCAGTGAAGAACTTGGATTTGAGAGCACTGCATCTAGACTTTAGGACCTAATGCAACTCTTCAGCATTTAACTATTTTGTTAATTATAAAGTTAGGAGCCCCAAGATGAAACCACCATAATGTTTCCAATACAAGCTTATACATTTGTATAGACATATAGATCTGAACTCAGTTTAAGTATCCATACATTGTGATGTCTTTAGTTTTTCAAAAATGATAGTCACCATTATCCCATGAACATGATAGGTATAAAACCATCAAAATTATTACATGATCACCATTTCATATATTTACACATGCATGTAATAAAAGTATGTGATGTGATATATTGTGGCTTCTCCTTAAATGAAGTCAAGAATATCTCAGCAATTATGCCCAGATAAACCTGTTAGCCACTTTATTTTCCATTCCCCACTCTAAATTTTCCCATATTCTTCTCCATCCCACTTCCACAACATAATCTTTGTCAACTCTATAACCTTTATATCTAAATCCCCTTTATCTTTTCACAAACCCAGCATAAAAACCAATAATTCACTTTCTGTATAATCATTTTTTTCATATTTATTCTTCCATAACTTCATTATATGTATCCTTTCTGTTTTCAAGCATTTACATTCAATTAAAAAATGTCTAATATTTTCTATTCCTTCCTTACATAATTTACAAAATTAATCACCCATTTTTTTCCATTTACATGTATATTCTCTTGTAGCTAAAGATCCTGTTCAAGCCTTAAATAATAAACTACTTTCATACAGTAGTGCCACCAAGTGCAAACTTTTTTAATAAATTGATACAAGAAGGTTTGCATATGAAATTCTAATCTAGGTCCTACTCATCCAATGTCTCCAGACTCATTTCTAGCTTTTGTCTTTCATCAGTGAGAAGCCCTGGAATTGAGAGCACTGCACTTACACTTTAAGGTCTAATGCAATTTTACAGCAGCCATCTTTTACATATTTTGTTAATATAATGCCAAAATCCCAAGATAAAAACATCATCATGTTTCCAACCCAAAATGTATGAATGCTGACCTGAATTCAGATTTATATGACTATACAAATGAATGAGCTTGGGTTGGAAACATTATGGGTTTTTTATCTTGAGATCCTAGCCATATAGTTAACAAAATAGGTAAGGTGATGGCTGGAAGGTTGCATTAGATTCCTAGATCTAGGTGCAGTGCTCTCAAATTCAAGGCTCCTCGTTGATGAAAGTCACATGCTAGAAACTAATCTGAAGATACTAATGAATAGGCACTAGATAAGAATTTTATGCACAAACCTTCCTGCATCTATTGATGACAAAGGCTTGTACTTGGTGGTACTACTGTATAGAGTGTTTGGTACTCTGCTTTTAATAGAATCTACCAAGGAATCCAATCAAGCTAACTCACAAAATCAGAAGGCATTCAAATTTATTTAATCACCAATGGCATCCATAATGCTGATCTCAAATTAGTTGTAATAGTGAGCAGATGACTCACTGTATATAAAGTGTTATAACTATAGTAGAACCAATGTTCTTATCAGAATTATTGTAAGATAATAAAAATGTTATTTTCAATGAAAACCATCAGTAGGAATAATACAACATTATAATTTCAAATTGAAAAACTACTTTAAAAAATTGTAGTTTATTATTGAGCAAACAAAATTAGCTCATGTGAATTAAAAATTGCTCTCAGATGTGGCTTTAAAATGTAGATCTGCATGGAGAAAAAATGACCACTACCTACATATTAGATTACTTATAAATGCACAAATTATTTAAACAGTGATATCTCAAAAAATGTTTGTGGAGATAAGAGCTAGTCAAGTTATGTTTCTGGCAGATGGTAAAACAAAATTAACGTTATGAAAAAAAGTAAAAACAAATTTTGAATTTGGGTTATGAAAAATATACAATGAAAAACATATCACAAAAAATATCATAATTTCAATGGAAACATGATCAACAATGCATAAATTTATAAATGAAACATGCATATATTGCAAAAACATAAGGCACATTGAGAGGGTATATTGAATAAATATCTACCTCCTTATAACATGGCTATAGTAAAGAAAAATGAAATAAAGATATAAAAAAATCAAATAATAGAAAACTTATAAGAATAGAGATGTCCATAAATAATTGTCCAATAAATATAAAATTTGATTCCAGGTCACAATCAAACTTAAGACAAAATTTCCAGCTTAGCATCAGTTAAAAACTTAGAACAGAGTTATGTAATAACAAATTACTTTGTTAGGAGAGATCACAATAAGTTTTTGCAAGGAAAATGTAAGAAAACATTACTTTTGAAATTTTAATTCAAAATTATTACCAAAGTATAGAAAAGAATAATTTGTGAAATTAGATTGCATTATTATAATAGTTAATCAAACTGAACACATATCTTAATACATTGGAAATTTCTAGAAGTTCTTAATAACAGGATTGAATGTTATAAAGCATCATTGACTATATAGTATTAAATAAAGCATATAGCCATATGAAGTTATTGCTGCATGTAAGTCACAGAATAACTTGGCTGACCCTTATTATTTATTCCAAATGGGCTACATTCTACTAACAATAAAAGTGAAGGGAAATAATGAGTATTTCTGTGAATTCTATATGTATTGTTAGTAAGAAGTTATCATTACAAAATTACTCACTACCATAAATCAAATATTTATTATTATCACAGATATGAGATTTTTTATAAAGATAGATTTAAAAAGGCAGTAAGTCACATAAAATCTGAAGTTTTAATAGTGAATCAAGTCTCGTGTAAAGGAAATAAGTTAGATTTTGGTATAAGAGTGGTTCCTATCATATTTCAAAATCAAATGGATAAACCTAACAGCAGACATTTTAGAACCCTGCCATATTTTGGTGACATTCTACTGGTAACTAAATTATTAAAACAGCTACAAAAAATATTAGAGAAGTTATTAAAAAGATGAAAATGTTAAAAATAGTAATCATATTTAAAAAATCTCAATCTAAACTAAGAAAATTTAATTCCCAGGATTTAAAGTAATTTTCACAGTGATCCATTCCAAAAGAACAAAGATCAATGTTATTGTAGAGGTAGAAATGCTATTGCTAAAAAACAAAATAAATGAGATAGAAGAAACAAGCACAAGCACTTTTACAAGACTTAAGAAAACTTCAGCTTTAATAGAGCATTGCAATAAAATAATAAAATATTAATTTTAATTTACTATACATCATAGATACAATTGAAAACAAAACTTATTCATGATGAGTTTGAAATATGGATTGTCTCATATAAGTATATTCAAATAAATAATGTTTTCAAATATAGTTGCAGGAATTTAAAAGGATACAAAAATATTTATACAAGCATATAGACTACTGCTACTATTTTAGCATCTGTTAAGTTCTTCCTACTATAAATCTCTTCTTGATAAGTGATATATCTCAACATTATCAGCATATGATTATGAGATAAAATAGACGCAGTGGAACATATTTCACACTGCTGCACTGAGCCTTCTTTCAGTAACGATAAAGGTGATTCAGAAAGAAAAATAAATATAAATGACATTACAGGTTGTCATAAATTAAACAACAATTTTGTAAGGGATTTTGAACTCATAATGTTGAATTATTATTAGTCAATAACTATAACATCTTGGGATTTCATAGTGTTATTCCTACAGAAAGAAAGAATAAAAATTGTACCATTTCTAATCAAGTCATCCAGGTAATGTATGCATAAAAATGCTATTTTCATATTATGTATGTTATTCAAATATTAACTAATATCTACCAATATTGGGAATGTTAATCAGTGTAGAATGTGCCTGAAGCAATAGTAATTACACCATGGTCTATGAATAAAGAACTATAAGCAAGAGTACCTATCAATTATGCAGGCCTGTGGAAAGTATTTTTTTAATTGCAGTAAATGTGTATTCAGAATGGTTATAAACCATAAACATTTCTTTACTTAAGGTATATTATATAATATTTAAATACTAGTATATTATATATATATATATATATATATATATATATATATATATATATATATATATATATTTTAAGCTAGATGTAATTAGAGAGGATTTGAACTCAGACTTTCAAGCTCCCTTTAATCAACCAGAGGTACTAAGAACTTTATGCACTATTCATAAGATATTTTAAGAGATTATATTTGGCAAGAAAATCTTATTCATATTAATGCAATTTAAAAACTTTTGTGCCATTAGAATAATATAAAACACATATCTTCATCTTTTATTGATTTTCAAAAAATGTATGGTCTAATAAGAAAATATTTATTGTACAAAAAAGTAAAATCGGATTGGCATGAACATTATTGGTACAATATTCAACTTCCACATCATTATAAAAAAATGACAATTATAACTACTAATGAACCATAAATTCACAACAAAATTAAACTCGCTTTGATCAGTGGAGGAACAGAGAAAAAAATACACCTGTTGAAAATAAAAGTGAAAAAAAACACATTAAAGTTATTTCCAAAACTTATGTTTAAAAAGGTTCTCAAACAGTAATTAAAAAAAAAAAATTATGTTTATTTACACATATGCTCCTGTCACCAAAACTAATAAAGTAACCAGTGACTAGATAAATAGACCATCCAGATATCAAATCAATAGAGTAACCAAAAACCATGTCGATAGAAAACCTAGAAACTATGATTGACAGACTACTCAGTAAACAGATTGATTTAGCAGTCAGGGATCACATTAATATGGCATTCATAAACCAGATCAATAAAGTAGGTAAAGACCAGAGTAGCAAAAGTTTTTTTTAAAATGCACAAAAAAACCAAGTCAATAAATATCAAGAGAGAAAACAGAGCATATAATAACAGGGACATAAGTAGAGTATGCACCAAACATCAGAGAAGATAAAGGTGGCTAGTATACTAACAAGAGTTTAAAATGTAATGTGTACTGCTATTTAAAAAAAATGGGCTAGTAAGTTTTGGATGAGATTGAAAAAGTAGAAAAATAAAGAAAAATAATTTTTGTTTTATTATTGACCCACAATAGGTAGTTGTATATTATATTATCCTGACTTTTGTTTTTAAAGTCCTTTCTCTTCTCTTTACTATCAAATAAATAACTAAATTGTTCCTAAAAAAAATATTTATAAAGTCTTAGACAATGAATTCCATTGATTTTTATTGTAGATATAATTCCTGTATGGTATAAAGACATACAGATACAAATGATGTATATAATTAATACTGACTTATAATTTAATAAATAAATGTATTTATCTAATGAATAACATTTTTTCTCGAAACTGTAATCAATTTTGTTAATGTACAACTTTATCATAAATAATACACCTTTATTGTTAAAAAGAGATTGCCATGACAACAGTTTGAGATTACTGATTGATATTGGGATTGTTTAAGTTTTGACTGCTTTTTAATGATATATATATATAATCTAAGGAATGTACAAGAATAACATTGTTATTTTATATAATGACTACCCTACATTTATAGGAGTTAAGATGTTGGTAATAGGGAGCAGTGGCAGATCATCATCATTTCCATTTATTACCAATATAAAAGTAAAATAAAATATAAAAAGGATGAGTATTACCAAATAACATAGCAATAAGTGTAATGAATAAATATGAAAGTGAGCATGAGAATGACAGCATCAGCATAAACTAAAATATAAGTAGTTATACTAATATTAAGTTATAACACCTATGCTTATAATAATAAATATAAATATTTAAACTAATATCAAGTTATAACACCTATACTTACAATAATATTAATAAGTTATAATATGCTGCAGTATAATATTACCAGCATTGAATAAGAACAATTAAATCAATTATCATTAATCAATAGTTAACCATTATTAAAACACTTAAAAGAGATCACACGATCACCATTTCTTATGATTGCTCTTAACTGTTATTAAAATAGGCAAACTGTCTATATGTATTGCCACTCAGTGCAAGCCCGAGTAATCAATGGATGACAGAAGGCTTGTGCATAAAATCCCTATCTGCTTGTGCATAAAATCCCTATCTAGTGCTTACTCATCCAATATCATCAGACTTATATATTGCTATATAATCTAATGAGCTTGGATTGAAAATATTATAGTGTTTTCAATTTAAGTCTCACAGTTTTGCAGTTAAGTAGTGATAAAATATGAGTGCTGGAGGGTTGCATTACATCCTAAGATTTAGGTGTGGTACTCTCATATTGAAGGCTCTTCACTGATGAATGCCACAAGCCAGAAACTAGTCTGGGGATATTGGATGAGTAGGCACTAGATAGGGATTTTATGCACAAGTCTTCTGGCATCTGTTGATTAATCTGACTTGCACTGAGTGGCAATACATATAGAGAGTTTTGTCTGCTTCAACTTAAAAGAGATTTAATATCAAAAAGGAAAACTAAATTATCTACCCACAGACAAAATTAAGCATGATTTACAAACAATTATTTGAATGCACAAATGTAAGAACTAAAATTTATCATAAAGAGTAATTCTGGGATACCAATGCATGCTATTCATCATCAATACTCTGGCCATATGGTGCCATAAATCTAATTAAAAAAAATTAAATGCAGTGAAAGGACTTTAAAGGTTGTACATTTGTGCCATCCAGAGAATTATTTATATATACAAACACAAACTCTTACACCTATATAAAGTAATTAATATTGCTCATGATTAGTTTGAATAAGCGATATAAATGTCAAGCTTATTCTATTTTAAATAGTTTTACTGGATTAATTTACAAATTCCTAAAGCACTATAATGCAACAAAATGAAATCATACTCCCTGCCCTTATAATTTGCCTTCTTTTTCCAGCTGTACTGTATCAGTTTGCCTTGTGAATATATATAGTGATGCTTTTGGCTGTTGTGTGACAACTTGCCTTGTGTCTGGTTTATATGTAGCACTTCTAGTTTTAGGGTGAACTTGCCTCAACACTCAGCCATATAGTTTACAATGTGTATATTCCTGTTCAACTTTGACAGTTGTTGTCTGACATGACCTTTAAATGGATTGACTATTTATGTTCAAATTTCCATCCAAAATGGAGAAATTGAGCATCATTGCTTATTGGTCTATTCTTTTCGTTGGATATATGGTGCTCAATCCAATTAAGATGAAATCTGGACTAATCTATTATCTGAAAACAAGATGAGATACAAACATTCTTACCACCTGACTAAAACTAGCCATGGTGAATGTAGTAATTCAGATAATTCGATGGAAATTTTTATTGCTTTCTGGCTTCACTAGTTTGGTGGCATCATTAGATCTAAAACAATTTTGATTTATTATTATTGGCTGCTGGTTGGTGATATAATTCTTTGCTGATGGATGATGCCTTTTCACTTATAATTAATGTTTAATACAAACTTAACTACTTTTTGTGTCTGTAATATTGTTGCCATCTGCAATTTGAACTTCTACTATTTGTGATCTTTTCATTTTGATCACAACTTCTGGATCACATCTGGTGGTTTCCTTAAACATATTGCATAAAACTTGAACATTTATCAGCATTTATGCACTTATTTTAATGTTCAATACTGATTTATTAACAACCATTTTTGAATAAATCTATTTTTGAATTTATTATTGTGGGCTGGTTTACTTTGGTCACTGCATATCCTATGTGACTAAATATTGTTATATGCACCTGACAACACAACCAGAGACAGATATATAAGTTTACTAGGTGTAGTAACACCAAATTTTGTCCGACTCAAACGTTTATACAATTGACATGATAGTAACTGTTTTGCTAATAGTATGCATGTGATGCTGATGTTTCTATTAATGATATATTTTTGTCACAATGGACACTGCAGACCCAGTATCTAGTTACATTGTTACTAACATAGTATTAATAATTTTGTGTCTGAAAACTGAATCAACCATTTTAATTTATACAGGCTTTAATATAGTTTGATTTTACATTGTTTTTCTTGCTTTTTGAAATGGGCTCTTCCATTCTTTCATTAGCAAGTTGTTTTCTTTTGAAATAAGCAGCTTTTGTGTGAATGATACACTTACAATATAGGTATACCATATACTGGTGTGGACATTTGGAATGTGAATATATAGATTTATCACATCTATAATAATGTTTTTTTTTATTTTCTGATTTATTTAGGAAATTTTTTTTATTGTCATCTGGATAGTTATTTGACCTATTTTACTGGTTGACTATTTTAAGGCAGCAGTCCATTTTCCTTAATAGGTTTACATGACTAGCTGTAAACACCACTAAAGTCACTTGTTAGACAGTTGAATCAAAAATGATAGCAGTGCCTATCTTAAGCTTGACTCTATGATTGTGGTCTAGTATTTCACAAATGAAATGATCTCTCAGTGCTTCACTGAGTAAGTTTCTAATATCACATTTTAAGGCTAGCTTTCTTTAATAGCAAAATCTCCCCATTTTTTCTTCCTTTCTTAAAGTAACAATGCTTTGTCAAGTTCAAAATCAGCTAGAAGCATAGGAGATGCCTGTGTTTGAAGAATTATGCATGTCTGAAATTCAATAACTGAGTCAGCTGTGGATAATTTTAGGTCAAGATTTTATTATTTGATTAACCTATATATAGAAAAGCACCTGATATTGAAGATTGAACAATTTTCAGAATAGGCTGGATTACTCTTCTAATGAGCCAATTTTAGCCATTTTGATTTTTTACTTTTTTTCTTTCTTCTATGAGCGAGAAAGAAAATTCCACTTTTCTCTAATGATTATCAAATAACTACTCGTGTTTGAATTTTAATCTTCTATTTGATGAGTTAATAATGTCAGCATTAGCTGTCATTTTTTTTAGATTAATGACAAAAGATCTAATGATCCGCAAGAATAAGACCCTGTCATTTTAAACTTTTTTCCAGATTTGGGGAAAAAAAATTGTGTTGTTAATTGTGTCAACTATTGCATTTTGATTCAATTGTGATATATAAAGACAAACTCAAAAAATGTTATGAAACAAAGACAAATGTGTATTTTCACTAGCATACCATCACTGATACTGTTGGGTTGATATGACATTTAGTTGCTATGCAAACATAGAAGCAAAGGAGTTCAAGTGGCCTTATAAGTTTACCTATCAGTTCCAGATGTACTGTGAGAGCTCCCCTCATGAATAGATAGTAACACTTCTGACTATACTGTGACAACCTGCATCATATCTGGTCTATATCTAGCAGCTTCCAGTTCTTGAGTAAACTTTGCTTCACTGCATATTGTCATTTAGCTTTGATAGTCATTGCCTGACTTTATCTTAAAATAAATTAGCTGTGTGTGCCAGATGAATATTCATAATAAGAGCAATTGAATTCTGTGAGCATCAGCACTTATTGGCCCATTTATGCTATTGCACATATATTATCAATTATATAATCATTTATTCATGGCCATAAGTTTTATATTCAATCAAGAAAATATGATACTTTATATAAGTCCCTTATCTGAAGGAAAGGTGAGATATAATCACAACTTTAAAAAGGTATTGCAAGATCACGTGACTGCAGAATCTTAAACACAAAGAGATACACACACAAAATGGCTTTTTGCAAATTAAATTAAAAGTTAATGCAAAAAAAACATGATATGAAACTTTAAAAAATGACTGTACTACAAAGTTTAGTTTTTGATATTAAAAAGATGAAATAAAAAAATAAGAGTATACATTAAAATAGAAAGCAAATGTTTTGGCAATTATAACTCACAAACATATAATGTTTCTATTTTAAAAATATCTTTAAAAGAAATATTTGGTAATATGCAAGCAAGAACAATTTGTGTTAACAGAAAATATTGAATTCAAAATGTATTCATACCTTCAGAAATGGTTATGTTATCATAATTGCATGATGAATGTATTTCTAAATCCAAATCCGTTATGTTAAACCAAACACGATATCCTAGAGGGGCTGTTATCATCCAAATGCAATTTAAATTATTGTCATAGTTATCAGGATATCCAGGGGATGTAAAGTTTTGCATATCATCCAAAGCACTAAGATGACCATGACATACTAGAAAAACCATTTTGAAATATTAGTTGTACTACAATAACAACAACAGTATTAAATATAAAAACATAAATATATAATATCAAAAATGATTTTAAATACATGTTCAATAAAATGAAACAAGAAGTGAACTTTATATAATTTTTATATAACTAAATATTGATGCTAGCTAGCTTAAAGAATTATCCTCCAATTCTGAGGCTTATACTTTCTAAACCCTAGTAGAGATGGTAGAACTGAAGCTAATTATAATTAATATTTATATATTTAATATTGGCATTTAACTTTTATAACTAATATAATTTGAGTTTATATTTAATATATAAATATAGTAGGTTTTAAGACATCAGATAGTTTACTTATATATCTATTGAGATTTAATATAAAATCAGAAGATATACAGATTTTAAAAAATACATGCATATATATATACTATAATGATCGGGAAAGAAAGTAGAAGTTCCAGTCTTACCGTATCTGCCGTACAGAGCACTACTAGGCTACTTGAACCTAGAAAATTTATAGAGTAGGCAGATACATGCTGTTAAAGATTCCATTTTATTTTCTATTTAGACCATTAGCCCCAGTCACTAGCTCAGTGAGACGCAGAGATTAATAAAATATGAATTATCTAAAAATATTTTCAATATTAAAAAAAAAAATTAAATAAAAGAAGCCACTGCCAGTAATTAACATACAAACATTTATTTACACACATATATAATCATTTAGAATTTGAGGAATAAACATTTATTGTTTTAGGTTGGTTATTACATTTTTAAATTGAAATTTTTGTTTGAACAATCCACACAGATTTGTTTAATATTTTTAAGAATGTCGAGTACGAATAAACTACATAGATTGCATTTGAAAGAAAATATTCTATCTCTTATTTAATCTTAGGCCAAAAGTTCACAGCCAAACCAACATCAATCCATCTGATATATCAATGTATTCAATACAGTAAGAATATGACAGCACAAATATCATACTGTCAGGAATGTACATCTGAATAGCATGGTTAAAGAAAACATTGACTCTCATTCAGACAGGAATACTACAGCTGTCTGATGAGAAGAGCAAAAAAAAAAACTCCATAGGAAGGGACTGTGTTTTCCATCTTACTATCCCATTCCATAGGCAAAAAGGGGGTGTGCGGCATATAATTGCGATCCTGCACTAGCGAATCTCATACTACATCTACTAATTACCCCAATACATCCAATCCATTGACCCAATTTAACTATGAAACAAATAACCTAAGATTACCCTCCCTTAAACTAACATATATAACTTTATAAATCTATGCAGCCATTCATGCCTGACTTAAATTTATTTTTATATAATTTTGCACAGATGGATTTATAAAAGTTTGTTTTATAATGTTGAGTATAGATCGATTACATAGATTACACGGTTAAAAACATTTCAAAATAAACATAAACAATCAAAATATAAAGTCATTGATGGAATTGCAGAGGGAAATTTACAAGAGATCCAATGGCATTCATCATAAAATGCTGCATTGACACCAATAACTTAAAAGACAGCCGAATAAATACATTTTAGATACTCACCGTAAGGTATCATTATTTACTGAAGATCTATATATTTTAATCAAATATGAAAACAAAAACATAATTAAATGTTAATGAATCTATGCAAGCATCAATACCCAACTTAAATTTAATGCATTTAAATAATTTATACAATAAATATTAATAGAAATAAAAAAAAATGGAAATGATTTTTAGCAAACTCAAATATATAAAAATTAAACATTAGTAATTCATTTGAAAACCTGAAAGTCAGATAAAAGTTCATTTTAGAATTTAGGTTAGCTGAATCTTAAAAGCTTGTCAAATCTTAATAAAAGTTCTTAATTATTTTTAAATTTTATAGTTCATGTCTTACAGTAAAATAATCCTGGTTCCTAGTGTTAATTCCCATGCCATCTCTATTTGAAGACCAGTCTGTTCTGGAGGAGGCTTTAGCTGGTTCAATCCTGGAATTACAGTCCTTTCATTTTTAAATAAGTGAAAGAGGGTGAGAAGTGCATCTTATTGCTCTTCTCACAAAATCAAGCTGGCACTGTCTTAATTTAAATATTTTTTTTCTTTTATAGTACTCCTCCAGATTCATTAAACATCGTTTCCTGTTCCAATAATTTCCATTAAGGCCTGTGCAATTGGTTACTGCTTTTATTGGACATTCTAAAAAAAATTTTATTCTCTTATCTATATCTTTCATCTGACTTTTTTCTATAAGAGCCCCAAGGGCTAGTTTGCTTTTCAATTAATTTACAAAACAATCATTTCCATTTACAAAAATATTTTATCTTTAGATCATGTACTTTTTTCTAAAAAAGTACGTTCAAATGCTTTTTATTATTATTTTTTTTAAAAAAGAAATAATTTTTAAAGTTTTGCATCTGCAAATATATATATACATTTAACAACTCTTTAATTTTTTAGCTTTTATTTTTTATTTACAAACATAAGTTTTTATTTTAATCTTAAATTAATGTAACGGCATATACTGTTACAATACATATATATATTGAACTGAGTGGGGTAGTAGATCAAATGGAAACAATGTAGTGAGAGAAAGAAAAGTATTTTTTTTTACTTTTTAATAAAAATAACTGTGGTAAACAAATTGTTTACTTTTTTATAGAAAAATATGACATTATTATAACATTATAAATTCGATCCACTCCAAATTATTACACCACATCAGTTCCTTAGGCAGAGAAGCATAATACCCAGAGGGTACCTATGACCAGGCCAAAGCTATATATATATATATATATATATTATTGTAATGGGATATATATATGCATTACATGTAAATTCTAATATGTAATGTTTTGTAAATATCTAATACTGAATTAAAAACACAAATGTTCAAAATGCACAAATAACAAATTATTAATTTATTAATGTTTGATTTAAATATTAAAATACGCTTTAAAAAAATTATAGAATCGAAACAAAGATTCTAGTGTTTGAATAGAATATAATAAAAAACCTTTTGATTTTAAAAATAATGAGTTTTAATCTTAAAAATAAAAATTAAAAACAGATCCTTAAGGCAAAATGACAATTAAAAAAATGATTATGAAATAGATAAGAGTTCCCGCCCAGAGATAGAGACACAGATCTCAGTGGAAAACCCAAAATCTTACCTAGCCACAAACCCCAAAATCTACTTGAACACAAACTGAATTAACCAATAAAATACAGACATGAAGTATGTTTGATGAATCCTGCATTCCAGAGATAAGGTGCCTGAGGACTATAAAAGGAAAATCCAAAACAATAATTAATTAGAGAGAGAATCAGAAAATTAAAGTTTTGAATTCATCCGTAAAAATAATTTTAAAAGTTATCGCCGTCACCAAAAAAAATGTAATTAGCTTCATCATGCTTCCTTCGGTGTGGCTGGCCAAAGGTAGCTTTCCTATTCATGGATCCCAAGATCGAACCACTGGTGCCATATGCAGAAATTTTCATCAAGCTTCATAAATCGTCATCGTCTGCAAGAAAAGGGCCCTTGCGGAAATTAGATTTTTATCATGAATGAATAAGCACAGGACAAAGGAAGATATAAATTTCTAAATTATAATATGAAATATAAACTCTTCAATTTGAAATCTCCGAACTTTAATCTTCTTTAAATATGAACTATAGACTTTCTTTCCAAATCAAATCAGAACTTTATTTTTATAAACTTTGAAATGTTAAAAGTCTCATTTAAAGTTTGAAATGTAATCTCTTAAAATATGTATTTTTTTTTCCTTTTATTTAATCATGCTTAATATCTGTTTGTAATGGGGTAGGGTTTGCAATTGCAAACTTAAATTTAAAGATGAAAATACTTATCATTATTTGTGCATTATAGAATTTAAAAGAAAGGAAAAGTAGGTTAAATAGTATTTGTATTAAAAATAAATTAAATATAATGTGTTATCATAAAATAATTTTAAAGCCTTAAACTAAAGATTTTTTTTTAGAATTAAATTAATAAAATGATTTAAATGTTAGTTGAGTGTATATGGCTACTAGATTCGTTTAAATATAGGTTAGTTTTAAAGGGGTTTTGATTTTGGATTATTTGTTTTGTAGTTGTGTCAATGCTGGTGGATATATAGATGTTTATATCAATGTAATGTGAAGTGTGTTAGCATCTAGGGTGACATGTCCAACTGAATGCATGACCCCAAAGAGGTAGTCATATTGAAATGGATGCAGATGTATTTCCTGCGCCATTGACCCATTCTAGCTCTGTGGAGGGATTATAAGTTGGCAGAAAGACCACTCTCCCCCACACATAGCACTCTTTAATTAATTTACATGCATGATTCCTTCACCAGATAGAAGCACATTCCTATACTGGTTGAAGCTCATGTTTTCTCCAATAATATCACGCTGTTCAAATGCACATTCCTGTCGGCGTGATTCTACGCTAACATGTTCATATTGCATTGGTTGCTGATATATATCTGGAAGCAAGTGTTGGTGTGGCTGCGGACTTTTAGTCTGGAATCAAATGTTTGAAGATCTTATAAATGCGTCGTCTGTGTAGCTCATCTATACTCAACATTTCTAAGATTAAAATAAAAGTTAAAACAAATAAAATTAATAGTAAATAATAATGAAACAAACAAATTTTTTTCTACATAATTATTTTTCAAGTTTTGTGCATCATAACTTATATATATGCATGAATAAAATCTTTTTGTATTATTAGTACTGACAGTGATTGTTTTTATTAAAAGAAATATAGTTAATATATGTTTAAACCTCTGCTACTTCATGAGTTAGTGACTTGGACTGGCGGTCATGATCTTACCAGCACATATCTGTCTACTTTATAAATTTTCTAGGTTCAATTGGCCTAGATGGAGCCCTGGTGGCAGATACAACTGACTGGATATTGATCACCTATTTACTGACTGTTATAAATGGCGCCCAACATGGGGCATGATATTTATTAACCCTACCCTGAAAATTTTAAAAAAAAGTTATGCTAGTAAAAAAGTTTGTTTTTTTAATGAATTTTTGTTTATATTTTAAAGCTGTAAAATATAATGTAGATGTAAAAGTACTTCCAGAATGTATATTGCACACATATGCATGCATTCACATAAGAAAGAAAACTTATGAAATATATTTAAAAAGTAAGTTTAGGAAATAGTGTGAATAGCACACTGAATATCAGAATAGTTATAGTTAGAATAAGTTAGGATAAGATGGCATTGTCAGGTATAAAATGATCATTAAGTAACTTTAATATTTAAAAAAGAAAATGAATGATTTAGTAATTTAAAGATACACCCACAAAAGAAAAAAAAGAATTTTAACGCATTATTATTGCCAATTAGTAATTATTGCCAATTAGTATTAACTCTAACTATAGACTTTTTTTTATCATTTTTTAAAATAAGTTCAGTGATATATCTGCTGCCAACTGCAATTTAATTATTGCATCACATCAGTTCCTTAGGCAGAGAAGCATAATAACCAGAGGGTACCTATGACCAGGCCAAAGCTTATATATATATATATATATATATATATATATATATATATATATATATATATATATATATATATAACTGCAACCATGTCTGTAGCCACAGATAAAGGCACCAGTTAATTACAATAAGCAACTAATGTACTCTGAATGATGACAAACTAATTCGCACCTAAGAAATCCCAATTATCCCAATCAAAACAAATGGAATAAACTATGTGTCTAACTTTGCTAAATTGTTTTTAGTAGTATAATTAAAAGAATTGACCAACAAATACTAATACCTTATTTTAAATAAAATATTTAGTATAATTTGTAAACTAATTATAAACTTCTAATTAATATAAACAATAATTTGATATTTCAGGTGCACACATTACAATAAATGTAAAATAGTAAGGTAATATAAACATAAAGCATAAGTAAATACCAAGCATTAAAACACACATATATTTATCATAAGCTATTTGAATGTTTATGAAAATTTTACCACCATTTGTTCATTACACTAAACCTACACATAAATAGTTCATTTTATGCTGGCTATAGAGTTCATTTATTATAATAATTCTGGGAATACTCAAAGATTACATTGGCTACTTAAATTAATATCATGAAGTGGAATAACAAAATATTATCTATAGGATTTTAGATGTGGTAGCTTCTCACTCTTTACTACTGCATGAGTGCTTTACCAACTGGTTGGATTTAAGGCTTGTGTTGAATTCCTGATGATTGCTATTCCATGCTACTTCTATTGTAGACAGACATTCCAGGCAGCTTCAAATTAATAGATGAGTATTGCTTCTATTGGGCAGACTGCTGATGTTCGGTCAGACTGAGGCTGGAATCTGGCTGTATGCTCTGACTTCTGGCTTAAGACTACATTTAAAAAACTGCATCTAACATAACTGGATTTAAATACATGAAAGACTGCCTGATAAAATTTTCAGTCCTATTTATATGATAACCTTGTTGTCATCTTTTTTAATTAGTTTTTAAATTTGTCCACTGTTTTGATTAAATTCTTGTTAATTAATCCTGTTGTTTATGGATTTTAATTAGTAGCCATGGCTAATCCTGTTTTTATGTAGCTTATGAGTATATGCAATTCTTGAGGAAATTTTTTACTTATAAACTTTCATTTGTTTTTAATATTTAACTTTTATATTTTATTTTTTTGACATGCACTCATTTTATTATTTTTTTATGTTTAAACACAATATTATTCATGCACACATATTTATTTTATTTTAAATAAATGAAAAGAGTTTTTTTTAGTTTTTAAGATTTTTTTTCTTTAGTATTTTAAATTTTCTCAGTTACAGTTCCCCTCAGGCTAACTGCATTTTTTTAATAAAACTAACTTTTATAAATACCACTTTCTTAATTTATTCTAAAGTTTAGTGTTTGCCAAGTTAAATTTTCTTCCCCCTCTAGTTACTCTGTAAAACTTTGCTACTGACTTTTAGCAAACTGTTTTAAACTAATAAAAAACTCTTTAAACTTTTACAGATTTTTTTTTAAATGAGATATTTTAATTTCAAAATCTTTCCATTATTTAAAATTACAATTGTATTTTTTTTTCATATGTCATAGCCTCGGCCGGGACGCGAACCCACAACCGTCTGCAACCAACTACTTGCTTGCATGGTGACTGCGATACCTCTCGGCTAACAACGCAAGACTACAATTGTATTTTAACAGTTGCAAACAATAATTTTATATTGAGCACTATTCATTAGCAGTACATTACACCACTCCCCCCGACAAGAGTAAAATGTGTCATTTTGACCATTTTATCTCTGATAACTACCTTATTAAATTTGAACTATTTATATTAATTTTTTAAGTTTCTTTATATCTGGAACTCTATACATGCTGAGAGCAATCTTCTTTGATTATGCTTTTCTTCTATCTAGGCTGACAACATTGCTTACAATGATCTTGTACTGAATGATGACCATGACTACACTATTTTTTGTGAGACACAAATTTTAAAACAAGGTACTGATATAGTTTCCTCATTCATTATCCTCATACTTACTTATATGGATCTCAAGTTTGTCCATCCTTTGCAATCTGCTCCTCTTTAATGGCACCAATAATTGGTTTGTTCAGTCATATATTGTTTGATCTTACTGATAATTTGTTGAAGACCCTCTATCTCACTGTTATTTTCTATTAACAACTTTTCCATCTCTTTAATTTTGCCATTATAGTTTTGTTGCTTTTTGACTACATCTTTAACCTTTTGGTTGATATCTTGTTGCTGGTCTTTATATTTTTTCTCCATTTGTTGTTGCTTGATCTCTACTTGTTCCATCTTATTAGTGGTACAGTGATGACATCTCTCCTTTGTTTTTCATCATTATCTCCTCCATATTTTCAAGCTTTGCTTTCATACAATGATATTCATTCTTGAGATCACTTATATTTTGTGACATATTATTCATATCATTCATCCATTGTGCCATATTATTCATATTGTGTGACATCTCATTTGTCATATCTTTGTTCATATCATTAATCTTTTGTAACATATCATTCATATTCTGTGACATATTCACATTCTGTGATATATTATTCATATTTTGGGACATCTCATTTGACATATTTTGTATTAGTTGTTTCATCATTTCTAATCAATCCTGTATCATCCCCTTTGCACTTTTCATCCCCTTGCTAATTGCTACACCTTTCTATCTCAATTTGCCATTCTGGCTGATTTTCCTTATTGCTTCCCCATTTGAGGGGTCATCCTTTTTGATTATATTGTTTTTCCTCCATCTTTTTAGAGTGAGGTCTTGTTTACATTTATGACATTCTATATTTATCAAACAACTGTAACTTGCTTTCTCACAATTTTCTTCTTGTACTCCTTACAATTATAAAAAAAATTGTAAACAATTTTCTTATTGACTAATTTATTTATATATAAATATGTAGTACACCATGTATCTAACCCCTCTCTATTCCATTCATAGTGCACCTATCTCCTATAACCTATACTTTAGCCATTCTATTTCCTAGCCTATATCTGCCATTAAACATAAAAAAACTATCAAATAAAAATAAGAATTCAATATATTCTGACAGTAAAATAATAATAAAAAATTTTCATCTACCAACATTACCATTTTTCTATACGAAAATAAAATAAACTAACATGGAAAACCCTCAGCTCATTTTAAATTAATATCATATTGAAATATGCATAAAATTTATAAAAGTTTAATTTTTTTTTAAAAAAATCAAACTTTTACACCTTCATTTATTATAAATGACTTTAAAAAGATTGGCATCTTGATTAATTATAAATGTCTTTAAAAATATTCCCACAAGTATTTCTTTTGTGTCTATAAATCAATTTTTTCCTTTTAGATTTTTAATTCAAGCAAAAATTATTTAATTGTACTTTAAAATTTTAGATTTTAAATGTCACTTTTACAATAAATAATTAAAATAATATATTACTACTCACTAGCTGTGATGCATATATATATATATATATATACATTTATTTATGCTTCATATATATATATATATATATACATTTATTTATGCTTCTTTGTATATAGATAAATTAGCATACATATAAACTAATTTTTCAGCAAGATGGACACTTGTCTATTTTAAACAGTAGACTAGCTTATTGTCATTATCAGGAAAGTTATATATTCAGGTGATTGTTGACATTCAATCAGCACCATTTAGTTTAGGATTGTCTAGACATTAGATAAGTTATCTCATACAGTGTTGGTTATGGAGAACACAGAAACCTGGGTCTTGATTGTAGGTGAAAACAAACTTCAACATCACGAAACAGTAAATATTGGATTCACTGACTTGCCTTTAGTTACTTCTTCGTAGTAGTTCTGTCTTAATCTGGACAACTCTAAGAACTCTTAAGAACCTTTTCAAAAATACCCCATAATTTTTTCAACCATTTTAGAGTCTGGATGTGGAAAAAAATACCTTAGTTAAAATGTTTTTTCTACCTTGATTGAAAAAAGTTAATGACTCTTTTCAATTCACTTTAATTTTTTGATAAATTCCTAGATAAAATTTTATCAAAATGTGTTATGCAAGCATTACTTTAAAAAAATTCTAAAATAGATAGTGGACTTCTATCAAAATATGTTCTACAAGCTTCTCTAAAAAAGATTTCTAAAATGGATAGTGAAATTTTATAATTACTAGGATATGTATAGGAACATAAAAACATTCTTGTTTTAATTTCAAAATCAAAATTAGTAAAATATTAATTAGACCTTTTTTAAATGATAAATTTTTAAATAAAAAAATTTAAATTCAAAATTATTTACTTTTTACTGTTATTCCAGTGTAATGTAGAAAATATCTACAATAAAAATTTGTCTGAGTTTATTTCTATTTTTCCTTTCAACTTTATATATATATATATATTGTAACAGAAAATATAAAAAAATTAATTGCAATACATTTATAATCTGTGCCTTTTGTAACAGTAAGAAAATATTTGTAACAATATTCAAATATAATATCATAGCCCAATTGCAACCATCATGAATATTAATTCTGTCACACTAATAATGAGATAAATAAATTATCCCATTTCTCAACACAAAATAATAACAAAATGAAAATTAAAACTGTCATCATTAAAGATTTAAAATATTTCGATATTGGGAAGTCATTTCAACTAACAAATAATATACTAGCCATTGTCATTAGATAAACTAATATTAGATATAGCAACTGAATAGAATTACTGTGAAATCCCTGGAGTGCATTATGCTTATCTCCAATAATAGGTTCTTTTAACAAAGAATCCTTCTCATTCCTCTTTCCATGTATATAAGACCATTCATGGTCACATGCATACACTGGTGCTATTTATAACAACTTATAAAAAATATCCTAGAAAGTTAATATTATTAAGTTGGAAAAGGGATTAAATCACTCGTTATTCAGTTTAATTAAGTATATAAGTTTTCCACGGGTGCAACTAGATCATTTTAAATCTAGATAAATATTACCTGTGCATAGTGTACTGAGTTCAAACCCTTTCGGTACATTTTTTTTATTACACATGGCTTAGACGACTAACAAACAACAACAAAAAATGACCTTCTTATATTTTATTCATATCTATAAAATTATAAGATCCCAATACCATACTTTATATTCAATACTACCATAGATATTACTAGCTCAGTTTAAAGTATATATTGATGTACAGATGCAAGAATAGCTTGCTAATGTCTTCTAAACACACATAGTGAAGATCATTACTTAGCTGTATGGCCATTAAACTTATTTACTTAATTTTCTTACATTTTGTAATACAATGATGATGATGATGATGATACCAGCTATAGCTTTATAATAAATTCATAACAGCAATTTATCTTTCATAAACTTATAGGCACTTTATTAAAATCATCTTATGTCAAACTGGGATTTAGTAATACCAGTGATGATGTCTGATCATCATGAATCTCTATACATTATATTCAATGTTCTATAAACCCCTATTTACCAAACATATCAATTATGTTAAAGATTGGGTCTAATGATTATTATTTATTAAATCAATGATGATGGTGATCATAACTCATGTACAGTACTATGTTTAAATGATGTTTTAATCAGTAATATGGTATCCATCTTTAATGAGCATGATCAAAACTCATGGGCACAACATAATTTTAGATTTCTATTATTAACATATAATTATTAAAACTTGGTTAGATGTCAAGCATAATCCTTAAACATCCATATAAGTAAATCATTATTCTGCACTTGCTTAACATTTTGCAAGTGCTTCTTAATACTTGCGAGTGATGATGATGATCATTTAAAACAATAGAATCAAGACAAGAAAAATATAACAATATTTTTAATAATAATAACTCGAAATCAATTAAGATATATAATTATATTTATTAATACTATCCTCTTTTTTTTTTTATAAACTAAATTGATAAATGTACAATTGACTTGATTATTATGTTAATTAAATATAGGATCAGTACAAAATTTTATATACGCATAATTAAATAAACCTAATCTACAAGTTTGTCACTTTTGATAATTTTAAAATAAGCTGGCTTAAAATCGCACTAAAAAAAATTCTATAAATGCTCATTCAAAAATTTCACTACTTATATGTCATAAAAGCAACCTACATTTAGGCAATGTGTGTGTTTTTTCTCACTTTTATTCATATGTTAAGCCCTGCTCTTCAATTTCCTATATTTAAACTAATTATGCATAATCTATTCTTTTGATGTGTTTGTTTAAGCAGTTATACATGCACACACATGGTAATATATAAAATAAAATAATAAAAAATATGGTTACAACCTTGACCCAAAATAAATAACAATAAAAAAAACATTATCAAGCATATATATTGAGAAGTTGAATAATAATAAAAAAAAACATCTTAATATTAGAATATATAATAATAATAAAAAAATCAAAATAATGAAAAAAAACCATGTTTAATGAATTTAAACTGTGTGTGTATTGTCATGTATTATGAAGAATAACATAATCAATGAACAAACTCTTAATGTTTTTTGTATCAAAAGAAAAAAAAATGCTTTGACTTTATAAATTAAAGTGTACTTTTAATAAGTAGGAATAAAAGATTTGTTAATGAAAGTTCAAAGTTACCTGATTATTTTCACTTCTTATGAATGTCTCAGGTTTGAATCTTCAGACCTCTTGCCTCACATATAGCTTCAACAGGTTGATTTTCTTATTTCTACCATTTAAAAAGAAAAGTTCTTGTTGGTACTTTAAGATAAATATGAATTGGTTGACTGGCTTGTTTATACCCTTTTAAAAAGAATTTATTGTTGATACTTTTGGATAAATATGAACTAGTTGACTTGCTGGTTTCCACAATTTTAAAGTTATTTATTGTTGATATACTTGATAAATATAAATTGTTTGACTGGCTTGTTTCTACCATTTTGAAAAGAATTTATTGTAGATGCTTTAGATGAATGTGAGGAAAACTTTAAAAAAATTGATTTATAGCTTAATCAAACTTGGCTATATATATATGGCTTTCATACATCTATCTGCCATATATTTATAGCTTAATCAAACTTGGCTATATATATATGGCTTTCATACATCTTTTTCCTTTTCTTTCTTCTCCTTTTTTCAAAAATGATGATCAGATGACATCTGTGGCTGGTTTTAAATTTGGCCATTCTTTGGTTATAAAGGACTTTTGTATAAGTCCACAGATAGACCAGGGAGCTAACCCATAGATGTCGGATTTCAAGGAGCAGAAACAGTGGGTTTTAACACAGCGTCCTGATTATTTCTTTCATAACCAAAATATTTATTAATACCATTTTTATAGAATTTCAATAACTTCCTCAAAGAAATTCAATTTTGTTTAATTTCTTTATATTAATCTTGCTGTGATCTGCTTTATATATATGCACATCTTGTTCTATATTTAAAGAGTCATTTTTCTTCTTTAAACTTTTAAAGAGAGAAATAAAAAAAATCAAACAACTCCTTCTGAGTTTAAAAAAAAATTTAACTTTAGCTGCTCATTTATTTTAGTTTAAAAGAATTGCATATACGTAAAATTATTAACTGATTGCCATTCTTAAAAATAGTTAAGTGATTGCCTTCAAAATTGCATTTTGTTCAGTGATTCTCCCTCTTGAAATTATTAAACTGATTTTTTTCTCAATATTAACCACTACAACTCTTTCTTGTTTAATAGTAACAAATGGCTGACCACTAAATATTGTTTCACTCCTTTTTATATTTCAAATTTCTGATCAAAGAAACTAAAAATCTATCAAAAAATAATTGTGATTTGAAATAGCAATAGATCTCACCTAGACGATTTTAAGTCATTAACAAAAACAAAGATTAACAATTATTTATTCCATCAAAACATCTCCTTTTCTGAGATAATCTAAGATGCAGATTACATAAAAAACAGTTTGTAATCTACAATCCTTAGAAATATGTGTAAAAGTGTTTTGTGTTTATACAGCCATTCTCATTCTTTCACACTCTTTTGCACATGTGCCTAGTTTATCAACTAATCTTTTCACATCTTTCTTAACAGTTTTTTTCTCTTTTATTTTACAGAAATAAAACAAAATAATTGAATATATTAATTATTTAATAAGAGAAATAATATATCACAATATCATCTCTTATAACATTTTTTCCATTCACTACTGCTTATTATTAATTGTCTATAAACTATAAAATAATATTCGCATACATAAATCTATATATAAAAGAAAAAAAATTTAATTAAAGAATATATATATGTGGGAAATGAGAACATATATATATATATTGTAACCTTCTGGATTGGCACCAGAAATATTGATTGTAATTATGTAGGACTATATCAGTAGCATCTGATGGCATCTTACTAAAAAAAATGAAATAACCTATCAATGAACTAAAACTATGTTTAAAAGCACTTATAGATGCAATTTGAATGTTTTGAGATGTTTAATATTTTTCTTTGTGAGTAATTATTAGTAGAAAGGGGGGTGGCTTGTCACAGAAGTTGTCAGTTTAGTTTAAGTTAATTCCAAGTTTGTTTTATTTGTCAGCAGAATGGTATTGATATTTGTTTAGATAATTCTCTGGTTTATTTGCTTATAATATTTCAATTCAAAGTTTAAACAGTACAATAGATATGACTCATCATCATAGAAACTTTCATTTCAGTCAGATCAGTTTAGTACTGGTAGCATAGTAAGTGTAAATGTTCATGTATGCTTGTGCCATTTTTCAGCTTCATTTTCTATTTATGTACATCATTAAACCAACAAATATCATCTCTCATAGCAAAATATTTGATTTCACAACCAATAATTTGAATAACTAGCTTAGTTACATATTAATTGAATTAACGGTTAACTGGACTAGTGAATTATTAAACAACAATTATACTATTAAATATTTTATTTGCTAAAATAATTATCATTAATTTTATTGTTACTTTAGAAATGTAAAATATTTTATTCTTAGTTCAGTTTAATACTTTTTTCATTAACAGACAGAATGATTTTTTTTGCTTTCTTTCTTTTTCAAGACAAAAAGTTTCTTGCATAATATTCTGCTCAATAAAATCTTAGTACAATGGGTGGAGCAATTCTGTTTCTAGAGACCTTTGAACTTTCAAATGACCTTGGATTATTGGAATAGTAGATGCTTGGGTAATAATCTGGGATATATAAAAAAGGGAAATTTTTTTTTACAAAAGGGGGGACTCCATTTAACTTCACTGAACATCACTTTGCTTTCTGCACAAAAGTTTTATTAGTACAATTTTGTTTTATAAGCTGATTCTTCCAGGACCCAAGTTTGAAAGTGAAAAATGACTATTTTCTGCATAATGGAAACGTAAAATGACAGTAATGAGGTACATTATTCCTTGCTTTGAACTGTTTTAAATTCTAAAGCCATCATTTGAGATACATATGTGTGCTATATTATAAAACTATTTAAGTTTAATTTTTAATCTTAAAGAAGTAATGGAAATGCGTATTTATATTTCAAAATTGCTTTACTTAAATCTTAATTTTAATCTTAAAGAAGTAATAAAAATGTGTACTTATGTTTCAAAATTATTTTATCTAAAACTTATTTCTAGCATTAGAGAAGTAGCTGGACTCTGTTATTACTTTGGGAAAGTTATGAACACTTTCACTAAATGCCTCAGTGACTCTTTGTTAATAAATCTTGCTATTTATAAAAGAAGGAAGTTCAAATGAAAAGATGTGTACTTATGTTTCAAAATTATTTTATCTAAAACTTAATTCTAGCATTAGAAAAGTAGCTGGACTCTGTTATTACTTTGGGAAAGTTATGAACACTTTCACTAAATGCCTCAGTGACTCTTTGTTAATAAATCTTGCTATTTATAAAAGAAGGAAGTTCAAATGAAAAGATGTGTGTGAATAATTGATTCTAATTTACTTTATCACTATTATTATTGTTGTTAAAACATTTACCTAACCATTTGTATTTAAAAAAGAACAAATGTGGAATATAAACTTTAATGGATTAAGTATTAACTTTCTCTCTCCATATTTTGGAATAAATGGGTAGAAGAGCATAAAACTGAATGACTTTCTTTTTATTTATTGTTCTCCTCATTTGCAGTTGAATTTTTTATTTAAAATGCATTATAAAAAAACTTATGTGAACTTGGGTGGATTTTATTAACTGAGTCATGAATTGCTTGATGAATGGCCTTTGAAAATTCAGAATGAATGCTTAGATATATCTAATGAATTAAATAATAAATTATTGCTCTAATTATGCCAAAAAATGTTTATTGCCTAATAATGAATTCTCATATATAATATTGCCAGTGGTTCATTAGCCATTGCTAAAAACATTGAATGCTGCTAGAGTGGATCCAAATTAGTGTTATTTATTTTTCTGCAGGAAATCATTGTGTTTGTTAATGTTTATATTTACCCCAATTATAATTATCGTTTAGTACATGACTAAAATATGTCATTTACGAACTGTAAATAAACTTTCATTTCCATCAAGAAAATAAAGCTTTAGTTATTATTATTATTATTATTATTTGTTAGCATTCAATAGCAGATAAATTTAAAATAGTCTTATAATTTTTTTTTTAAGTTTCTTTTCAAGAATGTCTCACAAGGTATAATATGGAAAAATATTATACTGGGTAATTAATATGATTTTAATATAGTTTTTATTGTGTTCTTATGTTTCTATGTGCAGGTTAGCAATAGAAACATCCATTCAATGTTAAAAGGTGAACAGCTTATTGTTGGGAAGAGCTCATTATATAAAATTTATTGTTTATCTTTGCATTTTTCAGTACGTAATTATCTCATAATAATTATTTAACTCAGAATTTAAAGATTTGTTATTTATCCTAAACCAAACTTTTATTTCAATTTTGTGCAAATGCAAAATGCATTTAAACAAAAAAGTTATTTTGTCTTTGCTTGCTAGAAGTTATTTTTGTCTTGCTTATTTAATAATAATTAAATATTTCCAGATTAAAATATTACACTTGTCAGAGATGAGAGATTTATTCATTATTACCTCTACAACTTATTAGTTAATATCATTGCAGTATTTCTTACCAAAGTGATTTGAAATTGTTTGTGCATTATTATGCTCATATATACATGTCTGTTATTTAATCTATGTTAAAATGTTTGAATTAAAAGTAGAAATGATTTAATGTCCATCAGTTTAATGTGCCAGAAGTTGAAAGATTAGATTTATTTAAGTGTGGATTTATTATTTCTTTATTATGCTGAGATTAAACTGTATTTAGTGGCTATGCAGAATGAAGTCATTTATGTTATATAGTATATTATCTGGGATTGAGATGAACTCTCCCTTAGTTTATTGAAGTATTTGTTAGTAGTAGATTATATTCTCCAGATTTAGTAGTTGTATTTTATAAATTATAGTATGAAAAGCCAAGTAGTGTATCTCTCTTATTTTGGTGATGAAACCATGTCCATGCCAGTTTGTTTTAAGTCTCAGAAGTTAGACTTTGGAGCTATTGTGTATTATTATTTAAATGATTATAGTTATGAAAGTCTTTTCCCCCATGTGCCCTATGGAATGTTTTTTATCTTTTATTCATAGCCAAGTGTGAGATAGTTTGCTGATAAAAAATAAAATAAAAGTAAAATTGATTTTTTTGTCACAGAACAGCTGAAGTAGAATTTATATTAAAGCTTGGTTGGCCATTGTCATCATCCGTATTATATTTCTCCCAATTTGATAAGTAAACCAATCAGATTGATTTATATTAATTATTTTATAACAGATAGCATAATTCAGACACATGCACAAATTATTAATTTAAAAGGTATGGAGAAAGTATGAAGAAATCCATAATTAAAGTGTACCTCTTTAATTTTCATTTCAAATCATTTTATATTAATTATTTACATTTTATACCATCAACTCTCATAATGTTTCATCCTCATTTGAATGAGCAAGCAAAAGAAGACAAAGTGAAGCTAATTAATAGAATTTTTCTTTTAACTTATAAAGTATTGTTTGATTTTACTTTTAGGTCTAAACACCTCTCATTTTATTTGATGTGTATTTGAAGTAAAATGCCACGAACTTTAATTTCATCTTATAACTTAGTGCCAGTATTTAATAGTGTTTTATTTTTCATGAGCATATCATAAGTGATTGATAGCTTGAGTGTATTGAAAATAAAATACCAAATATAGAATACATTTATATTTAATCATCTTAGTGTAGTAGTATAATGTTTCTGTCATGTATTTATCAGGATTGGTTGATAGTTTGAGCAAGTTTTGCCAGTATAATATCAAGAAGTTTAGTTTTATATTATTATTTTGGTACTGGAACTATAATGTTTCTTCCGTAAGTCTATCAGAATGTACTGATAGCTGGCATAAGTTTAAAATAGAATATAGAAAGTTATATTTGTTATTTGCTCTTATGTAGACCATTTAACCATTAATGTTGGAATCATCAAAACATGTATATGTGTCAACTATTAAACCAAATGTTTATTTAAGTTAAGTTGTGTTCAGAATTCTTCTTTGACATGCATTTGTATTTCATATTTCCACACATACACACACATTTACATATCTAATATGATATGATTGCACTATTCCATTTAATTTAATGATGAACATGTTCAGATATGATGATGGTGCTTTCCTTGATCTAAACACTGTTTGAAATGTTGATTATTTAGTGATTCTCTGAAAATTTTGTCATTTAGTTATTATTTAGATGATGAATTGAAATCAAAATGTACCCTATTTCTTTCATTATCTAACTACCATTATTTTGTTAAGATATTGCTTAATTTGTGTCATTAGTTTTAATATAGTAATCAGTAGTTGTTGAAAAGTATAAATTTGGAATTAAGCCATGCAATAAATTAATTCCCTGGGATATTCACTCATTATTTAAATCAAACATTAATTTAGTTACTTAGTTTAAATGACTGAACAATTAAAAGTTAAGTAATGTTATATTTATTTTATATTTAATTCTAACTTACCATGCAGTATAGTTAATCAACATTACATATTTATTTACTAATTTAATTTTCTAACATAGTAGAAGTTGTTCAATGCATGTGGATGATGAGAGGAGGTGAGGTGTAGACTATAAGTTGTGAATTTAAATGATAAAACTTTATCACTTTTAATTCTTATTTATTTTAGAACTTAATAGATGTTTTGTTCCTATTATTCAAAATGTTTCCTTTCACATCAAGCCTCATTAATAATTTTAAGGTAAAATCAGACTAATAGTTTATTCTATGATCAATAGAATTGGCACCCCTGGGTATTTGTTAAGACAGGTAGGAGAGGTGTTGGGAGAGGGTTGGAATATATACGATATATATATATATATATATATATATATATATATATATTGTACCTATATTGATATAGGCACATATAATTTTTATCTAAAATTATTATTAAAGTAATCTTTCATAAAAGAAAAACAAAATTAAATGTTGAAGAGTTTATTGCAGCTTGTTTTTGAAAAAGATAAGAATTAAATAGTTTTCTAGCGTTAGTTTTTGAAATAAAAAAGCTACAATTAATTAATCAAAAGGGGGGAGGGGGAGTCTTGGTTTGAGAAATTAAACTAAAGGTTTACAAAAGGAAATAAATAGTTTTTAGTAGTATTTGTAAAAATATAATTTAAAAAGTTAAAACATACAAATCTCTTTTCATTCAAGTTTAATTAAAGAAAAAAATAATGTTAAAACTAAATAGTAAATTGTATTAAAAATATATGTGCATATATATGTGCGATTGTCAACAATAGAATAAATGTTATTATAAAGTTAAAGAAGATTATTATTAAAAAACACGGCAATGGTTATTAATTAAAATATAAAACAACATCTCTGCATGGCTATTACTAATTAAGCAATCTTCCAAAACACGTTTATCAAATGATTATCATTGGAATTTGATAACAGATCTTTGCCAGAGATATTAGAAAGACAACAAGGCACAGGTATAAATAGACCTTTTTTATCAGACAGTAATCATTCCACAAATTAATTGAGTGAGTGCAGTTCAGAAATTAATTGTGCAGTTAACAAACAAAATGCAGTGTTGAGAATATCTTGGGAACGCACGTTTATCTCCAGCTCAGATGTCCGAGAAAACAGCAGATCTGCCCGTGAAATAATGTCAGCTTAACATCTTAGAAAAATCTCCATCAGTATCTATTTGTCTCCGATAGTAATAATCGTGAAAATCAAGAAACTCAGCAAGGAGATGTCCCAGCCAGCTGGAAGCATTCATACTGGAACCATTCATATGGAAGAAACAACAAACAAGAAGAAAACAAAGTGTTAAATCTATGTTCAAAATCCTAGGTAAAACATTTGCTTATTTTCGTTATACTGTAATAGCCATTGCATTTCATTAATTCGTGCAAATCCTCCAAGAGTCTAATTATATGAACTCGATATCATACATAAATGAACTATTGATATGTGTGTGATTAAATTTCAAATGCTATGTAGTCCTTTATTATCATTATTATGTGTGTGCATGATTTAATATGTGTGTGATCATTATATCAATATTTATTAGTTAAATTAGAGTGTTCTGTTATTAAATCTATAGGAATATTTAAACTATTTAGAAATGTTAATTTAAAATATGTGTGTGTTTTATTAGAATGTTTAAATTTAGTAAATAAGTGTTAGTTAATAAATTATCTTTAAAATTAAACTTTATTTGTCGGTCAATTCTTTTTATCAATTCCTTTTACCAAATTCTTTTATCAATTCCTTTTAATAAATTCTTTTATCAATTCTTTTAATCATTAATTAAGTATAATCTATTAGCGATTACAATCAGCTGAGCTAGTCGTGGATTTAGGCATTGAGCTAGTGGCCATTGCTCAAAGTGCGTTATTTATTCATCCTTGAATAGATAGCTGGCGCCTGTGTTTATACACAAACAAAAAAAGTGCTTTGGACGTGGTGTTCAACTCAACAGCCGAGAAGAAGCTATGTCCTAGAAATGTAACATTAGTTATATACTTTATAGCTATTGTTTGGGCATACATACTCTCTGAGTATGTTCTTCTCTGTCTAAGAGACCGGTGATATGAATCCACACATCCCTTTAGATTCAAACCCTTATACGCTCCTAATACAACTTAGATTGACTTTCATTTATATTATTTTTAAATTCATTATGAACATTATTTAAATATTATTCATTTAATCTTACAATACTATTCTAAACTATCACGGACATCAATTTACATATTTATTTATATTACGGTATTACTTTTAACCCATTACTTTAACTTATATATTAACGTGTGTGTACTCAGAAAACTATTTTATTTTAATATGAATATTTTATTTATTTTCTACAGATATATTATACTTGTTTATTTAACTTGTTTTTTATTTTATGTATTTCCGTTATTTTATTCATTTATTTAATTCTACAAACATTATTTCTAAATCCTTAATTTGATCCATTTATTTAACTTGATTTTATTGATTTTTATTTATTTGAACTGTTTATTTATGAACATTTTTTTAATTAATATGTGCGTGGAGAAAAAAAAAGTCTTTTATTTTGTGAAGCCTCCGTTATTATTATTTGACAAAACAATCCATCATTTTAAATAGCGAAATTCTAATTCAGGCTTTTCACCTACGTCAAAATAATTATATTAGACTCATAGTCCATTTCCGGTCCTTTTTGTTTATTTCCTTTACTATTCCGCCCATTTAGTAACTTTTAAACTATGTCAGGGGGTTCCTTCTTTCTTTCTACAAATTCTATAATATAAACTAACTTTCCTCTCTTATCGGTTCCACTTTTATATTTTATTGCTTTATCTCTTTCTCTTTCTGTTCTGTTTTCGACTTCGTAACTCAGAAAACCTTTATATCTAGACAAACTCCGAATTACATCAATCTGGGAATTTTTTTTTTATGCTTTCTCTTTGTTTTAAATCTATGTCTACAGTGAATGCGAACGTTTACTTTAAACCTTTTATTTTTAATTTTTTGTAAAAACTCTTTTACGCTATTTTCTACCTTTTGATCTACATAAGTTTCTACTTTATCTGTCACAATGCTATCTGATTCTAATTCAATTTCTACCTCTTTCGTGACCTCAACTTCCTTTTCAACTTTTTGACTTTCTTTAATTAAATCTAACTCTATAACTTCTTGGTTCTTCTCTACCTTTACCATTATCTCACATCTTATTTCTCTTACTTCTGCTCTGAGTTCTTTAATTTCTGTTTTAACCTGACTAATTTCTGCCTTCAATTCTGCTTTGAGTTCTTCTTTGAGCTTTTGTTGGCTTTGCTCAAATTTCTGACACAATTCTTGTTGACTTTGTTTAAATTCTTGACACATTTCTTCCATCATATTCATCATCATTTTCATCATCATTCGTGTCTCAGATACTTCTTCTTTCTCCTTTTCTACTAACTGGGGATTTTTAAAATATATTGGGCTTTCTTTCGGATCCATTTTCAAAAATTTCAATTTCAAAGTACTAGCGCTTATGTTAAACTAAATTTAAATACGACTTATTTATTTATTTTCTTACTAATACGGAAACTCACGCTAACTCCACCCTTTTAGTCCTTTTCTCTACCCGATCTTAATGCTTTAACTCCACCCAAACATCTAATTGACTCTGATTCAATAGCATAAATGTCAAAATCTCTTTTCATTTCGAAAAAAAAAAGTTTTCGGTCAATTCTTTTTTTTTTAAATTAAAACACTTTTACAAACGTAATTTAACTTTTTAGATTTTTATTTTCAACAAGAACAAAGTATTTAATTAACTGTCATTTATGACAGGTTTGGCCCATGTTGGGTAAAGCCATTGAACCATATTCGAATGTGTGGATTCGTATCACCGGTCTCTTAGGCAGAGAAGAACATACTCAGAGAGTATGTATGCCCAAACGATAGCTATAAAGTATATAACTAATGTTAAATTTCCAGGACATAGCTTCTTCTCGACTGTTGAGTTGACCACATCCGAAGCACTTTTTGTTTGTGTATAAACACAGGCGCCAGCTATCTATTCATGGATGAATAAATAACGCCCTTTGAGCAATGGCCACTAGCTCAATGCCTAAATCCACAACTAGCTCAGCTGTTTGTAATCACTAATAGATTATATTTAATTAGTGATTAAAAGAATTGATAAAAGAATTTGTTAAAAGGAATTGATAAAAGAATTTGGTAAAAGGAATAGATAAAAAGAATTGACCGACAAATAAAGTTTAATTTTAAAGATAATTTATTAACTAACATTTATTTACTAAATTTAAACATTCTAATAAAACACACGCATATTTTAAATTAACATTTCTAAATAGTTTAAATATTCCTATAGATTTAATAACAGAACACTTTAATTTAACTAATAAATATTGATACAATGATCACGCACATATTAACTCATGCACACACATAATAATGATAATAAAGAACTACATAGCATTTGAAATTTAATCACACACATATCAATAGTTCATTTATGTATGATATCGAGTTCATATAATTAGACTCTTGGAGGATTCGCATGAATTAATGAAATGCAATGGCTATTACAGTATAACAAAAATAAGCAAATGTTTTACCTAGGATTTTAAACATAGATTTAACACTTTGTTTTCTTCTTGTTTGTTGTTTCTTCCAGTATAAATGGTTCCAGTATGAATTCTTCCAGTCGGCTGGGATGTCTCCTTGCTGAGTTTCCTAATTTTCATGATTATTACTATCAGAGACAAATAGATACTGATGGAGATTTTTCTAAGATGTTAAGCTGACATTAATTCACGGGCAGATCTGCTGTTTTCTCGGACATCTGGGCTGGAGATAAACATGCGTTCCCAAGATCTTCTCAACACTGCATTTTGTTTGTTAACTGCACAATTAATTTCTGAACTGCACTCACTCAATTAATTTGTGGAATGATTACTGTCCGATAAAAAAGGTCTATTTATACCTGCGCCTTGTTGTCTTTCTAATATCTCTGGCAAAGATCTGTTATCAAATTCCAATGATAATCATTTGATAAATGTGTTTTGAAAGATTGCTTAATTAGTAATAGCCATGCAGAGATGTTGTTTTATATTTTAATTAATAACCATTGCCGTGTTTTTTAATAATAATCTTCTTTAACTTTATAATAACATTTATTCTATTGTTGACAATCGCACATATATACGCACATATATTTTTAATACAATTTACTATTTAGTTTTAACATTATTTTTTCTTTAATTAAACTTGAATGAAAAGAGATTTGTATGTTTTAACTTTTTAAATTATATTTTTACGAATACTAATAAAAACTATTTATTTCCTTTTGTAAACCTTTAGTTTAATTTCTCAAACCAAGACTCCCCCTCCCCCCTTTTGATTAGTTAATTGTAGCTTTTTTATTTCAAAAACTAACTCTAGAAAACTATTTAATTCTTATCTTTTTCGAAAACAAGCTGCAATAAACTCTTCAACATTTAATTTTGTTTTTCTTTTATGAAAGATTACTTTAATAATAATTTTAGATAAAAATTATATGTGCTTATATCAATATAGGTACAATATATATATATATATATATCAAACAAAAATACACCCATGAAGAAAACAGGCCCAAAACATTGAACAACAAATATAATAGATTTGAATATACATATAAAGAAAGATCTTAACAATCTAAATGAATCCAATTGTTGAGAAAGCCAAATATAACAGATTGTATAATTTAAATGAAGAAAGATAAAATTATCCTAATTATATTTAAATAAATTGTTTATATGTCCTTCCAAATAACTATACATGAAATAAATCCAAAATCATACAGAGCAATAATAAGACCCATCATTATAATTTATTCTCAGGGTTAATATGACTAACTAACAAAATATATACTAGAAACAAAGGAAATTTTGTTGAATCTAATTTACACATCAAATAAGTAAACTTATGTATATCTAAACATATCAATAAACATTGACTTGTGTAAGTGACCTAAAAACTAAATAATAATTGAAATACGAAATTATTCTCCATTAGGTTGTAAATTTAATAAACTTCATAATGATTCTGGCACTAAAAAGAAAAATAATAATAAAATATTAATACTCTTCCAAATAAAATACAAAGGCATTACTTATAAAACAAATAGTACATCCTTTATTTCTATATTATGGTTTGATTTTTAAGTAGTATCAGTGTTTTAAATAGTTTTTAAATACAAACCCAAATACAAAAAAATAATAATACACATATACTTGCAATAAGTATATATATATTAAATAGACAAAGATGTATTTGTGCTCAACAAGTATACATTAATATAAACACAAATCCATATTTATATTTTCCAAATATTCAAAATTAAAAAAAAAAATTAAAAAATAAAAGTAGATTATATACAGCAAATATATGAATTGTTGTTTAGGTCTGCATAAAAATTACTATATGAAGTAATAATGAAAGTAGATAAATAAATAAGTGAATAATTGACTGATAAAATATTGTAAATTAATAAAATAGATAATACATCATAAATAAGCTCTCAAAGCTAAGTTAATCGATTAAATATCATTAAATCAAAAGAAATCATCAAAATTTATTCCAATACATTATAAAAGGTTTATATATTATATTCACTTTTGGACTATACTTATTTCTACAAGCATTGAATACTATTTTTTATTATTTATGACTAGGCTCACTCAGACCTATAAATATAACATATCTTTGATGACAGCCATTTAGTGCTAACTTATAACTTAATAAGAATACGGAACTTATTTCACCACATTTTGTTATTTGTTATCTTATATACGTACACGCAATATAAATATAATGACGATTTCTAACTGATAGGTAACCTTCAATAAATCAACTCGATCCCCAAGAACATATCCAATTATCTAATAAATAAATAAATAATATAATAATAAAAATTAAGTTATATAAATAATAAAAAATTTTATAATAAAACTTGCGAATATAAATTTCACTTATTAAAATATATATATAATAACCCATATGCAACCTAAACTTAGATCTTTACTTACAAATTTCTAATACTTAAGTGTTAATTTTGACATCTATTAAACGTTTTGTTTTCTTTTAAACAAGATGCTTAAATAGAATAGAATTATACTTATAAAAACGTTCATTTTTTTATTAAAAATAACAAAAAATGAATATCAATCTCAAAATATATATATACACAAACATATCACTCACATTAATAAAGTTATTTATTCCCTTTTCAAAGTTCAACTCGTTCCGTTGTTTTATTATTCCTTTATATTTCTTTAATATTTGAATGCATTCTAGTCAAGGTTAAATTGAAGAAAATATCACATTAGAGAAAAGTATCGGTTTTCAAATGCATATATTTTATCTCCTTGAAAAAAATAATAATTGACATGTTGAATCCAATATATTAACTAATTTTAGTTGCTTCCAGATTGTTACTGAATTTGATTTTTTTTTTTAGATAGCTATCTTACATTTCAACACCATGAAATTTATATGTTGAGTCATTACTTAATTTCTTTTAATTGCTAGGATAAAGTCAAGAAGATTGCAGCTCTTGAACTGTGATAATATTATTATTCACTCCTGCATTATTAAGGTGTTTACATCCAATAGATTCAATTATTCTCAAGAATGGTGATCCAGAAGAAACAAAGTACAACTAATTTTCTCCTTCAGTTTTTTTAATAACTATCCTAATAATGGCTTCTTTTTTTTCTGTTGTTGTTCCACATGCACCAGAAAAATGCAGTTTTGAAAACCATTGTTACATATGTTTTTTTTAAACAATTATATTCAATAAAAAAATAAAAATATCAATCATATAAAAAAAATATTAAATCGAAAATTTATTTGATAGCTTTAAAAATATATATGTACCTAAATAATAACATTGCATTTTTTTAAATAAAAAATAATCTTTTTTATAATCAACAATTTATGTCTTTTTATTTATAATATTGATATACAAATATATAATTAGAACATGTTATTACTATTAAAAATCTCACCATTAAGAATAATAACAATAATAACAATTAAATATTCACAGTGATGTACCATCAACAAATAAATAAAATAATAAATCCAAACAACAATAACTATAACTAATAACCATAAACAATAATAATACTCCGTATAAAAATATCAAATCAAAGAGATTTTTTTAAAATAAAGGTAGATTAATCAATCTTTTACAATACCCCATAATCACATAAAAAATGTCTTTGCAAATAACTAGTTAATTATGATATATGGTAAAACATCTTAAATTTGTAATCCTTCTGAGGACTAACATGGTTTGGAGAATATTACTTTTCTTACTAATACATATTCATTTATTCATATCTATCTTTCAGATCATCTCAATCTTTGTCCAAGTTTTCTTTAAATAAAAAATAATCAAAAGTGCCTTTTAATTCTTATCAGAAAGAATTTCCAGTTTGTTCAACTCTGTCAAGAAATTTGCTTTATTTAAAAGATTTTTTTATAATGTTTTGGTATAATTCAATTGCTTTTGAATAATCTTGGGATCAGCATCTAAAGACTTTTCTATATCCGTAGATTCTGCCTCTAAATCCTTTACATAAATACTAACTTGATCATAAGCACTAACATAATTTTTAATTTTATCAATAACAGTTGCTACTTTATCAGATAATCTATTAATTTTCATTTGAATATCCTGATAAACATCATTGGCTTGAGTAAGACTTTGATGTACTTCACTTGTTTTATGTTCAATTGAAAACAATACTCTAGGCAATTTTGAATGGTATTCATTCAAATTTTCTAAGCAATCCTTTAAAAATCGCAAATCAGATTGATGTGATCCATCTTCAACATTAAAGAATTCTTGAAAATCATTTTGTTTTACAACATTAATATTATACTGTTCTATACTAACTCTTTTAAGTTTGACTTTAGTTTTACCTAAATCTCTTTCCTTAGTTATATTTTCTCAAAAAAAGTCTTTACTAATCACATCATCACTTATTATTTTAAGTTTAATTTTGGCTTTGCCAATTTTTTTCCCTCATCAATCCCCTTCTACTCAGATTCACATCAAATATCTTTTTACTCATTCTTTTAAATTTTATCTTTGCTTTCCCTACATCTCTTTCCTTGTCAATATTCTCTCTAAGAAAATCAATATTATATATCATTCCATCTATAACTTTAAGTCTAGCTTCTTTTAAGATAATTTATCTTAATCTTCTGTCTACTCATCTCTTTGAATTTTACTTTAATTTTCTTCATATTTTTATTTTTAAATTTTACTTTGGTTTTACCTACTTTCATCCTTCTATTACAATTTTCATAAATTCTATAAGTAAAGATTATTAATACAAGATTTATATTAAAATATTAATTACCCTACTAGCTAATCATAATGTATTGGCCGAAGACTTTTAGCATTATAAGTTTCTCTTGAACCATCATGCATATGAACAACATAGGCATTTGTTCCAACCTTTTTGTCAATCCGATATGGTCCCTCATAAATATTAAAAAATTAATTTGTGATCTTGTGGATTACTAACATGGGGTGTACGAACTAATACCAGATCTCCTTCCTTGAACTGATTAGGATGCTGTGGCCCTTGTAATCCCCATTTGTCTCCTATTTTTATCATATTTTCTTTAGCTTTGATGACATCATCATTGTGATCTGGCTCCTCTAATATAACAGGTAATGAGGTTTTAATTACACTTGGCTCTTCCTGTCCAAAATGCAACCATGTAGGTGTAAAGCCTGTAGCTTCATTTCTAGTCATGTTGATTTATGACAATACCTGCTTTAATTGGTTTACCCAACCATGATGATTTCCTTCAAGATACATCCTAAATAACCGACTTAATTCCCTCATAACCCTCTCACATGGGTTAGATTGAGGGTTACGAATGGAGATCAGTACAGGCTTAATGCCTTGCATGCATAACCAATTTTTCCATTCTACTGACATGAATGAAGTCGCATGATCAGTCAAAATTGACTCTGGTTTTCCAACTATTGGAAATTGAAAGTTTGTCATTACTTTGATGACATCATTAGCTGCAGCTTTTCTCACTGGATAAGCAGTGACATACTTTGTAAATAAGTCATATGTTACTAACAAAAACTTGTATCGCTGATAAGATGGTAAAGGGCCATAAAAATCAATTGCCAAAATTTCATTAGGCTTGTTTGGTAATATAGGCTGCCATTTTCCTGCATACGACTTATTCAGAAACTTTGTTTTAAGACAAATTTCACACAATTGTAAAGTATCCAGTATGGATGCATACATCTGAGGCCAATAAAAGAATTTATGCAAAGCATGTTCTGCTTTTCTAGGACCACAGTATCCATACAGACAATGTACATAATTTATAAGTCTTTTCCTAATATTTCTAGGAACATAAACTTTCCATGATCCAGAATTCATAAGATCTACTTGGTACATTAATATACCTTCGATAATTGATACCATATCAATTCTCCATTAGTCATTGGCTCTGCATCTCCCATTGCAATAATATTGTCATTCAATTGGGACATTATAGGCCCCAATGTAAGATCCTGTAACTGAAGTTCACCAATATTTGTTAAATCTTTCTTCACAGAGTCATCGACTACCAAGGTAATACCTGTCAAAACCAAGTTTCCTGTATAATTAATAGGTTGATCTGGGTATTCCATTGGGTTCCAATTAAGAATATCAGGGACAATATTATTTTTACCCTGACAGTATTGCACAGTATAGCTAAATTGCTGCAAGAATAAACTCCATCTCACCAAGCAGTCATTATTTAGATATCCCTTATTTAAAAACTCCAAACTCTTATGGTCTGATATCACTACCACTTGGTATCCCAACAAAAACTGCTTAAGCTTAGTGAAAGCCCAAAATACTGCCACAAACTCCTTCTCTGTTGTGGAATAGTGTAGTTCAGTCCCTTTCAGCCTACAGCTTAAAAAATACAAGATCAATGGTTTCCCTTATACACTCATTTGAAATAGCACCACTCTAAGCCCATACCCACTGCTGTCTGTTTGAGCATAAAATGGCTGTTAAAAAATTTGGATAATGTAGAATTACTGTTTTCAAAAATCTTGCCTTTACATGTTCTAACTCTACTTGATGGATATCTAGCCATTTCCTCTTAACATCCTTCTTCAACTATTGAGATGTGAATTGTATCTAAGGCAAAATTCTTATAGAAGCGATGGTAAAAATTGCATAATCTGAAGAATGAATGCAGTTGCTTCTTATTTTCAGGTTGTGGAAAAAATTTTATAGCCATAATTTTGTCAGGATGAGGCTTAATTCCTGATGACCCTACAAGATTCCCTAAAAAGATGATTTCTTCAGTAGCAAAGGTACTTTTCTTTAAGTTAATTTTGATGTTTTTATCTTTACATTCTTAAAGAAATGCTTTTAAATGTCGTAGGTGTTCATTCATATTCTGTGAGGCAATAACAATGTCATCTATATACATCACTAATATGTTCTTAATCTGTGTAGACAAAACTTGATTTAAACAGTGAATTAAGCTTGCCCCATTATTAACCAACCTGAATGGCATCCTTTGGGACTTATAAGATTGTCCCTCATATTTGAAAGCAGTGAACTTTTGATCTTGTGAATGCAAATAAATTTTCCAATAACTGGCAGTCAAATCCACTGTAGTGAATATCTTCTTTCCTTCAAAATGGGCTAAGAGTTCCTGTATCATTGGAGGAACATCATGTTCTGGAATTGTCCTATGCTTTAGATATCAGGCATCCAAACAAATGCGAGCCGATCTGTCCTTCTTTTTGATAATAACTAAAGGGTTGTTAAATGCCGAGGCAGATTTTCAGATAACACCCCATTCCACCATCTGGCTAATTTGCTTATCCTTCTACTTTTTGTATTGATAAGATATTGGGTAGGATTTGTACTGAAATGGTTCCAGATCATTCAGTCATATCTGGTGGACATACCCTTTGATGATTCAAGGCTGTTTTGAAAAAACACTTTTGTAATTACACAATAACAAATATAAGGCCTTTTTTTGCCTCATCAGTTAAACCAATTGATTCATTTACCTTCATTTTACATCACAATCAGTTGTGACTGTTTCCAGGCAACTTAAATTCAAGGATTGGTGAAGTACATACTGCTTAAAATGAATGTTTTCACCTTTACAATAAATTGCTTTGCCACATAATCAATGATATAACCATGCATCTGAAGAAAATCTGATCCCAAGATCACAGCATGTACTAACCCTGCCATTATCAAGAAAATATGTTTCTGGCTTACGGAATTAAATTGTACTGTTAGCCATACTTGTTGAGGAACCAATTTAGCCTTCTGCCCATTGGCTAAGGTGACCTGAAAGGATTGCTTGATTGGCAAGGATGGAACAATCATACCCACTTCTAAAAGTCAGTGAAATAATTCATCTGAAATGATGGAAGCCTGACTATCAGTATCAATTAAAGCTCTAATTTCAATTTTTCCAAACATTATCATAATTTCTGGACAATTGTTAAAAAAAGGTTGGTTCTCTATTTCTTCCACTCCAAAATCTGCCAGTTCAAACTCTATCAAATTTAAAGCCACAACTAAATCGATCCTCTCCATATCAATCATTGGTCCCCACAGTGAGGAACCCTGCCATGAGGCCCAATTTAGTTTAATGGATGATTTGAACATCCAGTTGCTGGAATTTTAACGCCAGTACTGGTGGTACCATATGGATAACTTTCCGGCTGTAAACTGGTAATGAGATTATATTTCATGATTCCTAATGTAACCTCCATGATCCCTATATGGATTTTGTCTCCTATTATTATGATAATTTCTTGTGGACCTTTGCATGCAACCTGCAAATTAGTTTCCTGGTACTTGATAATTTATATTTGCTAAACTGTAATTAGGGTTATCCCATTTAGTTTCAGATGATCTATTACAAGTAGAAAAAGAAGAAAGTGAGTCACAGATGATGATGAAGATGTTGATGAAGTTGGTAATAAAAATGAAGGAGGATATGAGTGAATTCAAGAAAAGTCAGCAAGCAATGATGGCAGAGTTTAAAGCAGAAATAAAGAAGGAAATTAAGCAGGTCCAACAGGCAATGAAGAAAGAAGTTAGTGAAGTTAAACAGGGCCAGCAGGCTATAAAGAAAGAAATGATTATGGAAATGAGAAAGATGAGGGGAGAAATAATGGAAAAAGTAGTAGAAACTCAGGAAGTAGAAAAGGTTGAGGTCTTAGAAGATATAGAAATTAAGGTAGCACAGGATTGTACTAGACCAGAAAAGGTGGAAATAAAGTTAGAAATAAGCACAGATGGGTTACAAATAGAAAGTGTGGTGGAAAAGAAATAGAAGAAAGTTATAAGGTAAAAACAGAAAAGCAAGTAAAGCAAGTAGAAGAGTCTCCGCATGAAACTAAAAATAAATTGGTTTCAATAACTGTTTGTGTTAAATATGAATGTGAAAAGAAGATAAGAGTTAAAAAAAAGATTAAGAAATATGATTTTAAAGCTGAAATAGAATGCATCTATAGAACAATCTTATTTAAAACGTTCAAAAAATGGGTAGAAGATAAAATTTTTCCCTTTACTAAAGTTGATATGCTCAAAAATAAAGTAGGAAAGGTTGAGGAATTGGGAAGTTTCGTTAAGAAAAAGATTCCATTATATAAGCTAGAAAATAGAGCAGAACAAGAAAGAGACAAGAGAAAATTGTATAAGCTAAGAAAATATAAGAGTGGGAGAGGAACTTATTTTAGTAAGTTAGTAAAAGGAGTAAAAGAACCGCCGGACAAAAGTTAAGCGTTCAGCATTTAGCAATCGGACGGATTGTTTTTAATAAAAATAAAAATAAAAATTTTTGTTAATGAATTACGAGAATGGAGAAAGGTTTTGATTCAAATGAAATATTGTTTTGTTTTTCTGAGTGCGAGGCAAATATTCGGCCGAATTTCTAAGAATATTTTTAAAGTGTTTATAGTTTAAAAAAAAAAAGTTACAGGAATGTTTTTTTTTTTTGATCATGTTTTGAGGCAGTTGAACCTGATTGAAATCCGATTCAATGGTGTCATTACAAAAAAAAGAAATTTATTAAGCTTTTAATTTTCATTAAATGTAGACTTTAAATTTCATTATTATTTAAAAAGAATGCGTGTATCAAAACACATGTTTATATGTAAAACGGATTTTTTTTTTAAAAAATGTTTTTCGTTTATTTTAAAATAGTTTTCATATACTGCCTGTTTTTAAATCCATTTGATTTAAAAACAAAATGTTTTTTTTTTGATCATGTTTTGAGGCAGTTGAACCTGATTGAAATCCGATTCAATGGTGTCATTACAAAAAAAAGAAATTTATTAAGCTTTTAATTTTCATTAAATGTAGACTTTAAATTTCATTATTATTTAAAAAGAATGCGTGTATCAAAACACATGTTTATATGTAAAACGGATTTTTTTTTTTAAAAATGTTTTTCGTTTATTTTAAAATAGTTTTCATATACTGCCTGTTTTTAAATCCATTTGATTTAAAAACAAGCTGGCTAGCTAATTGCATTCCTGTTGCTTTTATTTTAATTAGTGTTAACAATTTTTATAGCGGAGATTTGATTTTTATGTTATTTTCATTTCAATAAACCCTGGGTGGAATTCTTAGATAGATTGAGTGGGAGATTAATATTTGCCCTGCCTCAGGCATAGAAATTGGACAAGTAAAGTGTTTCGCGGGAAATGGAGCGACGTATAAATAGCCCTGAAAATTTGGTGTGTCAGTGAATTCATTGTTCATTGATAAACAAGCTGTTTATCAAGTGAGAATTTATATCAGCATGGACATTTAATTTCTTAAAGGACATCAGCTGTGATTAAATACTTTTGCCTGCAACAAAATGAAAAATTCTATACTTGTTACCACCACCTGAATGGCTTGCTAACTCCACAAAAGATGGATCCCTGACTTCCAAGTTTGCTCCAGTAATGCCTTGAACACCTGAAAGAAGTCGGAACCTCTCTACATCTACCTTGCTGCCTAAAGAACCTGAAAATAAACTTAAGTAAAAGTGCGCACTCTATGTGAACTTTGTTTTACCGAAAGGTAACTACTTTCATTTTTATTCTTCCCAGGGTAAATTAATTCTCATTAAATCTCCACTCAATCTGATCATAAATGTGTATTCTTAAATCAATATAGCCTCATATTTAATCTTGGCTGGGTTTCCAATATTTTGTAGTGTGTCTTGAAATTTTAGTTTTAAGATTCCAATTTGCTTTCAGTTTTGTTTATTGGAGAGTGACGAATGAGTTTATATTTGTATTTTTATGCAATGCTTTAGCGGTCGTGCATTTTAAATGCTTACCTGTAATTATTTAGTATTCAATAATTAATTTTAAACTCTGTTTTCCCTATTGCTAAACCTCCAAAAATCTTTTGGCTGGCGACTTTATCATCTAATTTGCCGCAGGTGGAGATTTTATTTCTAATATCTATAAAAAGCAGAAATTAGAATTGTGTTTTTCTTTGTAATTTTACAAGTCGTCAGCACGAAGATAAAATTTATCCTTTCTCAAATTACAGGTGAGCGATACTTTCATTCTGCTAAAGTGTTTTCAGCTTTTAAGATTTTCGTACTCATGTGCACTCTCCGATAGATTTATTTTTGTATTTATTATGTGTGCTATAAATTTGTCAGAGCGTGTACTCAGAATTTGTTTGTAAGTTTATTTTCTTTAAATGTTGGGCAGACGTAACTTTCTAATTATTTACTTGTCCCTTAGTGGGATCTTTAATTATTAATTTTAAAGTAATTTTCGCCAATCGTTTGGCTGGGATTCACCAGTTTTAATTGTTTCTTCATTTCAGTCATGTTTGTCGGTTGTTCTTGAGGTGGATCAATCACCGTTATTTTAAACATAGTAATAGGTGCAGTTCATACCGATATAAGGACATTCAAGGTCTGACCACTTTTTAGATCTCAAACAGGTCTTTGGCGCTGGATTTTTGATCTATTTCAGGGGCATAGGATTTAAATATCTGAAAGTGAAAACCAATGTTTAGGTGAATCCTCTGCTGAATGAAATTTGCTTCCTCCCTTTTTAAATTTGTTTATTAGAAGATCAGTCAGTCTGTCATAGCTTTGCCTTTAGTATGTCTGGTACATGCCTGAGTTAACCTCCATCTATTGTGTCATAAACTTATGTTTAATAATTTATTTTCTCATAATAAAATTTATGAAATATGTTTAAACTTAATTTGGCTGACATTTGTCTTTGTGCTTTTGTCTCAATTGTCTAAACAATTTAAGATCTCTTGTTTGTCCCTGAGTCTAGTCGGTGCAAACCATCATCATCATCTATTCTGATCACAGTAAACAAATTTTCCAGACATGTAGTGGTCTGGTGGTGCCCTCTGTTTCAGAATAGATTGAGTATCCGGTATAAAATAGATCTAAAAATTAATGGAAAGAGCTATTCACATGTTCTTTATAATGAAAGGTTTAGTACATGAGGCCTTGTTGGGATCAGATTTTCTAAATAGATACAAATGTGACATTGACTATGAGAGAGGTCAGGTCACATGTGAGGGTGAAGTGGTATGTTTTCTCGCAGAGGAGCTTCAACGGTCGATAGGAATGTTACATCTAGAGAAGGAATTCCCAGAGAAATGCAAAGATAAGATCAATGGAATGAAAGTAGAAGGGAAAGTTCAAGATAGTCCATTACAACAAACATTGACCAAGTATCACCAAGTCTTTTGAGACAAGCCAGGAGTTATCCAAGGGTTTGAGCAGAGAATTAAGGTGAGAGACAGCCAGACATTCAAAGCTAGATCATACCCCATTCTGCATCAATACCAAAAGGAATTAAAAGAGCAAATAGATCAGATGCTGGAGTGGGGAATTATATCAAAATGCTTATCAGCATATTGCAACCTGATGGTAGTAGTTAAAAAGAAGGATGGATCTGTTAGATTATGTCTCGATGCTCGACAGTTAAATAAAGTGACTGTACCAGACTGAAATGTACCACCTACCATGCAAGAATTACTGAGGAAGTTCCAAGGGAAGAAGGTATTTTCGACCTTCGATTTAACTGCCAGTTATTGGCAAATTAAGTTATATCTGGAAGATTGCCAATACACATCATTCAGATATGAGGGTCACTCATATTAATTTAACAGGATGCCTTTTGGCCTAATAAACAGTGGTGCAGGCTTACTCAGGTACTTGGATCAGGTGCTATCCTCAGAGATAAAGGACATGGTCAAAATTTACATGGATGACAAGCTGATAGCCTCTACTGATATTAAGGAACACATATGGGAAGTAGGACTATTTCTAGAGGAATGTGAAAAAAAGGGCATAAAAATAAATATCAAGAAGAGCACAGTGTCAGAAAGAGGTGGTCTTTCTTGGGCACATGGAGGGAGCTCTGGGACTCAAACCATACCCAGACAATATCTCGGCTATTCGTGACTTTCCAACGCCAAGATCCAAGAAGCAGGTCCAATCATTTCTGGGCCTGTGTAATTCTACAACCACTTTCAAGGCCAGTTTGCAGAATGGATGGAGCCATTGGTGAAATTATTAAAAAAGGTAGTGAGTGGAAGTGGACAGAAGAACAGGACCAAGCCTTCCAAAGAGTGAAGACAGGTTTCTTGGAACATGTTATCCTGGTTATTCCTGACTTTTCAAAGCCGTTACATAGTTCACACAGATAGCAGTGTATATGGTCTTGGAGTGACCTTGGCTCAAGAGCAAGAAGATAGGAGAATGGGTGTACTATATTTTCTGAGCAGGCTACTCAACAGTCCCGAGGTACATTATACAACCACTGAGAAAGAGGCATTGGCCATTGTTTGGGCCTTCCAGAAGTTTCACACACTGTTATTGGGCTTGAGTCATTGTGGTTACTGACCAAAGGAGTCTGGAATTTATCAACCACAGCTACCTCACTAACAGCAGATTAGTACTTTGGAGCCTGTACCTTCAAGAATACAACTATACGGTGAGGTATTGCAAAGGGTCTGACAATGTGGTAGCTGATGCCCTTAGCTGCAATCCAGTGGACAATCAATCACATCATCTGGGTACTAAGAATTTGTATATAGCAAGCATAGGGTTGAGAACAGATGAAGGACTTGAAAGTGATTTGAGGCACCTGGAGTACTTTCAGAGAGAAGATCAACAACTCCAGCCCATCATTGACCAATTGGAAGGTAAAGAAGCTAAATTGATTGGGGGTTAGGTCGAGCAGAATATTCAGAAATTTAAACTGGAGCAAGGTTTGCTACAATAGAGTTAAGGAAAATCCAGCAGAATGGAGATCAGTTATCCCGCAGCATATGAGGACCACAGTGGTGGCACACATGCACCACAGGTCGGGTCACTATGGGATAATGAAGACTGAAGGATGGATTAGGAGGTGGTTTTACTGGCCAGGCATGCATGGCAAAGTTGCAGTGGTCATCGGGCAGTGCAAAATTTGCCAGAGGGTTAAGCCCGCAAATAGGAAATATACAGCTCCGATGTTGTCCATGATTCCCAGAGAGCCTAAGGAAATTGTTGCAATGGATTTTTATGGTCCACTGCCAGCTTTCAATAAACAGAAATACCTCTTGGTTGTTTATGATTTATTCTCCAAACTGGTGTCTGCATATCCAATCATGCAAGCCAACATGAGGAACACCATACATGTCCTGGAAAAGGAGCATATTCCATCGGTGGGAAAACCTCGAACTATCATATCAGATATGGAATCCCATTCGTTTCGAGGGAGTGAATGAGATGGACCAAATGGTTGAAAATAGGACATGTGTTAACCTCGATCCATAACTCTCAGTCCAATCCCTGCCAAAGAATGATGCAGGAATTGGGTAGGTTGTTCCGTACTTATGTCAAAACCGACCATAGGAAGTGGGTCAAACAACTTCTGGACATTTTAAACTATATGAATTGGGTGGTGAACAAATCTACTGGCTTCACACCAATACATTTGCATTTTGGTAAGCACACACCTAGGCTGTTCAAAACCAATTTTCCAGGAGAAGAAACTCCCATCGATATAGAAAACGATAGGCAGCAGGCTTACCAGTCGATGATTCCCAGAAGCAAACAATGAAAAGAGGGTTTCAAGAGTTCTCACATTTCTTTAAGGTGGGGAACCAGGTAATGGTGAGGACACCCCACGTAAGCGAACCCGGAAAGTTTATTTGCAAAACATTTTGCAATCTATATGAGGGCCCGTTTGCGATAACAAAGAGTCAGGGAAAACATGCATTTTGGGTGGATACCGGGTGGGAAGTAAAGGGGTCATACAATGTCCAGTCACTCAAGCCCTTCGCAAACCCAGAGAGGGATAAAGATAGAAAAGTTGTTTAAGAAATCATTCATATACACAGAAGGTATTTGAAGGCTATTGCACCAGGGATGTATGTAACAGTAGCTGGGTTCAAATACAAAAAATAATGCAACATAGAGTGTTAATTGCGAGTGTTGATATGGATGGATTGTGTAGATGTGAAAAGATGTATAAATAATCATTCGAACCCTGTTACAAAGAGTGTGAAAGTAATATGTAATGTGTTAAAGATTGGACTTTATGCTTGTATATATATAGTTGTATGTGTGTTATTATAAGTGTGTATAAGTATTAATGGTTATATGTGAGATTGATGAGAGGCAATTATATACGGAGTTGTATAAATTTGTTATTGGTTATACATATTTATTTTGTTGTTCGTTAATGTTCTACATTTTAATAATATTAGCGGTAACATGTGTTTCTTGATGAATCCATTGAACATATAAATCTGCAGAAATAGAATGAATTAGTTGCTGTGGGCAGTTTCAGTTAATGACTCTGTCTGCCAGAATTCTTAGAACTGGTCAAGTTGATATTCTGAAACAATGGAAGATACGGTCAGTGGCATACAAATTAATAAGAGAAAATGCGAGGTTAAAGAGTGTAAAAGAAAAGAACTATTTTTTTCTCTCTTAAAAATATAGTGGTTATTAGAAGGAAGGAGAAAGACGTGGCATGGATTTTGGATTGTATTAACGTATAATTAATTAAGAAGTTTTAGTAATATTCCAATCAAAATGATGGGGTAACTAAATAGTGTGTTTCGTTAAACCAGCCCAGTGGATTGTTATCGTAGGACTCACCTGAATCGGATTTATGAAAATTCGCTGTTTAAAAATTAGCAAGTGTAATGATGATGAAGCACATGCAGCTTAGATCTCTTAAGCGAGCTAAATCATCTACTCCACCTCTATGATAAACTATTGGTGTATCACATTGCGGACTGTTTACCATCCTTAGGATCAACAAATATCAATAAGGCCAATATTTCTTTAGAATTGACCACACGGACATTCGATCATAATTAAGGTAAATTGACCTTTTCTCTCTGTATATGTGTTCAATAAATGCGTAGTAATGAAGGGACTCATGTTACTTCTATATTGAATACAGTAATAAATATTTGTTTAAATAAAAAATAAAACATTAAATAAACGACTGTGATGTGTAATCGCACTCTTTCATTGATATATATATGATTCATATATGTGTGTATCGTAATAAATGGGTTGTGCGCATGAACATTAATGTATATATATATATGTGTGTATAAAGCTTAGAATTTAATGATAACTAGCATAGTAATTTATAGCCTAGTTTTGTTATAACTTCTAGGCTAGGGTAATAGAATTTATAAATAGGTAAATTATAATGTGGTATACGTAGATATATGTGACATCGCCAGGAATCATTTTTTTGCTTTGTTCTCTCATTAGACCATGTTCCCCAGACCTTGAGATAGAGCTAGTCTGGACATGCTACCCTATATATATATATATACAGAACCCTTATTTATGTTTTCGATTAGTATAATTCTTATCAAAGTGTAAGATTGGAGCTTGAGATGGGATTTAACCCATGCTCATAAATATACTTACTCGAAGCTGAGGGAAAGAACGTATACATGAATGAATTAAGCAACAATAATACGGGTAGATGCTTAATATATATATATATATATATATATACACACACACACAATAAAAGTTTTGCTAAAATGTGTTCAAAGTAGAGTGGATAAATTGCATGTATATAAGATATTACAGCAAAATAAAGAAAGTGGTGAATTTGGTAATATTTTAGTGGAAAAAAATAATAGTTTGAAAAAAATGTTTATATGCATGACAGAGATCAAGTTATTGCTTGATTTTAAAAGCTTTTGACATTCATTTTGATTATAAAACTTTTATGAATAATAGTTATGGAGTAATATGTATAGAAGTTGAGATGTTTACTTATGCAATTAATAGATCAGACTAGTAGTCAAAACTCAGTTTATAAGATATGGATAATGTAATATAAATATACATTAATTTTTATAAAATTATTGTAATGTTAAAAATTGCTTATCCTGGCATACTTATAGAATTTAAAATTGGCATTATTGTTTTTTTATAACTAAATAGATCTTTAATTAATGTATAATGAGAAGTCTATATAATAAGGAATAGCTATCTTTTTAATGCCTAGTAAAAAATATTTTCAAATAACTTGAAAGTTGAGAACTATTTAGAGTTAGTTCGCTTATTGTAAATCAATAATTTAGATGATAATGATCAACATAAGTCAGTAGATCAGATGATTAGTTGTTGATACAATGAGAACATTACATTAAATGGCTTTTAAAATAGCAAGTTCATTTGGTTATTTTTATATTTGTCTATGTAGGCATTTTTAGATACTAAATGTTGACTTTATATTTGATACTTCTATCAATATTTCTTAATATAGTAACTGACTTTTAATTTGATGCGTATGTGTAATTTTAATTAAATCTTATGTTCTCTTATTTCTCTGATTTTCTTATAATTTGTTAGTATGTTGAAATTAATTTATTCCATATATTTTAATATATTATTGATGTAAAATATAAAAAAATACTTTTATAATGTTTTAAAGCATGAATCATTACCTCATAACAATTATATTCATTACTTTTGTGCTCTGCCATGCTAGAAGTATTTTTATAATTTATATATTATTATTCAAGTATTTATTACTTAAAATATCATATCAACTCTAAAATTTACATGTAACTTTGAAAATAATTATAAATATTTAAATGCTATATTGAATCAAGTATCATTTTTAAAAACTCATTCAGCCATTAAATGATAAATTTAAAATTTAGTGGCATAGTTTGATTATTTAATAAATTGGATTTATTTTTATTAATTGTAAATAGCCATTTTTGATTTTCATTCTATATTTCCAATGCATAAATCTAAAATATGAAGCATATATTCACTTTCAAAGAACTTAATTCAACAGAGAAAAATAGTTTATATGATTTCTTTTGTCTGCATATAATTAAAGTGATTGTTACAAATATAAAAATTATAATGTAGGGATTGGCATGTGGCTCAGAAGGCTTGGAAGTATGTGAAAGTCCACAATAACATTAGCTAAATTTCATCCAAAGTATTTCAATGATGGCACATGTTATCTTTTAATTTCTGCTCTTCACTTCTGATATGTTAATCTTGAGTCTTTATTACTTTTATATAAACTTGAGGGTATCTGTATTTATTGTGACCAAATATCAATGAAAGTTTTATAGTTTGTTATCCTTTTATTTCACTGACATAAACTATTCAGTTTATTTTTGAAAGTGCTAAGATGCTTTCTTGGGTTGTAGTTATATATGAATAAACATCTTGTATACTATAAGGTATACAGGATAAATACTGTCCTGATGTCAGTGAAGATTTTTTGAATGAGTCAAATAAATAGGCTATTTATATTTATTTTTTATTTTTGAAAAGTATGTACATTATTTAATAATGCTTTTGAGTTCTTGGCATGAAAAATGATGTTCTTGTATTTTTGAATCTATGTGGCAAAGGGTGCATAGATGGTGTACATTTTGGAAAGTTCTTTTATAATTTAGGAAGTGAGTAGTAAATTGAGGTTGAGTCCAAGTAAATATTTTGATTTAAATGACCAGAATTTGTATTTGTGACAAAGTTATTTATTGGTGATTTTGAGTACAGTTTTATCATTGTCTTGTAGAGGGTATAAAAGGAAATAAATTTTCCAGTACTTGGAATTTATTTTGAGGTAATTTGAAAACCAAATTTTAATAGCAATAATGGACTGAGTGCCCTCTTCAGGTATCCTTCATTAGGAGGTGGTTTATCTGAGGGAATGACAAGCTGTTTGTAAATATGGCAATTTTTTGCATATGTAGAGATTATATTAATCGTTTTTTGATTCTGAAAGTGAGAATTGAGTGAAGTTCTAGATCATTTTGTGGGAGTAAATTTTTGATATGTTTTATGGATATTGAGATTTTTCCCTTACAAGAATTTCCTGTGTAATGAGTCTATTTGATTAGAAAATGCTTTGACATAAAATATTGTTGGAATGTAGTATGTGATTTTTGTCATGAAGAGGATGCTAAAAAATGATAACTTACCATAAAGTGATAGATATAATTTTTTTTAAAAAATTAAATGTTGCAGGTAGAAATAGAAACCAAGGTATGCATTAGTTTGCCTTTAAATGTTTTGCTATCCTACTATCAGTGTAAATGTTCCAGGAACAGAATTTTTCCATGTTGAAGATTAACATATATTGGTTTGTATACTCTGAAAGAATCTTTAAGAATATGGGCATGTGTTTTTTAAATGGAAAAAAGACTAAGAGATCATTGATGTAAGCTATACATGAGATGTTAATGTTTAAGCAGGGTATGTAAATTCTAGATATTTCATTTTATATAGTGTTAATTAGCAGAACACTTATTGGGGATTCTTGCAATAAGGATTGATGTGGAATAATTGGTAGTGAGTTTTTGTCATTGAAAATAATGTATATTTTATAGTTTAATAATTGGTTAGCAAATAGGTATAAATATATGTTTGGTACTCATTTTGTTCTAGAATTTTAAAAATTGTATTTATTAATATCATATCAAAGGTTGCCATTATGTCTAGATAAATAAAAATTTGATTCTTTTTTGTTGTTTGTTACTGTATTTAGAGTTGTTTTGAATAGAAAACTATCAGGCCAGTAGGTGATTCCTTTTTTCAGCAAATTGCATTTTAGATAATTTTGGCATAATAAAGGGTTTTATTTGTCTTTAATTTCTGATTCTATTATTTTGATGATAAGATGAGTCATGAAAATTGGACACAAATTTGTTAGTGTGGAAACTATTTCTTTTTTTTCTTGTATCTGTCATTCTGCTTAATGTTTACTGATAATCACTATTAGGAAATTATATGGTGCTTCAATCAAGATAGAAATTAATCCTAGTAATGCCAAAAATTCTAAACATAAATTAACTTCCTTTGCAAAAAAACTAATTAATTAATAAGCTATTAATATGCATCATTATTAAAACAAATACTTAATATAAAAATATAAATAACTAATGCAAGTATACTTACTTGTAGAATTTTCAGAAATTATAGAATCAGGTGATGTTTCAGGAATAATAGCATTCCACTCAAGTAAAAAACCGTGAGCAGTATTTGAAGACTCAAACATGATATATATTTGATTTCCTGTACTATAAAGTGGGTCAGGAATTACATTGCCACAATATTGCCCAAGTAGAGTGTTTTCTTTTGCAGAATTTCCATCATATATCTAAAAACAACAAATTTACAAAATTACTTTAAACCCATATGAATGTAAGCATATTCTAAAGAATACATTTGTAGTAAATAATAATTACCATTTGGCAGAATTATTTGATTCCAATGAATAAATTTGTAGTAAACAACTACTTCTATGTTTACGTAGAGTAAATTTTAGAGAGGCATAAAGACATCAAAATTAATGCAAAGTTTTTTTGCTTTACTTTGGTTTTCTTCCTTTTATGAAAAATTTCACGTTTCTACTAAAATATAGGGAAAGATTTTATTTACTTGCCTTTCATTAAGAATTTAATTTAATATAAAATTGTTTCATGAAAAAGAAAAGATGTTCTCACATTTTTATTGATTCTAAATTTGCAGTTCTCAATATGTGTGATCATAAAAAGTAAAAAAAATGTATATGATACTTATTTTTATCCAGAAAATGATAGTTTTCAGTGATACTCTGTAAAAATATATCAACATTCAAGCTTTTGTTTAACTTGTGCTTCTGCTATTGATTAGACAAATCATTTGCTCTAAATAAAGGACTACCCTTAAAGATAATTACATTTCATTTTAATTTAGATATATAAAGTTCTTAAAATTCTATTACAAATCTACATCAGACCATTATATCATTACATGCTTCATTAAATTTGACTGCATTTTTTATATGGATTATCAAATATGTTTATACATATTATTACTTCTTATACCACATTTCACATTTTCATTTTAACCTCTTTCTCTTCTTGATGATTTCCTTTAAATCTATTGAATATTGTTTAGAATTTGCAATATAAAGCTGCTTCAGATCTGTGGTATCTAAAAAAAATTAATTATTTTATCATTTTATAAAAGTCTTCCATTTAGCATGAATCATCATTATATAGTGTTAAGCACGATACAGTGCAGTCATAAACTGACAGATTTTAATTGAAGACCCAGTTTTTGTCACATTAATTGCTCAAACCTTTTATAAAACTTAAAAATAAACCATTTGATTATTATTGTTATTATTATTTTATCAATATTGTAAGGATCACTGTAGGTCTCATCCCTATCCTTACCATTAAATGCATTGAACATAAATATATACATAGATGTGTTGATTTATAAAATTAATACATCTATTGAACAGTTCGAGTTGATGATATATAATGGTATGAATAAAATTATATTGTAGTTTAATGAACTGGAAATGCTTGAAACAAAATCATAAATTTGTTACTAAATTTCATTTTAAAATAACCTTTGACAAAACAATATTGTTCAAACAATTGAGAAAGTTTTGTAAAGAATAAAAAAAAGCCGATTTTATAATTTAGTGTTGTAATGTGAAGGGGAGAAAAAAACCTGATAGAACATATGACAACAGCAACAACTATTTTTTTTCTAATGGCTGGAAAAATTAAAAACATGTATAGAAGAAGTTATATGCAAGATCTTCTTTTCTTTATTCATTAATGATGGCAAGTCAGATAATTTGAAAATTATATTTTGGTAAAAACGTTTTTCGGCATTTTAAAGAGAGAATAATTGGACACGCAAGGATGCATAGAACTGTAAGTTGTTTAATTTGATATATATATGTAGAAAGAGAAAAAAACTGAAACAGAAGAATATCACTATGCTTCCATTAGAATTATGGAAATTAAATAAATAAATAAATTATAATCTGTTGATTAAAGCATAATAGGCACCAAGATTTTTTTTATTTTATTTATAATTCTATTGAAATATTCGTTATAAGATATGTGAAAAGATATTTATTCACGTAATCAAGCATTTGATAATTCTAGGACTGTTGAAAGTTTAGACTTAATAATATTTATTATCCAAAAATTGACTTTAATCGTGTTTTGTCTATTATATAACTATAACGTCCCCACTGCTGATATAAGGAAAGAATTTATATATATACATACTAGTGTAAGAATGATGCAGGTGTGCTAAAAGTCATTGTGAAAGGTCAAGGCAACTCAGATGGGCTTTGAGAGGGCAATGAACATGATCCATAGGAGTGAATTCCCACCATCACATATATATGTATACAATGGCTGCCGGATATTATGTGAAGTTTTATAGATCAATTGTGAAAGTTGCCAAATCAAAGATTATCCAAACTACTTGGTCAGCTTGTGGGAGGTGGATAAATCATTGAAGGCACTACTTTGAAAATGAAGCAAGTATAAGAGATGCTGAAATTTTCCAATTTACCATGAATTTTTCCATTTAAAGAAGATGCTCATGTTTGATCAAGATGTTTACCGAATCATTCATAATTTTATGTTGATATGTAACTGTTTGTTTGTTGTAGTTGACATGCTGATGCTATAAATTTTGTAAGGTTTTCTGTCCTTTATTTATTTATTTATTTTACTTCCATAATGGATTTTTGAGCTGGAAGTACCGAAAGAATTTAAATGTATGCATTTCATGATGTAAAATGTATTTTTGAAATAAAAAAATATAAATGGTTCTGTTAGAAGAAAGAGAAGGACTGGACTATGATTAAATGAGTATAAAGGAAGGTAAGACTTACTCTTTGACCCATTAAAGACATAACATTTAGTAACAAAGTTTATTTTTAATAAAACCCATATTAACTAATTATTAACAAGTTGCATACTAACCATTACATATAAGTACATATAATTAATTTAATCAACTGATGGCAATTCCAGTTCTCATAACTGATAATAGTCACAAACGAATTCATTAATTTAACTATATTTACAAAATAATAATTTAGATATTAATATGATGATACCATTTTTTTTTAAATTTAAAAAAAAAAAAAGTCATTTGTTTAGATGATATTAATGATCATAAATTTTTTTTTTAATATGATGGCATGAAAGGTAGATGCCGATATATACCAAGAATGGCATATAGTTGATGATATTATTATTTTATGTATTTTTTTTTTGTTATTATTTTGATGAGATTAGGTGGAAGTGGTAGGAATCATATTTATGGTGTTTTAAAGTGTATAGTTATATATTTAAATGTGTTATGTTGAGTTAAAATAAATTTGTTAATTTAAATTGATCTTACATCAAGGGTTGTATATAATTTGTTGATAATACATCACTGAATTCACGTATCTTTTGATATGGAAACATACATGTAATATGTACCTAATAAGTGTACTATATGAACCATAATGTCAAGTCATTGCCCACATTGGCTAGATATATACTTATAAATTATACCTGAACAGAGTAACTACTCAGATTACGACTGGGTTTGAATTCTGGGAATTTAATGGATTGACATGAAAATTGGGTAGATCCTGTGAGTATTATCAAATGAAGGGGGTTGAATGGTAGTAAAGATCCATTTTGGCTGTGGTGTTGCTGGATCTTTCCAATTTTCCATGGATGGTCAGATTTTTGTTTCAGTGTATGCAGTGGGGTGGATTTAGGTAAATGGTTGAGGGTGGGTCGTCAGTCCATTACATTTTTGGCATGCAACATTTTGGGGCTTGAACAAGTATTTAGCCCATATATATATATATATATATATATATATATATTAAAAAGAAATCTAGTCATTAGACAAATGTGAGCAATCAGAGAATTAACATCAATGTTATAGGTTGTGAAGTAGTGACATAAAAAATGTATATATAGTGATTAGACATGAGTATCTTAATCATGATAGCTGAACCAATTTGTAGTTAGATATAGATTAAGACTGAGTAAGTGTACAAGTGATGGTAGTTTAATTTTTTTTTTTTTTGGTTTCATTTCATCTTCAGAGAACGAGAAGGGGAAGCTGAGACCGCACAATGAATATCCATATTGTAAAAAAAAATATAGTTATTTTGTAGAAGTAATAAATAAGGGAATATTCTGTCTCATAATGATCATATTGACATATCTGCCTTTATGCTATTAAGAAGTGGCCAGATCATTTTAAAGATGGATGAAAGAGTTGATGAGACACAGGTAAATCAAAAAAGTGAAAGTTTAGATACGGATACAAGTATAAAAGAAAGTTTGGTGTGCCAACAAGCATTTAAGGAACCTACAAAAGAAATGCATCAACATATTCAATCATTAGAGGAGGACCAAACAATAATTCAAATCCCAGAGACCCCTTACCAAAAAGTGATTCCTATGTTAGGGGATCAATTGATGCCATCTAGTGAAAGCGAATCCATCATATTACAAATCCTGTGGGAGATGATGCTGAAGATGACTGCTTTTGAAACAAATATGGCCAACATGGAATCAAGATTAGAGTCTAAGTTGGAGACAAGTATGACCAATATGGGAAATGAGATGTATAGATGAATTAATGATCTCAATGGAGATTTAAATAGTAGGTTGGATAACATGGCAACAAGAGCCAATGTCAACCAAGTTGAGGTAGGTTTAAAAGGAGATATATCTCACTTCCAAGAAGACATGAGGAAAGGATTAGTCAGAATTGAAGAGAAATTGGAGGAGAGGATTCAGGAAGTTGACACCTGACTATCCAAAAGAGTAGGACAGTTGTTACAGGATGTAGGAAAAATGCAAACTGATAATGATGAAGTAAGGCACAGGATTGAAGAAGAAAGTACTAAATGTCAAGAGCATGTCAACCAATTTGCTGAACATATTACTGCTCATATTGACTGAGAGATCAAACAAGTTTACCAGACACAAGAGTTCTTGAATAAAGAGGTGTGGTTTAAGCAGAACACTTTTAGGAAAGAATTACAAGCTGAGCTGAAGATGGTCCAAGCAAAGTTGAACAATATTTCCATGATCCACAATGTTGAAAATGAAAGCCATGAAGAGACTCTTGGATCTCTTACCCATTGTTTAGCTCAGTTGGGGGATAAGGTAACTTCCATGGAAACTGATACAATGATTCGGAAGACCACCCTTCAGAAGTTAATTGAGTCTACTAATGAAACACATGAGAGCTTGAATTCCTTAAATGAGGTCTTACAATGTAAATCACAATCTGGGAACATCCAGATGTGCCAGTTGAATGTAAAGTCAGCTAGGCAAGCTTTGAAAGGAAATGAAGGAATTGATGGGTGTTGAAAGAAACTAAATAATAGAGTTCTCATGAGACAAACCTCAAGGGATGATCTAGGAACTCAAGATCAGTATGGGGAGAACATAGTTGCTTCTAAAACATTTACCAAGGTAGAGGAGACCAATTTGCTTTACCCGTGCCTGTCTGAGAAACAAGCCTATGATCAGTGGATGGTTGATGAACCCTATCAAATGAATAACTATAGGGATTCTCAAGAAGTGAATAAAACTCAAGGGATTATTTCACAGATAAATGTGATAAACCAGTTCATGAAACTTAAAGTGTTTAAGGGCTTTTCGAATGAAGCACCCACAGAACATCTTCAAAGTTTAGAATTATATTTTTCAGTTAACAGAGGTTTGTCAGAAGCTGAAAGAGTTATTATTGCCTATAGTCACCTCCAGGGTGAGGCATTAATGTGGTGGGAATCACTGTATCAAACCCCATCCACATTTGAGGAATATCGAACTTTATTGGTGTGTAATTTCTGGAATTGGGATAGACAACAAGCCATTCTATACCATATACTCCAGGAAATGTACAAGTCGATGCCTGGGGAAACATTTGTGAAGTTTTTTCGATGACAGGTCACCAAATTGCACACACTGGATACTTACCACCTCATAGAATCTGAGATCATTCAGATAGTTAAGAGAAACTTGCCTTTGCATATAGAGCAATCCCTTCTATGTACTAGTGCAAGAAACATAGAGCAGGTTGCTGAACTTTTGGCCAGTATAGATCTAAATAATACCAATTTATCTACATGAGGTCTGGAAAGAAGGAAGGACGAACCTTCGGTCAATGCTATATTTTACAGAAAAAGGAAGGATAACACCAATGCAAATCCTTGAAAGGAGAGGATGCTGCCAACAAATGCACACAATTATGGTCTCCGAAGCTCATGAGACCAAACAAGAGCAAAGCCACAAGAGACTCATTATCAAGTTCAGGAGGGTCTCCAAAACCAGGATGCAGTAATTCTGCACCCCAAATTTTAAAAAAATCAAACTAAAGGGGTACTTGAGGCCTAGTTTTTCACCTCAAGAAACCATAAATACACTGAAAATAAAAAGACCTTTGACAAAATGGAAGATCACCAATATGACATGTTCATGGGATGATGGAGTGCCAAATGATGCTCAACAAAGTTGCCCTATGATAGAGGTGCCATTTGAGAATTTGTCAGTGAAAGCACTATTGGACTCAGGTAGTCCAATTTCAGTCATTTCTGATCAATTTTATAAAAGGATACTGAGTAAAATTCCGATAATTAAGATGTACCTTTAAAGTCTATGCAAGTGACAATGGCCAATAGTAGGAAGGCAAAGTTGGAACAAAAACAGATCTGGGTAGAGATCAGGTTTAACAAAACTACACTCTATCATGTTTTCTTGATACTAAATGGATTAATCCATGATTTAATCTTAGAGGCAGACTTCTTGCACATGAACTCTTGTATTGCTGATTTCTCAAATAGGATTATAAAAATAAATGAGGATACCTTAGAAATGACATTACCTAAAAGGTATGGTCTTTCTGAGGTAAATTGTGTATTATCTAGTAAACCAACTGAATATAAGTATCATAATTTTTTTCCTAAATATGGTCTATTTGTTATTGTTAAACAAGCTAACTCTAATGCATTTTGGTTAAATATCAATGAAGAAATAAAAGGGACTTACAATCCTACAAGTCTGAAACCATGTTTTTAGTTAGGAAGGAAACATAGAGGAAATTAGTGCAGGTTGGATATGAAAAGGGGTGGAAAGTGGATTTTAGAGGGCACTCATAATTACCATTTACATGTTGTTCGAAAGGAGACAACATGGAAACTAGGGGAAATGGAAAAGGTATTTTGTGGTGAGAGTATGTCTGACTGCATAATTGAGCATGTATCGGCTACTTTCAGAACTGACTGAGATATGAGGGTGTATCTTACTATGTATGTATATGGACACTCCATATTCCATGCGGTTATTCTAGGGTCTTGTAACTCTGCAGAGCAGGACAAGAAGCCGACGAGACAAGTTTCATGCTGCCTAAATAGGAGTATGGAACCAGTCAGATTCTGTTTCACTCCATCATGATACAATTATATGATAGACAGTACTATTTAAGTAGAAATTAAATAGAGAAAATAAAAGGAATTATTGAATATGAGTGTTAAAAGGGGTCAAATTTCGTACAGACATAAAATTGTAATTTAGCAAACTGACTGACAGGAAGAAAGAGATAGATAATTACAGATAATATTTTATGATATGAAAAGGAAAATAACCCTCTATGGTGATGGGACATTGAATATAAATATGTGGTTTTTTTTTATTCTAGTAAATGTCAAAAGTTTAAAAGGATTAAACTTTTAACCTTTTTGGATTGGAGGAATTGTAAGGATCGCTATAGGTCTCATCCCTATCCTTACCATTAAATGCATTGAACATAAATATATACATGGATGTGTTGATTTATAAAATTAATACATCTATTGAACAGTTCGAGTTGATGATACATAACGGTATGAATAAAATTATATTGTAGTTTAATGAACTGGAAATGCTTGAAACAAAATCATAAATTTGTTACTAAATTTCATTTTATTAATATTTTAAAATAACCTTTGACAAAATGATATTGTTCAAACAATTGAGAAAGTTTTGTAAAGAATTTTAAAAAAACCAATTTTATAATTTAGTGTTGTAATGTGAAGGGGAGAAAAAAACCTGATAGAACGTATGCAATAACCATGACAACAGCAACAACTTTTTTTTTTTCTAATGGCTGGAAAAATTAAAAACATGTATAGAAAAAGTTATACGCAAGATCTTCTTTTCTTTATTCGTTAATGACGGCAAGTCAGATAATTTGAAAATTATATTTCGATAAAAAGGTTTTTCAGCATTTTAAAGAGAGAATAATTGGACATGCAAGGATGCATAGAACTGTAAGTTGTTTAATTTGATATATATATGTAGAAAGAGAAAAAAAACTGAAACGGAGGAATATCACTATGTTTCCATTAGAATTGAACTTTTATATGAACTATGGAAATTAACGAAATAAATAAGTTATAATCTGTTGATTAAAGCATAATAGGCACCAAGATTTTTTTGATTTTTTTTATAATTCTATTGAACTATTCGTTATAAGATATGTGAAAAAATATTTATTCACGTAATCAAGCGTTTGATAATTCTAGGACTGTTGAAAGTTTAGACTTAATAATGTTTATTATCCAAAAATTAACTTTAATCATGTTTTATTTATCATATAGCTATAACATGCCCACTGCTGATATAAGGAAAGAATTTTTTTATTTATATACTAGTGTAAGGATGATGCAGGTGTGCTAAAAGTCATTGTGAAAGGTCAAGGCAACACAGATGGGCTTTGAAGAGGGCGATGAACATGATCCATAGGTGTGAATTCCCACCATCACTTATATATGTATACAATGGTTACCAGATATTATGTGAAGTTTTATAGATCAATTGTGAAAGTTGCCAAATCAAAGATATATCCAAACTACTTGGTCAGCTTGTGGGAGATGGATAAATCGTTGAAGGCACTACTTTGAAAATGAAGCAAGTATAAGAGATGCTGAAAATTTCCCAATTTACCATTAATTTTTCCATTTAAAAAAGATGCTCATGTTTGATCAAGATGTTTACAGAATCATTCATAATTTTATGTTGATATGTAACTGTTTGTTTGTTGTAGTTGATATGCTGATGCTATCAATTTTGTAAGATTTTCTCTCTATTTATTTATTTATTTATTTAATTGTACTTCTATATTGGATTTTTGAGCTGAAAGTACCAAAAGAATTTAAATGTATGCATTTCATGATGTAAAATGTATTTTTGAAATAAAAAAATATAAATGGTTCTATTAGAAGAAAGAGGACTGGACTATGATGAAATGAGTATAAAGGAAGATAAGACTTATTCTTTGACCCATTAAAGACATAACATTTAATAACAAAGTTAATTGTTAATAAAACCCATATTAACTACTTATTAACAAGTTGCATACTAACCATTACTTGTAAGTACATATAATTAATTTAATCAATTGATGGCAATTCCAGTTCTCATAACTGATAATAGTCACAAACGAATTCATTAATTTAACTATATTTACAAAATAATAATTTAGATATTAATATGATGATACCATTTTTTTTTAAATTTAAAAAAAGAAGTCATTTGTTTAGATGATATTAATGATCATAAATTATTTTTTTAATATGATGGCATGAAAGGTAGATGCTGATATATACAAAGAATGACATATATTTGATGATATTATTATTTTATGTATTTAATTTTTTTTTTTGTTATTATTTTGATGAGATTAGGTGGAAGTGGTAGGAATCATATTTATGGTGTTTTAAAGTGTATAGTTATATATTTAAATGTGTTATGTTAAGTTAAAATAAATTTGTTAATTTAAATTGATCTTACATCAAGGGTTGTATATAATTTGTTGACAATACATCACTGAATTCACGTATCTTTTGATATGGAAACATACATGTAATATGTACCTAATAAGTGTACTATATGAACCATAATGTCAAGTCATTGCCCACATTGGCTAGATATATACTTATAAATTATACCTGAACAGAGTAACTACTCAAATTATGACTGGGTTTGAATTCTGGGAATCTAATGGATTGATATGAAAATTGGGTGGATCCTGTGTATATCACCAAATGAATGGGGGTTGAATGGTAGTAAAGATCCATTTTGGCTGTGGTGTTGCTGGATCTTTCCAATTTTCCATGGATGGCTGGATTCTTGTTTCAGTGTATACAGTGGGATGGATTTAGGTAAATGGTTGAGGGTGGGTCATCGGTCCGCTACAATATGTATCAATTACATTTTGATTATTTCTACACACTATTTTTTGCAAACACAATATCATCTTTAAAATCTTTATTATTTAAAATATGGCAATGAAAATTAATATATTAATTAAAGTCTAAATTTTAATTTTAAAATAACTATAAAATTTAAATGCTATATATAAATGTTTTTATAATCTTATTAATTATTTAATTAATTACAGCACTAAACTCTCCATACAATAGTGCCACTATTTTGCAATCAAGGAATGCAGGAAAGGTTCTGCATAAAATCCCTATATAATGCCTACTCATCCAACACCCCCAGATTAGTCTTTAGCTTGTAGCTTTCATCAGTGAGGAACCTTGGATTTGAGAGCATTGCATCTAGATCTTAGGGATTTAATGCAACCCTCTGACAGCAACGTTTTATCTATTTAGTTAACTATAACTAGGAACTCAAGATGAAAAAAAACAGTAATGTTTCCAACACAAGCTCATTTGCTTGTCTAGTCCTATAGATCTAAATTCAGTTCATCATATACACATTTTGGTGTCTTTGATTTTTTAAAAATCACAGTCACCATTAGGTTCTGGGTAGGATAGATATAAAACCAACAAAACAACAAAAGCTAGAAACTAATCTGGGGGTGTTGGATGAGTAGGCATTATATAGGGATTTTATGCAGAACCTTTCCTGCATTCATTGATTACAAATCTTGCACATTGCGGTACTACTTATGGAGAGTTTGATACTCTTATTAACAGTACATATATGCATTTGGAATGGTGATCATGTGATGTTTTGATGGTTTTATAACTATCCTTCCCATAGGATAATGGGGACTGGTTTTAGAAACCCCCCAAAAAACCCAAAATATATAGATGCTGAACTGAGTTCAGATCTATGTAACTATATAAGCAAATGATTTTGGGTTGGAAATATTGTGGTGTTTTCATCTTGGGCTCCAAGCTTTATAGTTTTCCAAATAGGTAAAAGATCATTGCTGAAGGATTGCATTAGATCCTTGGATCTAGGTGCAGTGCTCTTAGATCCAAAGCTTCTCACTGATAAAAGCCACAAGTTAGAAACTAGTCAGGGGATGTTCAATAAGTAAGCAATAGTTAGGGTTTAATGTACAAACCTTCATGCATCCATTGATTATATAAGCTTACACTTGGTGGCACTACTATATGGAAAGTTTGGTAGAGAATGAAACTAAATAGTAAATAGATAGAGGTAATTAGTAAAAGTTGAAGAGATGGGAGTAAAATATTTGGAAATAGGTTAAAAGAAGAAATGTTGGGGAAAGAGAAATAGTATTAGTAGATGATGAGGGAATAGAGTGTAGCTCTAGAGAAAAATTTGGGACAATCTTAAATAAGTATGTAATGGATATAAAAGAGATGATAGATGTGAAGGGCAGAGTGATAACAAACATAATAGCATATAGTAATGGAAATATTAGGTTTAGAGAAAATGAACTAAATGAGGCAGCAGAAATGGTAATGAATTTAGGACATAGGGCAAAATTAAACCTATTATTATGTTTTCATAAGATGGCACAGAATTTTCCAAATAGTTGGAGTAATACAAGAGTAAGACTACTATTTAAAGGAAAGGATAAGGATCATAGAAAGTTAAGCAATTATAGACTGCCACCAGTAACATCAGTGTTATATAAAGTTTTTACATATATGGTGGCTCAAAAAGTCACAAAATGGATGGAAGAAAATAATATAGTGGCAGAAATGCAAGGAAGTTTTCAATAAGATAGACATATAGGAGATACTTTATTTGTAGTTACACAATTTATAGATATGAGTAGAAATACAGGTAGACAGTTATATATAGTTTTTACAGATATAGAGAAGGCATATGATAGAGTAAATTTGTGAATGGATAGAGCTTTAATGTATCTTATTAAGAGATTGTATAAAAATAATTACTATACATATCTATTAGAGAATATAAAATCACTTAAAGTTAAAAATGGAGTGGGACTAAGACAAAGATCCCTATAGTACCTATTTTGTTTTTGTTGTATTCGAGAAACATTGGGAGAGTAATAGAAAGACTAGGCAGAGGGGTAGAGATACGATTAATAGATGGCAAGGAAGTATATACATTATTGGGCCTTTTATTTGCAGATGATGTCTTCTTGTGCACAGAAAAAAAGTAAGATATGGAAATTATGCTGAGGATATGTGCAAGGGTGGGTAAAATGAAGGGGATTAGAATTAATAAAGAAAAATCATAAGTAATGATAATTAATACAGGGAAAAGAGAAGACAATGAATTTTTATTGGAGGATATAAAGTTAAGTGTGGTATATAGGTATACCTATTTGAGAATCATCTTGGATAATCAGAGAAATTGCTTGGATGATAATTGCTTGGATGAATGGGAGAAAAAATTGATAAATGAAGCAAAGAAAATAAAGGGACTGCTGAAGAAATTAACTGTGTTTTCATATAATAAATATGATGTAATATGTAAAGAAGTGGAAGTAGCATGGTTAAAATATGGTAATGATGCATTATGTGTTAGTAAAGGGATATTAGATTATTTAGAAAAAGTAAAAAGTAGGAAGACATGCATTAGATGCAGATGTATGGATGGAAAAGGTGGCAATTGAAGAAGAAATGGGTGGTCAAATTTTTATATGAGAGATGCAAAAATTAAAATTAAAATTTTCAGTAGATTGCAGTGTATCGATAATAAGAGTGTAACCAAAATAGTATTTAATTGGATTATGAGTAAACAGCAGGCAACAAGATAGGTGAAGAAAGTAGTATGGTATACAAAAGATTTGGATAAAGCATTTATATCAGTATATTTATACAAAAGATGAGATGATTGTGTTAAGAGAATTGCTGAGTGTTATAATGGCAAGGAATAGTATAGAAGAATAGATGCATTAATAAAGAGTAGGGAGGTGGAGCGATGGAGAATTAGTAAAGAGTAAAAAGAGTTTAAATATATGTAGAAGTAAACAGAAACTTGGGTGTGAGTTAATTTATGATAATAGCAAGGAAAGTAGTTTACAGTTTAAGGCTCAAACCGGATCTTTAGAAACAAGGAAATATACACATAAATGGAAAAAATGTGGATGATTTAGTCTACAAGTTGTGTAATGAAGGCAAAGAAAATATTAGACATTGGTTAATTGAATGTAAATACCTGCAAACAGAAGGCTACAAATAACAAAGTTGTGGAACAATAAATATAAACAAAGTGATTATACAAAAAGTGGGTTAATGGTTTAATCTGGGATTGGGGAAAAATAAGAGGGATTTAAATATAAAGGTCATGGATTGACAAGGACTATGTTGTTGAAATGGGATGGAGCAGTTTAGAGAAGAATATGGGGAAAAATTAGAGTGGGAATGAAAAAATAACGTGAGTGGCTAACAGGCTTTTCTGGGCATAGTGGCTGAGAGATTCTTAACTTCGAATAAGAAGTCACATTGCATCGCATCTTAATGCTCTTATTAATAGCATGTGTAAACATATGAAATGGTGATCATGTGATATTTAATTAATTGCTTTAAATTAAAAACTATATTTTAAATATATTAAATAAAAAAATATCGCTCTAAAACACATTTAAAAATTAACAAAATAAATAACTACCATAATTTTATAACTTATGGTTATACTTTTTTTAAAAAATATTTGTAATAATTGATAATTTAAAAAATATGCTGTATTAAGTTAAAAATACCTTTATAAAGTCAGATGGGCAATCATGGGTTTCAAAGACAGAAAATGTAATTTTAATGATTTTTTCTAAATTCACTGTAACCAACCAGGAGTAATCTGCTGATTCCGGATAATTCTGAGGGTATAAAGGTGAGGCTATCTCACCACTGTCTCCAGTCAGTTCTACTTCAAGTGCTAGACAAACATAACAGTAATTTAGTATGTAATATATTAAAATTTATAAATTATTTATTTACCCAATTTATTTATAATACAATTTTTTCTTATCAAGATTAATAAGTATTTCAATCTTTTATACTATCATTATTAATAATGTAAAGCATGCCAAAATGTAAATATTAAGCAACTCATTTCCTAATTTTATGTTTATTTGTTCACTTTTCCATACTGTTTTGCTTACAACTGGAGTTATTAAAATATATAGTTGCTAATATAATACTTGACCTATGTACTCCACTCTTTCTTACCAAATCTCTAGAAATTTTTGTATGCAAATTAAAATCTTGCAATATCATTTCTATTTCTATCACTTTATCACATTTTGAATCAACACTATAAAAAGAGATTTATTTTTTTTATCAGCTGAATAAAGTGTCATTTCATCAGACAATATGTTGAATTTCATCATCAATCATTAAATGTTGAATGTCTAAAAAATTTTAAACTTTATTTAACTTATCCAAATACAAACAACTCTCAGTAATAACATACAAAGACAATACAGGTTAATAGATTATACAATGTTCTGAGTTGTTCCTTTCCTTCAGGTATTATTGGCCTAATTAGAGATGATGCTAGCATGGAAGTTGAACATGCACCTTTAGATGCTTGAATATCAAATTTTAAGGCAATGTTTTAACCAAGTGAGCTATTCTGTCAAGATCCAGTTAGTAGAAATTTGGCATGATTCCAATCCTCATGATTTCTCCATTTTTCTTCTTTTTTAATACTTTTTCTAAGAGAAAGGTTAATTAGAATCTTCCAGACACTATGTATTTCCATACTGGGTTAACATACAGGATTATTTGCCATTGTCATATGAGCAGCTTTTTTGAATTTTCTTTGCACCATTTTCTCTCCACCCAATATTTTTGTATTTTCCAAATGAACATATGTTCATTAATACACACATGATATGCTATTGTAAACATATCTGGTTTTTCTTTTCTAATCATTAGTTTATGTTCATTCAATAACTTTTCAATAGGGTTATTAAATTTACTAATATACTTTTTGTCACTTTCACATGGTATTGCCTCTGACTGTTGTCATTCATAGAATAATTCAATTTGATGAGCATTCCCTTTAAAATTCAGTATTCTAGAATCAAAAGTATAAGTCTAAGTTTTGTGATAGCATTGTCACAGGTCAGTGCAGCAATATCTGAAGAAGTGTGAAAAATAATATCACTCTAAACATTGTGTAATCTACTAATCTGTGTTGTCACTGCTCTTTGTCATTCTCTGTTATTATTAATAGTTATTTGTATTTGGAAAGTTTAAATAAAATTTATAGTTTTTCTAAACATTAAACTTTTAATGATTGAAGATGAAAATAGTCCAACATATTATCATATCTAAAATACCATCATTATAAACTTTCAGAGAAACATTATTTCATCACATTTATTATTAAAAAAGTTATATTCCTGATGCAGGTCTTTTCCACTTAAATAATTTTTTTATATAATTTGATACAATGCTTAAATAATTAAATTTTAACAAATTTTTTTAAATTTTTTTATGCCTAGGATTTTATTTAGAAATATAAAAAAATATTATTTTTAAATGCTTTAATTGATTTGGAAAATCTGTTTGTTACCTTTTTTATTTTTTTCAAGTTAGAATAAAATTTTAAAATCAAGGTTTAATATGTTTCAATTCAATAGAATTGCTTAAAACTTTTTATATAATTAAATAATGCCTTAAGCCATTTGAAACACTTATCTTTTCATTAGGTCAACTAGTTTAATGAATAATTACATTTTTTTTGTAATTATGGACTCATATTTACAATGGATGGAATATCAAAAACACTAATTCAGAAAGCACCATTTCCATCTTAGTTTTTAAAAAATTTATATAAAGGTTATGTCACATGTTTTTTTTCTTTTAGAAAGCTTTTGAAAAAGTTTAATATGTTCAAAAATACCTCAAAGTCTTTTACATTTTTAGATCACTCAGCATTTTTTATTGTTTACTTTATCTAGATTAGGATATTTTCCATTTTTATTATTTATGTGGCCTAGAAATTTTTTGACCATATGCATTTACATGTATTTAACTTCAGTTTTCTCTAATTTAGAACAGGCTTTATATACATTTAATACCAGTTCATGCTCACATTCTATGGTAAGCAACAAATTGTCCAATATAGATGACATCATCCATGTCATAAGGTAAAATATCAATTTTATCATGGAAGATACAATAGTAATGCTATAGAGTAATATATTGTATTTGTAAAGCCAAAAATGATAAAGGTTAATAATTTAGCCATTCTACCTGTGATACAAATTTGGTGAAATATGGACATTAAATTTATTTTTGCAAAAAAATGAAGTTTTTCATGTATACTAGCAATGTAATAGGTTCTTTTATTAATAAACTTATTTAGTATAACACATGAGCAAAGAATTTTATTCAGTTCATAAAAACTACTACTGGAGTAACCCAGGGTAAGTATTCCCCCAGTGTTAATATGCCTTTATGAATCATCCCATTGATAGTCTTACAATTTCTTTTTTTAATAAGAATGAAATTTTATGTAGCTTGCATATAACTAGTTGAATGTCATTTAATATGCTACTTCTACTTCTTACTCTCTCTTTCCTAGATTTATAGTCCAGCACTATTTTTATTTTAATATTCCTGTCTTTATTTCAGCAGAGAGCTGATAAATATCTTGCTATTTTACAAATATTGTATTTTTCACTTATAAATCTACAGTTTCTCTTGAAGTGACCATTTTTACCTCAGTGGTAATATGTTAAAACATTTTCTGCTCTTTTGCTGTCCAGTCTTTCAGTTCCTGTTTTCTTTAGTACCATTGGGAATTTATCCATTTGTTTAGAGAGTACAAGTTCCAAAGTGTTATTTAATATAGTTTCTTGCACAGCACATTTTTTGATTTCATATTCATAATTAAGGTCTGATTTATTTGATAATACTTTTCTAAAGTTATTGTTTATCATTCTGTATGATAGTTGTTCTAACATCATATCATTTAACTCTAGGTCAAAATCATAATCCTTTGGCAATGCCATCAGTGCCCTATCACAATCTTGATATTTTCCATGAGGTAGTTGCTTTCTATTTCTCAATCTTAGTTATATCACCCATTTAGTTATAAGGTAAAATAAACATTTAGTTGTTTCTTCAAGTCCTAATGCAAAACTTCTTCAAGGATCTTAAAATCACAGCTTTGATTTGATAATTGCAATACATTTTTTCCTGTCAACCACAAAAGCAAAGCCACTTTTATTTTATCATCCTTAATTTTATTTATGAGCATATATCTTTCAATATGATCCAAATATCTTTTCCAAGATGTAGTATTAACTATATTAAATTCATGCACATTGCTTTTTAGTGCTGCTATTATTCTTGTTTGTCAGACCATGTGTTTGCATGTCAACTTCTATCAATCCTATAGAAATTTATTTTACTACTGAAGGTATGTGATAATGGTGTTCTAACTGTATTTTTATATTGGACTATTTCCATCATCTAATTAATATATGTATTGAATGTCTTTGAAAAATTTAACTTTATTTAAATATTCCAAATATATTCAACTGTTAGTAATAGAACATCAAACAGGTTAGTATATGCACACATTTTGAAAGATATTAGTCTCCCCTCTTCTTCAGGTGTTGCTGGTCTGACCAGTAACAGTACTAGCATGGGATTCGAACCTGGGTCCTTAGATTCTTGAGTTTTGAATTTTAAGTAACACTCTAACCAACTAAGCCATCCTTCCAAAAGCAACAGTCTGTAGTAATTTCTTATACTTATATATGAGGTTCCTCCTGATTTCTTCAATTTTTCCTAAGAGCAAAGTTGATTAGTGGTTTACATATGTTCAACTGGGAAAATACAAAAATATTAGATGGAGAAAAAAAGGTACAAAGAAAAAAATTTAAAGAAGCTGCTCACATGACAATGGCAAAAAATTCCATAAGCCAACCCAGTCTGACTATACATAATGTATGGAAACCATTAATCAACTTTGCTCTTAGTAAAAAGTAAATTTGCATTACTATAAATAATATTAAATTAGTAAAGTATGTCGGAATTTAGTTATTTATTGATTCAACTTTAGTTTTATTCAATTATCAATCACATAGATGTCTTAGGCATACATCATTGTTTGGGGCAATAATGTATGATTTCACTGCTTATTGCAGTTTACTTTGTGAATAGTGGACAGATTTGTTGAAGTCTGAAGTAATGATCTCATTTGCTTTATTTAGTTTTAAATACTATCTGAATAAATTAGATTTTAATAGAGATTGTTAGTATTTTATGATAGTGTGGTGGAAAATCTAAATAATTATGTATGGGAAATATTGTTATTGCTAGTGTGACCAATAACTGAGCTGGATAATTTACCATTTGTTAATGCATTTTTTGCTCTATGATAAATAATATAAATCTTAAGAGCATCTCTTTATGACAAATGTTGACTGAACAAATGTAGATAGATAGTGAGATAGAAAATCTATTATTATTGTGACAAAAGTAGCTGTGGAAATTATTACAAAATGCCAAATCAACTTGGGGGCTTTTATAAAATGGCATTCCGCATTTAGGCTAGATCTATATTATGATGAATGATGTCTCCATCCTGAGACATACTAAAGTTTTTATATTGTCACCCCATATTACAATGAATATTTCATTACAAAATAGTGACCAATGATTGGGCTAGGTTTTATTCAGATCAAATTGATCGTTTTCCCAGCATCATCATTTTTATCACCTTACAATATGGATATACATATTTAAAAATTATATAGACTTGGTGCATTTTTTGTGCAGTGTTGTTCAATAAAATAGTTATATTGAACGAAAAAATTAAAAAGTAAATGTTTAATAAAATTTCAAGTGCTTAGATAGAATCCTCACTAGAAAGAAAATATTTGACAGAAGCAAAAAATCAGAAATCTTCAAAATTAAAATAAAAGCTTTTAGTAGATAGAAAAAAAATAGAAACAGAAGATAATTTAATTCTAAAACAATTAAGTTGTACTAGTTTTTTTTCCATATATCATAGCATCGCCAGGAAGCAACTGCTTGCTTGCAAGGCAGCTGTGCTGACCTCTTGGCTAACAACACATGACTAAGTTGTAACTTTGTTCCTGAAATTAAAATCGAGAATAAAGAAATTAAAATAGATACAGAAAATATGCTAGAAGATAATAGTAAGTTATAATTTCAAATATTGCTGATGATTTTGCCAAAATTCATACATATAATTTTGTTACTATTAGATGACCCAGCATAATGGTTAAATGTGGAACAAAACAAAATCTAGAATATAATTTTCTAAGAAAGAATTTTCAGTCTTTTTTAATGTTTATTATTATATAATTTTTAATAATTGTGACAAGAACCTCTATAATTGGTTTTTATATTCAATATTGAAAAATAATATGTATTGTTTTAGTTGTATGTTTATGCCTTCATGAATAAAAAAAAAAAAAAAACATCAAGTGTTATATTGAGTTACAAGAATCAATTCAAAGGTTTACTTTAAACCAAACTATTGACAATTTGGTGCAATCACTTATTAAAACTAAGGAACAATACTTGAAAGAAGTTTTTTGATGCTTTGTAGACATTAGAATTTGGCATTTGGGACTTATAATAAAATAATTGCAAGAATGGGAATTTTTAGTTTGATTGAGTTATTAAGCAAATATGATATAATCTTAATAAAACATTTTTAAAGAATTCACAACAGTAACCCATGAGTGATATATTATTTGTCACAGTGATTCCAAAACTTGTTTTTAAATATGATGTCTACCAAAATAATAAAAACATTATAAAAAGTGTGATGAGTGCCAAATAGTACAATGCTTTAATGGATTGTACACTATATTTTATGTAAAATAAACTTTCATTACCTTAAAATATGTTAACATTGACTATAATATAAAAAAAGAAATAAAAGAATCAGTTATTGGATTTTTAGAAGTACAAGATATGTCTAGTGGGGGATTGTCAAATTTATTATTAAATATTTAAAAATCATTTTGCAAAGATGTTGACAATCCTATAATAATGGTGCTAATATGAACAAATAAAATTGGCAACACAAGTAAGTACAGGCAAGAACAAGAAAAAAACTAATTATGTTTTTGTCATGTATCTAGCTTATAATTTTAATTTACTTTTTGTAATATAGCATCCATTACTAAAGAACTTTTTCTTTGCAGATTCACTGAAATATTGGATAGTATATTACTAAAACATATAAATAACAGTACCACCAGATGGGAAGCATAAATTGATTTGGTGAAAGTCTTACAGTTTTATATGAAAAAATTATTTGTCTAGAATAAATTCATTATGACATCATGTAATTGTTCATTTGTTTCCAAAGTAGATGGTGTGTTAGAAAATATTACAAAATTTTCCTTTATTATTTTAGTTTTACTTTGGACTATTTTAAGTGCAATAAATAAAGTAAACCCTGTTTTACAAAATAAAGATATAATGACAGAATCCATTTTTTTACTTTTTAAATCAGAACAAAAAATATTCCAAGACATAAGATATATTGAATTTAAAAAATCATTAGAAGTTTAAAAATTTGTTCAAGGACTAATGTGAAATTTTCCTATATACTGTATCCATAAAAAATTTTGTTGAATGAAATAGACATTGCTAAAACTTTAAATGACTCTGTGGCTAATTTTAAGATTTTGTAGTTTTATCTTTGATAGGGATTTTGTTTTGTCAAATAGACAAAAGGTTTAAGTAAATCCCATAAATTTTAAAAAAATTATAAAATATTTCATTATTTAATAGGTTGGAGAAACTTGATTTCTAGAATTTATAGAATAATCTGATTGTGGACCCAGGCTGCCATTTGATGACAACTTTTTATTTAGGTACTTACAACTGCAGATCACTTTCAAGTGAAGGAAGATCAAGAATTAGAAGAAGAACTCTCTTATATTAAATGGGATATTATTGGACTTTGTGAAGTTAGAAGAAAAGGTGAAGAGACAATTGATTTAAAAAGTGGACATATATTCTATTATAAAGGCACAAATATTTGAAATACAAGTGGAGTAGGATTCATTATACATAAAAAGTGGAAGAACAATATTGTGGAGATTGATGGTGTATCAGACACAGTGGCAAGATTAGTTATACAACTTAATAGCAGATACCAAATGCAGATAATTCAGATTTATGCCCCAACAAGTTCTCATAGTGATGAAGTAGTAGAAGATTTTTATATGGATGTACAAAAGGCTTTTGATCAGAGTAAACAACATTTTAAAATTGTTATAGGAGACTTTAATGCTAGAATTAGTAAACAAATGAAAGATGAAAGTGCTGTAGGTAATTTTGGTTATAGTAATAGAAATGAGAGAGGACATTGACTTGTGGAGTTTGCAGAAGAAAAACTTTATATTATGAATTCTTTTTTTGAGAAAAATGTTAAAAGAAAATGGACATGGAAGCATCCAAATGAAGGTACAACAGAATTGGATTATATTTTGACTAACAGGAAATACATATTTCAAGATTGTAATGTTCTTAATAGATTTAACACAGGAAGTGATCATCGATTAGTAAGGTGCAAGATACGTGTTAATGTAAAACTAGAAAGACAAAAATTGTTAAGAAAAACAATATTTACAGTTGATATTCCTAATCTTCAGAAACATTCTAATGAATTTAAATTAGAACTTACAAATCGGTTTCAAGTATTAGTAGATTTTGAACATGATTCAGATTTGAATGGAATTAATATGAAAATAACTGATACACTTTTAAAAACTGCAACAAAGATAGCTGGTAGAAAAAAGCAGCAGTTGACCAATAAAATTTCTACTGAGACTAGAGAATTTATGAAGAAAAGAAGAAATATGAAGATATACAAAAATGATGCACTAAAAAGAATTGAATATCTCTAATTTTGTAAAATGGTGCGGAAAAGAGTTGAAAATGATATAAGAAAGTATAAGTGTGAACTAGCAAGAAAAGCTGTAGAAGAAAATAAAAGTCTTAAGAATGTAAAACAACATTTTGGTATTGGTAGGAAATTTATATCTGCAATAAGGAAAAAAGATGGATTATTACTAAAAAGAGAGGTGACATCATGAAAATGATAGAAAATTTTTATCAAGAATTATATAGTAATAAAGAACAAGTGCCTTCTATATCTATTACATCTTCCGAATTGCCCTGAATTTTAAATGAAGAAGTGAGAAATGCAATTAAATGTATGAAGAAAGGAAAGGCTCCAGGTAATGATGGAATTATAATTGATATATTAAAAGAAGCAAGTGAAGAAACAGAAAATTTTTTAGCAAAGTTATATACCAAATGTCTAAATGATAAAGATGTACTGGATGATTGGAAGAATGCAGTAATAATATTAATATTTTAAAAAGGTGATAAAGAAGATATTAGAAATTACAGACCTATCAGCCTTTTATCAGTTTTATATAAAATTTTTACCAAAAAACATTGGATTTCCACCAACCAAGAGAACAAGCTGGATTTAAAAGTGGTTTTAGTACAGTAGATCATATTCAGGTACTGAGAGAAGTTATAGAAAGGACAAATAAATATGAGTTGTCATTATGTTTTGGATTTGTAGATTATGAAAAGGCATTTGATTCTATAAACATTTCTTCAGTGATTAAAGCATTGGATCATCAAGGTATAGATCCAGGATATTGTCATATTTTAAAGAATATTTATAAAAATGCAACAGCAACAATTAGATTACATAATGATACTGGGAAAGTCAACATTGAGCAAGATGTAAGACAAGGAGACTCCATATCTCCAAAACTTTTTACAGCAGTGCTGCAAGAAGTATTTTGTGGATTAAAATGGGAAACTAAAGGAGTGAAAGTAAATGGAGATTATTTAAGTCATTTAGATTTCGCAGATGATGTAGTTGTTTTTGCAAATAATGCTTCAGAGCTGCAGAAAATGTTGCAGGAGTTATCAGATGAAAGTAGGACTAAAGATAAATGTTAAAAAGACTAAAGTAATGTTTAATCGATTTGCTCAAAATATGAAAATAAAGATTGATTATGATGAATTAGAAGAAGTTAACAGTTACAAATACCTTGGTCAGATTATTAATACAGATGTAAACATAATGGATGAAATTAATCATAGAATTAAACTTGGTTGGAGTGCTTTTGGTAGAAATAACTTGCTACTAAAAGGAAATATGCCTATGTGTTGAAAAGGAAGGTTTTTAACAAATGTGTTTTACCAGTTCTTACTTATGGATCTGAGACTTGGACACTCAATAGAAGAGCAATACAGAGACTTCAGACCACTCAAAGAAGTATGGAGAGGTGCATGTTGGGAGTAACAAGAAGAGATCGAAAACGCAATGTATGGGTAAGAGAACAAACAGGTGTTACTGACCTCATTGAAAAAAATTAAAAGATTGAAGTGGAGTTGGGCTGGACATATTGCTAGAAGAGATGATAATAGATGGACAATTGAAATTTTAAACTGGATTCCAAGAGATTGTAAAAGACCCAGAAAGAGACCACATGTGAGATGGATGGATGAAATAAGAAAGTGTGCAGGGGTGATGTGGAGAAGAGAAGCTAAAGATCGGAGAAGATGGATTAAACTTGGAGAGACATTCATCCTGCAGTGGATTGATAATGGTTGATAATGATGATGATGATGATGATGTGAATAAATTTTGTGAAAATTTTTTATTTGTTTTAATCATGACAAAGAATTTATAAATATAATAGAAGAGAAATATTTATTCAAAAATTAAACTATTCAACATAACTTAACATCTCTGATGACTGTTGCCAGTACAAAATGCTCTTTTAATAAATTAAAATCAAAATTTATGTCTGACCCATAGTGCCACAAAAGAGATTTAAATTCTTTAACAATATTATCTATAGATGATACAAAATCTAAAATAGCAGACTTTGAAGACATAATTGAGAAAAAAACTACTTAAGCTTTAAATTTTGAAATAATTAAAAATTTTACAGGGAAAACATTACATTATCAACTCCCATAAGTTGTAAAATGACTAGTAAAAATTTTCCTGATACACACTTTAGTATTCAATTGATATTACGTGGTTGTACATCACAATACCTATCGGGTGTTTTCTATTCAATATCACTAGATTAGTTTCAAGCTTATGGCTCTTATCAGTGAGAAGTCTTAAATCTGTAGCAATGCCCTGGCATCTTTGGATCTAATGTATATTTTCTACTTTTTGCATAACTATAAAGATGCTATCTCAAACTGAAAAACACACTAATGTTTTCAAACCAAGCTAAATTGCCTGTTTAGTTATACATCTGAAAACTTTTCACACACAATAATGCTGTTTAGTGCAAAGTTTAGTAATCAGTAGATTCTGTCTTGTATCCTTAGATTAGCTTATGGTTTTTAACAATGAGAAGACTTGGATGTGGGAGCAGTGTACATGGATCTTTTGAAATAACATTTTGGTTAACTATAAAGCTATCACCTAAACTGAAAAACACTATTTTTAATCAAAGTTAATTAGCATACATAGTCATACAGGTCTAAAGCCAGATTATTGTCTGTTTTTTCATATTCTTAGTTTTTTAATAACTATAGTCAATTTATTCTTTGGCTAGGATTGATATTAAAATATCATATGATTGCCTTTTTTAATGCTTACACAAGATGTTAAAACAATAGCAAAAGTTTTCATTACAACTGTGATAATATAATGTTTTAATAGTTTAATACCAATCCGAGCCAAAGAATAAAGGTGACAGTGTTTATTTAAAAAATGGACATTAAATATGTGAATTAGCTTGGATTGAAAACATTAGTGTGTTTTCAGTTTGGCCTTATGACTTTATAGTTAAGCAAAAAGTTGGTGTTGGAGAGGGTGTGCATTAGATTCAAAAAAACATTCATATTAACTGTACATAAATCTAAAATTTCTCAATGATACATAAGTTATAAATTATTCTGGGTATATGGGATAGAAAGACACTGAATAAGATTTGTAATACATAGCCTTCTAGCTTCTACTAATTACTAAAGCTTGCACTAGGTCCTAGGTTACATGGGGGGGGGGGGGATATTTTGCTATTGTTTTAAAAGTTTTACAAAAAATATTAGTTGTTGTATCTGTGCTATGTTTTATTGTGCACCAATAAAAACTATAAAAAAATTTTTTTAATTAATGCATTAAGTAGTGTATTAAATATTAATTATAACTACTGAATTTTAGAATAAGTGTGTGTTATTTATTTTAATTTATTACAATTTTATATTATTTGATTATAATTATATAATTCAAATTGTATTATTTCAGCAATATTTTTTCCAATAAAATTTTTATAAGTGTCACAAATAGTTCTTGTATACAGCTACCACATATATATAACCAGATCTGGTTAAATGTCACTTATAATAAAATCTTATGATTTAGATAAAAACAACAACTTAAAAATCATAGACAATATTGAAATTGCCATAATTTTAAAATTCAGAAAGTTAAAAAATTAAAATCATGAAGCTAGATTCATAGACTGATTATGTTCAATATAAAATCCTTCTACATTGTAATTGGCTTATAAAAAATAAATTATAATAAAAGCTTAATATTCTATTACGGGTCGGTCATATTTTTCTGAATATATCAAAGCATCAACATCATTAACCTGATTTAAAATTGTAAATTCGAAATCTTTAACTCTAAAATTTAAAAATCCAAGCACTAAGGAGTCATTTAACAAAACAAGTATTATTGATATGCTCTGAAAAAAATATTATGTATGAACTAATGAAATCATGTATAATTGAATTAAGGATCTTTGAAATGTAGCTATATCAAAAAATTGTTCAATTCATAGGTATGACTGCATTAAAAATCAATTTTTATTTTGGCTAAAGTAAATAGGCTAGATTTTGTCATGTTTTTGACTGTTTAGTACCTAACATTTGCTAATCTTTGATTATAAAACACAAAAAAATTTCAATGATTCTAGATAAAAAGGTTTTTCATTACAGACTCATATTAAGTAATGAAGAAATCCAGGTTGCAGGAATTATACATACCACTCTTTTTTTTAAAAATATTGCGATTTAAATTTAATCTATTGTTTTTCAAGAGATTGGAAAAAATGATTAATAATTACAATTAAATGCTAGTATTGGAAATCCAATAAAAATAATTCATGAAAAATACATCAAATTTTATAATGCAAAATATTATCCATCATTGTTTGTAAATTATGAGTGTACATACAAATATAATTTTGATATTATACTAACCCCATACATCTAATAAATCTGGATTAATATTAATTACAGCTATTAATTATAGGATAATATTTTTCTAATGATTTTATTTATTCAAAAAAAGAATGAATATTTTATTTCTACTTAATGAAATTTTTAAATCTAAATACATTTTAAATCTGGATTTTTTCTTCTTTTTGACTTGAAATCAATTAAAGCATTATAAGTGAAAAAAAGGGTTGAGATAAGAAAGTTTCATATTAAATCTTTTTATTGATTGTGCATTAAAAGGAAATAAAATAATTGTTTCTACAACCACAATTGAAGTTTTTAAATTTAATTTAAAATAAAAGCATGGGGGGGGGAGGATTAATTAACTCAGTCCTTTGTTATAAAAAATAGGGATTGACTTAATTAATTTCTGCTCCTTCCCCATGCTTTTATTTCAAATTAAATCTAAAAAACTCCAACTGTGATTGAAGAAACAATTATTTTATTTCTTTTTAGTACAGAGTCAATAAAAAGATTTTTGTATGATTTTTTTTATTATCTATTGCTTAAAATTTTTTAATATTGACACGTTTATTGAAAGTGTAAACTATGTCATATTTTAATTTTACTGGACACTTATAGTTTATATATATATATAAGTAGATATTTCTATTATAAGTTAAAACATATTATCATTACATAATAATGCATATACATTAAGAGTTTAAAATATTTGTAAAAATGTTATAAATTAAAAGAAAAAAGTAAACTGCCCTCTTGTGACCATTATTTAAATCAAATGACACTTCTAAAGATAATTATTAACTGCAAAATGTGAAATTATTGAATACTTTTTATATTTTTCCAATCCTCTGTTCCATGTTTATTAATGAAGATGTTTCCATGGTTACATGGATTTAGTCAAAATTTCAGTGTGACCATTTTTTTCACCATTTGTTTAATTTCTTGACTCAGTTTATATAATCTAGCCAAAACTTTTATATGGATAACTCTTGGATGATCTTGATAAAGTAAAGTGAATTGTATTTGGCCTGGGTAGAAATGAGAATTCAATTATTAATATGTAAATGTTAGGAGTTGATAAACTTTCTCACATATTCCATATAGGTTTTACAACTTTGTTAGGATATTTTCCAGTCAACCTTGCTTAATCTAGTTTATTAATTTTACATATCCAGAAAAATGGACCATATTGTTTTATATTAGGATGTATTTGTGATCCCATAGATTGGTTTTTATAGTAAATGAAAAATTCATTCCTAGAGTAGTTTATTAATTTAGTTTTTTCCTATTCTTTTTTTTTCCTTTTTGATCTTGGAATGTCCATACTCATTTATAAATGACTGATGATGATGATGATGACATCACCACCTCCTCCACCACCACTACTACTACTACTATAACTACTACTACTATTATTACTACTAGTAGACATAGATGTAGAGATGATAGTTGAGAAAAGGGATGCTGTGTATTATGCATATGGCACATTTTTTACTTATCTTATTTTAACTTTTGAATATTTTTTTTTTTATTATTAAGCAGAATTTTAAAATATATGAACAAAATAAAAAACCTTAATTAAATGAAAATGTTAATTTAAATTATGATTATATTTTTGTTTAGGATTTAGATATAAAATATGAAATACTAAATATAATACACCATTATGTAAATTTACAAATTATTTTGGTTTATTAACAAAATGAATTTCTTACATAATGCAAAGTCTGCTTTAAATCCAGAAGATGAAATATTCGTATCAGAATTAAATTTAATCCATAACTGATTTGTCGTGGGTAAAGTGTCAGGAATATTGCTGCCACAGTAACGACCCATAACTCTGCCTGCAGAATTATTCTCTCTCACTTCCACATAGTCATTACTGCAAAATGTATCATTTTGTAGATGAAAGTCACTATGTAAATAAATAGAAAATTATAAATTAATATCATAAATAATTTTTTAAAGAATATAAATCTTTTTTTAATTATATGTGATGAATTTTTTATTTTATTTATGAAATAACAACTACCTTGAAAAATTAAAATTAATCGGGACTTGAATACATTTAAAAGTAAAGTCATGAAATATAATAAAACGTTTACTAAATAAACATAAAGAGTGTTATTTTATAACAAATATTAATAACAATAGTCGCTGAAATTTCTTTTTATTAGTTTTCACTACTTGCTGTAAAAGGTAAATAATTTCAATAAAAAGTTTAATAATTAAATAAAAACATTCGTGGATAGCAAAAAAAATATTACAACTTTAAAATTATATATTTAAGTATATGCAGAAAAGAAATTACATGGTAGTGAGACCAAAACAAATAATAAAAAAGATAACATATTTGAACAAAGCATATTATCTCAATTTTAGCATCATTTTAAAGCCAGTAATTAAACAACAATAAAGTTGTTATTTATAGCAAATATATTTTTGACATATATAACCATGCTTTGACTTCATAAAAATACTTATGAATATTTCTATAAATAATTCAGTTTATCAGATGTAAATTATTCAAAAAAATCTTTTTAGTATGACTCACTAATCAATTACCATACTTTGTTTTGCCAAAGTTTATCTGTATTTTATCATTTTTAACTTTGTTTTCATATGGTTAAGTCTAAGACTATCTTCTTCTTAATTAGAAGGTTTTAATTTGATGAGCCATTTTTTTATTTATCTGATTCCTGGGTAACAACTTTGCAAATCTTTTAGAAATTAATGGCTCTCAGAAGAATCACTACTATGGGTTCTCAGATATCACAACCATTTACTATTTAAAAACTACCATCTATATGTTCATCAAACTATAATCTTTTATTGGCCAATGCAAAAAAATCTATTTAATTTATATTTGGAATTCCAGAATCACTAGTGGGCAATTGGGCAGGAAGATTTTCTATTTATCTATGCCTTTGTTTCTAAATTTATTTTATTAATAGATTAATCAATTGATTTTTTTAAAACTTTATTTATTTATTTCTGTATCAAGTATTTTGAACAACATATCTGAATAATCTTTTTTTAAAATTTACCGTTTTGTCATTTTAATCCTTTTAATCAATGTGTAGTTTAAATGAGTGAATTAGTCATGTTCCAGTAAATAGCATTATTCTACTGCAGACATAACAAAAAGCAAATATATTATTTTTTAAAGAAACTTAAACTTCATTCTTGCAATAATTATAAAATAAATTTGGTCACATTGGTAATTTTATTGTTGGGTTAGAGTCAATTACTATTTTTAGTGGCAGTTCAAGTATTTTTTAACAAACTGGATACTGCAGATTCAGAATTCATCTCCATTAATATTGGTATCTTAGAATAGTTACTTTAATTCTGTCAGGTTTTTCTGGCTATTTTGCTATTTCTTTAAAGCAAAAGGATATGCAATTATGATATCAATAGCTACAAACTGTATATCTATGTATACACTGATGCACATTGTAATCTATTGTATATATAACAGATTTTCCCAATGGCATTTGCTAGTGCTTTATTTTGGAGTACTTAAACAATATTTTTAGTTGGAAGTCTTTACTTTTGTTTTGATAAGCTAGGTATTTATTTGACTAAATTTCTGACTGGTCAAAATAATGCTGGGCAATCTTTTTTTAATGGAGATATCTAATTTATTGTTTGATGAGACTGCAAAATGAAAGGATGTTTGGTTTTATTAATAGCTTATATGTTTTATTGATCATTTGATTTAACCTCATGTTTTATATAATAAATGTATCTAGAACATAAGTTCAAATATTTATTAAAATTATCAAAAAATACTTATATAAGTCTATGAAAATTATATAGGATATTTGATTATAATCATGGGATTAATAATCATATAAATATTATTGTTTAGTTCAGATAAACTCCCTAACAATAATTTACCATAATATAAGCTTAATTAGCATATTATGTAATGCTTCCAGTATTTGGGGAAATCAGGTCAAGTTAAAGTCATCCTTTTATAAAAATGATATATAAGTTGGGTTAATATTCTTTTCTTTTATACAAGGATTTAGTTTATGAGTTTGATACCTATAAGAAAAGATTAGTGTCATTTAAATTAAAGCTGCAATAAAACATTCTTCAATTTTGCTTATTGTTAATACTTCAATCTTTAAGTTAAATTCAACATAACATTCTTCAGCGTAATGGTCTTGTTATCCACCATGTTCTTATATATCCCACAAGTATTTATCACTAAAGTAGCAATTATTTATTAAGTATAGTATTACAATATTATTGTACATTTTTTAGCTAACTTATTGTTAATGTTATTATGTTTATATATTTTTTAAAAATATTTATATCATTTATTGTTAATAAAATTGATTTTATATTTGTAAATTATTCGATTATTTTGTCATTAATTAGCTAAGGCCCGTCATTTACATGTTTAAAATAAATAAATATAGTCATATGATTTTATAATGTATTATTTGTTGCTTAAAATGAAACAATAATGTTGATTTTATTCATTTGCATCATTTCCATTATAATATTTTACTCACTTGAGATATGAGAAGACGCAATAAAATCCTTTTGCTATTTACCATAGCAATAATAAATCATTCTCGTAATTTTTTGAGATTAATGATTTTAAGATTAGTAATTATTATATGTGGTTAAAACTCTGAGATAATTGTTTACTCTAATTAATGCAACAGAAGAATTTAAAACATACTTTCTAGCCTTGCTGAAATATGTAAATATAGAGAATTGATTTATTAATGTTTAATTTAAATGTAGGGAAAAATCAGTTCGAAGATATTAACATTGCTGTTTTTAAATACTCATCTGCATAATCGTGTATTTTTCTTTACGTGTTGTAAAGAGACTTGTACTGTAATAGATCCAAAAGATTTTTTCATAATCTGCTTTACTCTGGATAATACAAATTTTAGTGTTCCTAACAACCCTTTATTCTATTATAATAAAATTATTAGTTACAATAACTAAGAAACTAAAAATTAGCAGACTGAACCAGTAATTAACAGGTGATATAATAAAAATAAGATCATTTCTATATCTTCACTTGTGATGAAATGTGTTTAATATTAACTAACATTTATTTAGTTATTTATATGTTATCATTAATGTTAATCTAAAATACATTGTATGTATGTTCTGGGTAATCATATCTATATATTATATAATCAGCTGAAAAGGATTTTTTTATTTTTCTTTATTTTATTGTTATTTATTTATAAGTATCATTAAAACATTCAATCCTATAAAATAAATGAAATATTTTTAGTTTAAATTAATATATAGTATTGGAAGTTAATAAATGATCATTACTTAGAAAAAATAATCTTCAATCCTTTATTGATGGCCATGCTCTCATATTGGTAGAGTCAATTATCTTACATAGTATGTAGTACATTCTGTTATTATTACTGTATGGAATAAAGCTATTGTTAAAAGTTATATTGTGTGGAATAGAGATACTGCTGAATTTTATATTGTGAACTATGTTAGTTTTTTAATTCATGCATTTCACTAATTTAATCAGAGGTTTTAAACTAAATAATGCAATATCATGAATGAATTTCCCCAGGATATGATTAAATGAAGATAAATAAACCATTAAACAGATTAGGGTTTTAGCCTGAGTTTCTGATGGTGCAGTGATAGATAGTTGATAATGATACTAGTCCCAACATATAACTATTTCAGTGGGATCAGATCCCATACACTATATACTCAATAGATATAATCTAAATAATATGTATGTAGTAATGATATATCATTATGATGAGTAGGAAATACTACTGCTGTGAGATAACTTGCAATAAGTTTATAAACTGGTAATGTCCTTCAGTATTTTTTTTACCAACCTGTGATTGGATGAATAAAACATAAGTTCCATTGCAACATCTATTCATTTATTTATTTGGGTGCTGCAGAAAGAAGTTTGCTATTAACTGAAAAATCTCTTTAACTCTTCTTTGAAACTCTAAAGAAACAAAAAGCAAATTCCTAATGTTCACTACATATATTCTTGTCATTGCACATATTATTACTATATGATTATTTATAATGCTATAAGAACATATGTTATGCCATCCAGCATGATGAATTATTGGTTTTGTATCCCTGAGTTTAAGATCAAGAAAAACAATAATCTTTTTTCTCTATTGCATAGAAGTTATTAACTGAAATATCAGTTATAGTTTCTGAAGGCACAATGAAAGATATATAAATGAGCTTTATCTTTAATATATATCTACAATCATGTCAGTCAATTAAATTAAATTACAGTCTTTATTACCAAAAGAATGGTAAGTCTCCAGTCAAGACAATGATTTGCAGCTAAAGATAATATATACTAACAATCACCTGATTACATATCTGTGCTGCCCTTTTTATGATGACCATTTAACTGCAGTTTACTTTTGATCAAAGATAAGACATTGTAGAAATAATAGATAGGACATGGATTTGTAAAGTTGCAAAAAAAAATTATGTTATAAAAGTCTAAATAGAAATAGACATGAAAGCATCCAAATCAATGTGCTGTAGAATTGTATTATATTTTACCTAACAGAAAATATGTATTTCAAGATTGTAATGTTCTTAATAAATTCTACACAGGAAGTGAACATCAATTTGAGAAATGTAAGATACATGTTAATGGAAACCTAGAGTGAAAAAATTGTTAAGGAAAACAGTAATCGCAATTAATGATATATTTAACTTTCAGAAATATTCTAATGAATTTAAATTAGAACTTGTAAAACATTTAAAAATATTAGCAGATCTTGAAAATGGATCAGATTTGAATGAAATTAAAAGAAAAATAACTGATATGCCATTAAAAGGTTCAATGGAGATTGAGTATATAAAAAAGCAATGATTTTCCAGTAAATTTTATGCTGAGATAAGATAATATATGAAGAAAAAAAGAAATATAAAAATTTATAAAAATGATCTATTAAGGAAAATTGAATATTTAGAGATTGTTGAAATGTATGAAAAAGTGTTAATAATAATATAAGAAAAATATAATTATCAATTGGGGAAAAAAGCTATAGAAGATATTTATGTATAAAATAACATATTTGGTATTGGAAAAAATTTTATTTATGCAATAAAAAAACAAATATATTTCTAAAAAGAGAGATGACATTATAAAATGTATGCCCTATATTTTTAATGAAAAAAAATGAAACATATAATTATGTTTATTAAGAAAAGAAAATCTTTAGATAATGATGAAATTATAATTGATATCCTAAAAAAGCAGATGAATAAATAAATAAAAATTATGTATCAAAATTCTAATAATAAAATGTACAAAATAATTGGAAGAATGCATTAATAACATTCATATATAAAAATAAAAAGGATGATAAAGAAGATCTTAGAAATTATATATCTATCACTCTTTAATCAGCTCTATACAAATTTTTTACCAAAAATAATTACAACTCATCTACAGCAAACATTGAATTTTAACCAATCAAAATACAAAACTGAATTTAAACATGATTTTAGCACTAAGAATCTTATCTAAGTATAAAGAGTGTTTTAGAAAAAATCAGTGAATATGAGTTGCCATTATACTTTGGATTTATAGATTATGAAAAGTTGCTTGATTTTATAATCATGTTTTTATTGACTTAATTAGCATTAAACAATGTTATAGATACAGGTTATTGTCATATTGTAAAAAATATCAAAATACAATAGTAATGATTACATTTCAGTGATTCTACAAAAAAACAATTATTTAAATGCACATACTTAAGTGTCAATCTATCACTTACAATGAAAAATTGAAATATAGTGCTGGGACATTATTATTTGCTGATCATCAATGTTTTTGACATATATATGGAACTATAATAACACAGGCCACTAAAATAATTTTCTCAAACAAAAAAATTAAATATAGTAAATGGACTTTAAAGGGGACATCAGCAAAAAAACCCACATATAAATAACAACTATTATTGTCCTAAATGAGCTCAGAAAGCAAGGATTATAGGAAATGTGAGTGTGAACAAAAGTATAAAGATATAAGCTTAGTGTCCTTACTGTACAATAATTGAATAATTTTACTAGGATAACTTACACATTTTTAAAAATATTATGCTATTATGAAATCAAGTCAAACACAGTGTCAATTTATAGTATAGATAACTGGAGGAATAAAAACTTTAAAACTATTATTTTTTAACAAATATTTAATAATCTGATTAATAATTTAAAAAAATTAATAATGATATGATATTATATCAAAAAATATAATTTCCTATAGCAAATATGATTACCCAATTGACTTTTGTACATTAAATTAACGTTGAAAAGCAACTTTTAACAATAAGAGATAAAAAAATTTTAAAGTATTTAAAAACCCTTTTGTGATTTTGGAGAGAAACCAAACGAATAAAAATAAACATGTTTCAAAAAATAATGTTCAATTAATAAAAAATATTTAATATTAGCAACAATTATTTCTACCATTTTTTTTATCTACAAATGTAGATATATGTACACATTAAAACATCTTTTAATCAAAGTTTTGTTTTTCTTTCGAGTTTTTTTTTGATAGTTACACTTTTAGTTTTTCATTCTTTTGGCTACCATTGTTAAGTTTAGCAGTTTTTGCCACATGTTTCAGGCTTTCTCTATTAACATACATTTTCATGATAATGTACACAGTTAAATTTTCTCAGTTTTGCAATAGAATACTTTCAGACTTCTACCCAGATTGAATTTATTCATTTTTTTTAATCTATTATTTTCCAGTCAGGCTATCACACAGAAAGAGACCATCATGCTTTTGGATACAACCGAGCTTGTATTTTATCTTTTATATTTTTTCCAATGAAGATTATATATAATGAGGTTTGAATGATACTCATCTTTCAATAAACTTTGCACATATTTTTCTTGAAATTCATTTTAGAAAACATTTTTGTCAAGTGAACTTCTGCTTCTGTATTTTCTACAGCTGAATCATGCTGCTACTGTTTCCTTCAACAGTTGAGTCAAGAATTACTGCTAGATTTTTCTTCAATAGCTGAGTAGAGAATAAATGCTCCTATTGACTTTTTTAATAGCTTGCTCAAAAATAACCTACTATTTTTTCAAAAGTTTTGTCAAGAATGACTGTTCTTTAGAAGACACTACGGTCTAGTGATTTACCCTACCTTCAACAGTATTCTTTTGCAAAATTCTTGTAACCATCACTTTCACCAATTAAGTTTATTATTATTAAATGTTATTCCTCTTTTTCAAAATTAAAATGGCTAAAAAAATTATATTGTACTTATAATTCAAAAATTCTTCTGTAGTTATTTGTCTTTCTTACGCTAAAAGTAAGATAATCTTTTAATTAACTTTGATATGAAAAAAACTATTTATTGTTTTGGAAAGAGATAAAAAAGGTGGGAGGAAAGTAACTTTAATCAATTAAAACAAAATTTAACAATAATATTGAGATTTTATTTTTTTTCTTTTCTTTTAAAATTTTATTTATTTATTTCTCTCATTATGATTTTGTAAAAACTTAACATTAATTTGTAAAAAAATTATTGAAAATATAAAAAAATATTTATCTTAATAGTTTTTGTAACTAGAAGAAATTTGAACTCAGACTTTCAAACTCCCTAGTCAATAATTACTGATGAGAGAGAAAAAACAATTGCTTACATCATTTTATAACTTTCTTATTTATCCCATTTATATTTTATTAAAATAATGTTCATTTCATTATTATTTAAAGAAAAATGTCTAGAATTTTTATATAATCATTTGGAAAGAAACATTTAATCAAATTAATTTTTATTAAAACAGGCAAAACTCTCCAAACAGTAGTGTCACACAGTGCCAACCAGAGTAATCAATGGATGCCAGAAGGTTTGTGCATAAAATCCCCATCTAGTGCCTATTTATCCAATATCCCCAGACTAGTGTCTGGCTTTTGGCCTTCGTCAATGAGGAGCTTTGGATCTGAGAGCACTCTCAGAAGCCAGAAACTAGTCTGGGGATATTGAATGAGTGGGCACTAGATGGGGATTTTATGCACAAGCCTTCTGGCATCCATTGATGTATGGAGAGTTTTACCTGTTTTAATAACATCTATGTGCTAGCATAAGAAATAATGTTCATGTGATGTTTAGTGGTTTGAATTAATTTTTATTATTATTAAAAACATCACTCTAGATTAAATTTAGTATTTTTTCATTAATGAAATGCATTTTTTTAATTTAAAAAGCTTTTAATATCTATCATGTGGAAAGTAATGCTATCTTCAAAATTACAGCTTATTAGTAACAAGTAGAAGGGATCAAAAACAAAATATATGGGTAAGAGAATTAACAGGTATTATGGGCGTCATTGAAATAATTAAGAGACTGAAATGAAGCAGATACACACATTAAAAGAGGAGATAATAACAACAGCCAGTTCAAATCTTAAATGAGTTTTCAGGAAATTGTAAGAAACCTCCTACAAGATAGACACAGAAAATAAATAAGTTTGTTGGTGTCATATGGAGAAGCCAGAAATCAGAGATTATGGATTGGAACATGGAAAGAGCTTTATCCTGTACTGGATCAATAGTTGTTAAAAATGATGATGATGCTTTATTCAGAAGATTAATGTTTTGAAACAAAAACATGATCAAATTCAAATAGTATAATTGTATAAATTTACAATTTAATTAAATGATTACTTTAGCAAAATAATTTGTTTAATTCATTGATTTATTTTCTGTCTTTTACTTATATTAAGCTCTTTCAAATAATTACAATTGCATTGTTAATATATTTTAAAAATAGTCTATCATAATTATTAGTAATAAACATAACTTGATAACTGAAAATGGCAAATATAAATATAAAAATATTATATATATATAATTAAAATTACCTCAAATGCTTCTAATGTTTATATATATATTGAAACATATATGTTTCCTCATATAAATATTCATAAGATTTCCCCCCATTCAAAAATGTCTAGCGTGATTCAGTCTAATTGGAAACGCAATAAAGTTGTGATTCGTTAAAAATGAAAAATAAAATCATATTTTTGATTTTTAGTATTGATGGAATTAAATGAAATGTTATATCGTCTTATTTTATTTTTTATTTTTTTTATCTGTCTCAATAAAAAAAGAAATTAATTATCCAATCATTAAAAAGAAAGAAAAAAGATACTTGAGTTAAACTGAGGCAGTATTCAAATTAGACACGTCGTTGGAAGAAAAAGAACTTTTTTTTTCTTCTCTCGTTTTACACAGAGAGGCAGAACTTATTAAATTTTTTGTTTTAAAAAAAAAAAGTGTATTACTTAATTCTTCTGACGCATTAAAATATAGTTTTAACAAAAAGTAAAAATGGAAAAAGAAAGCTTTACTAGAAGAATTATAATGTTAATGGGGTAATTTAGCAGTTTCAATCTTTCCACGCTATGCCATGACTTTCCATCGATGAAATAACCCACATTCTTTTGAATAAAATGGACTGTAAAACTGGAAGGTAATTTTTATAAAATACTAAAACATATTTATCATACATTACAAAGTGAAGTTTTGAAATAATTACATAGAATTTGTTTTATAAAATATTAAAACATATTCATCATATGTTATGAAGTGAATTTATGAAACGGTTGCATACGTTTTGTTTAATAAAATATTAAGACACCTTTATTATACTTTTATATTTGACTAAATTATAAATGCTCCACAAGCCAAACAGAGTTTATGTATATGAATATAGCTTTATGTTTGACCAGATTATAAATGCTCCACAAGTCAAACAGAGTTTATGTATATGAATATAGCTTTATGTTTGACCAGATTATAAATGCTCCACAAGTCAAACAGAGTTTATGCATATGAATATAGCTTTATATTTGACTAAATTATAAATGCTTTAATTACCAAATGATGAATGCCTCAAGCAAGAATTGTTGAATTTAAATGTCTACCAATCAGTAATAATTCATAAAATGATGAAATGCTCTATAAATCATAAATACTTAACTGCTTCTAAGCTTATTATAATGTAACAAAGTTTATGTGTAAAAATATACTTCTATACTTGGCTAAAGTATAAATGCCTCAATTATCAAATGATAAATGCTCTACAAACCAAGAATTGTTGAGTTCAAATATTTACCAATCAGTAATGGTTCATAAAATAACGAAATGTTATATAAATCATAAATACTTAACTGCTACCAAACTTCTTCTCATAAAGGAATACAAAAATGAACTATTATTGAATTAGAATATTCCCAAGCTTCTTTTCTTAAATGAATTCAAAATGAACTATTAAATGAATTCGAAATGAACTATTGTTGAATTAGAATATTCACAAGCTTATTCCCATAAATGAATTCAAAATGAACTATTATTGAATTAGAATGTTTCAAAGCTTACTCTCATAGAGGAATTAATGAACTATTGTTGAAATTGCAAATTAATTGTTATTTAATAAATTTTTTTTGTTACTAAAAATTAAATTGGTTATCCAATTCTGTTTTGTTTTAATGCATCACTCATCAGTTATAGCACTGGTTCATGAGAATCTCATGTTCTCTGAGCTACGTCTGACATAACTTGACCTAGGCCAGTCAGGTTGTAGTGAGATGGAACTCTAATGGTGCTTTTTGGGAAACCAAACATAGAAACATTTAGATGTTTCCAGTCTCTATTGTACTACATCCTCTGATGAGCAGGAAATATTGTTGTAGGTGCCATTAACATCTGCATTAGGAATGTCAATTGATAGTTCCTTCCTACAGCATGCTCATCAGAAAATTGTTACAACTGACGTAATAAAAGGGTTGTATGGCGGTCCAGTTACAATATATATATATATATATAGGCATGCGATGAATGTTAACATTGATATACCAATAAACATTAATAATAGAAATAAATATATACATGTAACGTTTTCCAGAATGTTTGTAATGATGGTGTTCTAGTTGTATTTTTATATTGGACTACTCCATCCTCTAATATGAGTATTGAAGGTCTTTAAAAAAAATAACTTTATTTAAGTATTCCAAATACATTCAACTGTTAGTAATAGCACATCAAACAGGTTAGTATATGCATGCACGGCATTATGAGAGGTATTATTCTCCCCTCTTCTTCAGATGTTGCTGACCTGACCAGTGACAGTAATAGCATAAGATTTTAACCTGGACCTTTAGATTCTTGAGTATTGAAGTTTAAGGTAACACTCTAACCAAATGAGGTATCCTGCCAAAAGCAACAGTCAATAGAAAATTCCTATACTTATCTGTGATATTCCTCCTAATTTCTCCACTTTTCCCTAAGAGCAAAGTTGATTGGTTTCCATACATTATGCATAGTCACAATATATAATTATAGATGGAAACTTTTGTGAGAATCAATAAATAAAATTTTCAAATTACATTTTTTTATCTTTCATTGTATTTATGTCAGAGTATTTTATTCTGGAGATTCATTTTTGTGATAGACCATGAGGAAAGTCAAAACAGAAATTGTAATTAAATTAAAAGTCAAATCATAGAAAAGTTATTTTAAAGAAAAATACTTCAAATCTATGTTAAGCTTGAAATATATTTGAAACAATAAAACCATTGGGTTTACTGGGAGAGTGGATCTTATGAATACATTACTGAAATATTTTATATTACTGATTATGATCACTAGAGTCAAATATATCCATTTTGCCTTGGGTGAGACTAAAAGAGGAATTTTCTAAAAGTATACTGGGAAACATAAATAGGTCAGGAAAACAATACAAAGAGCCATTTTTGTTTTAGCTCAAGAAGTGTGAAAATATGCTTGTGGGATAAGTGGAATCTGACCTGCTTAGTCCCTGTTGTCCCAGGAGGTAATCGTAGAAAGACAATGAAGCTGGAAAATTTCATTAAAATATTTTTTGGACTACCGAACTGTGGAACTCTTGGAGTAAAACTTAATAGCTAGCTAGCTATTTCTATGCCAAAATAATAAAAACCAACATCAAACTATCATTCCATTGTGGGACATAAATTTCAAGTTTGGACTGTTAATAAATTAGGTAATGTCTTTAAACTGTTTTAGATTCCTATTCTCCTAGTTTATTTTTCCATTTCCAGTTGACTTTATAATTAATTGCTATATAGAGAAAATGTCTTCTAAATGTAATTTTATCTAAATATATCTAAAATGCTATGTAAACTAAACTCTGTAAATTTGATTTTTTTGTAATTAACTTTAGTATCTCTGCTATATTTTTATCTGTCTTAAATTATACCTTCTTATCATCAAAACTTTTCTTACCACTTACCTATAGATATATTGTCTAGATACATTAAGATTTGATTTAAAATTAAATTTATGTGCCAATTTGTTCCATCTCAATAAATTCATACCTGCATTGTCCCTTTTGTATTATGACTTAAAATGATTTTCTTCCTGATTCCCGACTGTCGGTAAATGTATGAGCATTTGTTTTATTGATTATTTATTAGATTATCCTTTTTTTGTCATGATGAAATGATTTTTTTATTGTTGTTGTTGGTGTTGTTGTTGTTGTTGTTGTTGTTGTTGTTGTTGTTGTTGTTGTTGTTGTTGTTGTTGTTGTTGTTGTTGTTGTTGTTGTTGTTGTTGTTGTTGTTGTTGTTGTTGTTGTTGTTGTTGTTGTTGTTGTTGTTGTTGTTGTTGTTGTTGTTGTTGTTGTTGTTGTTGTTGTTGTTGTTGTTGTTGTTGTTGTTGTTGTTGTTGTTGTTGTTGTTGTTGTTGTTGTTGTTGTTGTTGTTGTTGTTGTTGTTGTTGTTGTTGTTGTTGTTGTTGTTGTTGTTGTTATTATTATTATTATTATTATTATTATTATTATTATTATTATTATTATTGTTGTTGTTGTTGTTATTGTTGTTATTGTTATTATTATTATTATTATTATTATTATTATTTTCAATATATATTCATGCACAGGGTTGTTAAATAAGCTCTGAGGAAAGAAAGGAAAAGAATAAAAATGGTTTGGTTTTGGAGATGCTAGATCAAGTGCGTAACTTTTGACTAGATTATATTCAATTTTAAAAGAACAAAAGGGGTGGGAAGGTTACTTTATGCTAAATCATAAGAGAGAATTTATTAATATTAAGTCTAAAATGTTGGTGGGATTTCAATTTGAGGGGAGAGATGCATTGCCTCATAAAGAAGGAATGATATTCAAGTAATAGTTGAAATCTATTTGTTGTGATCTGTTCTTTTTCAATTCACTACTATATAAATGCAAACTTATGTAGCTCAGTATAAGCTTGATTAAAGTAATTTTAAAAAATTGTTTTCCAGTAGTTGTTTTGGCATTTCCAGAATTCAGTTTGATTGATTGTTTGTTCTTTTGATCTTTGTTTCATAATTATACTCCCTGAAAGATTCACTGGCTAAAATGCAGCTCAGGATTAAAAGACAAAATGGGAAGATTTGAGGTAAGCTAAGCATGTCCAGCCTTGGCGATTTTTGGTCTTTCACCTGAAATATTTTGAGGTTTTGCAGATTGTGCAAACCATTCATCTCTTGGGGCTGTGAGCTCTCTTCTTTGTGACACTGGAACCAGACAGTGAGATTTAGTTTGTGTTGGTTGTGTTATCTCAAATGCTGGATGTGATTATCTGCTATTTTGTTGAGCATATCATGGCAAGTTGGCTATGTTTTGATCAAATTGGATTGCATTTTTTTTATCATTAACATAGTTTATTTGTGAATATTGTGATCTGCTTGCATTCAAGTGAGTCACTCTCCTTGGGACCAATTCTCAAAAACATAATCAAGTTTTCCCTCTTATAATCAGTTACAATCAAAATTTTGTTTTTGGGACGATTTTTTTTAAGTAATTTCCAGCAGTATCCAGACACCTTTTTGATCTGGTATTCTATTGCTTTGTATGTAGTCTTATAAATAATTTTCTGAAAGCCAGAGATTAATTTATAAGATTGATTGGAGGCAAAGATGTGGCAGGTTTATTGGGTTGTATTGTGAGTTTATATGCAAAGTTTAATCATATTAAAATGATTTCAAAAACTAATTTTTTTTTTCATTTTTCTTCCTGCACATACTTGAATTGGTGTCTACCAATGGGCTTTAAACACTCTCTGCTTTGTACCGCTATCTTGTGAGAGGCATATGTTAATTATATAATTGAAATTGTGTATCGATGAGCAATGAAGTGAAATAGTGAGATATTATAAAGAATAATAAATATGTTTTATTAAAATAATATATATAAATTTAACATACCTATGGTTCATGTTAATTAATTTTACTTTGAAGTATCTCAATATTGTGCTGCTATGCACACATGTAATTATGGTAAATGCCAGTGTTGAATGTTAGAAATATCTGAGGCTATGCTCCACTACTGAAGCTGTGGACTGGAGTTTGAAAAGATTGGTTGCTTGCCTTGAAATGTTTGTTAATTGGTTGTTAGATTAAATGGGTGAATAAACAGGTTAGAATTTATAAATATTCTTGATCTTCGATCTCGCATATGGTTGGATTCGAGATACTTTTACTCAGACTATGAACCGTGTTGAATTATCATACAATTTTGACCAGTACAGTAGTATTTTTTTCTCCAGATTTTGGCAACTCATCATGTGGCTTGAAATAATCCCACAGCCCTGGATTGATTATTATTAATACACTGGGTAGTAATAAGTTTGCTTGAACACATAAAAAAGTGTATTGTATGTATAAAAAAATTTTTTTCTTCCCTGGATTTTCTGAGCTAAATATTGCATAAATTTGATATGTAGATGGGAAGTTATAAATGAAAATTTTTTTTGACTTCCAAGGGTAAAGATTTATTATTATTTTTGTAAAACAATGAAAGTCCCACCCCCCCATGATCTATACGAAATAAACAATTGGTAAACCATTAATCACTTTTGATCAACATCTATAGTAAGTGACAATAGAATATAATTTGTTTTCCTTCTTTCTTAATGATAAATATACATAGAGAAGGTAATAAATGCACTCAATATATATATATAAGTGTATGTGTAGTTCAAGCTGGCTCAAATTTGAATGAGTTAGAGTAACCTGAAAGAATAGGTCAAAATATTTATATACATATATCTAGGTAACCTGATGTAGTAGATGAAGACCCCCTTATATAAATTTGTAGTTATAAAATGAATAAGTAACCTGAAAGAATAGATGAAGACCTTATGATATATATATATATATTATTTATATGTAAATAAGCGACCTAAAAGAATAGGTGAGGATATATATATAAGCAACCCGATATAGTAGGTGAAGACCCTCTTATATATAGTAATTTGAAGTAACCTGAAAACATAGGTGAAGACCTCATGATATATATGTATTTTTTTATATATATTATTTATACATTAATAAGTAATCTGAAGCGATAGGTGATGATATTTACATATATATATATTGTATGTATATGACTCATTTCAAACTCACAGATATATTATCTAATTAGAAAAAAAAATTCTTTTATATATATAGATTTGTGTGTGTATATATTATTATATAGTCTGTATAAATAGTTAATAAATAAGCAGTTATGAAGAGAAAAGGTAGTGAGAAACAATATTTATAATATATGGATTTATTATATTTCATTAAATAAGGTGTTGAAATTATTTAACTATATTTTTATTAAACAAAGTAGATCAGAAAGAAAGTGTAAAATAAAGCGATCAAGATTAGTAGATTAGGATGTGAAAATGTACATGTGTGAGTATAAGTGTTTAAACATCAAACATTTTTACACAAATCAATGACTATAGATTGCCAGCTTTATTATTTATCTGTATCTAAGATTATTTTTTAAAAGAGAGGTGCTTTGATGTAATGAAACATGATTATTAATTTTCTTGTAAAATCACAACAGACCATCAAATTTGTGAAGCTTTGATTTTTATTTCAAGATAAGATTCCAGGTGATCCTTTTTCTTTGATCAAAAATTGGCAATATAAATGAATGAGATAGTGTTCAAAGACGGTCAGTTTTTCATTATTATTAAACAGAGATGTAGCTCTCAGTTTTTTGATTATTATAAAACAGAGATGTAGTGATCAGTCAGTTTTTTTCAATATTATTTAGTGATCAGTCAGTTTTTTTTTTAATGTTGGGAAAAGAGAGAGCGATCTGATTTTTTTTTCACTCTTTAAAAAAAAAGAAAATTGAGGAAGAAAAAATGACTTGTTTTAAAGTCAGTATAGATGAAGATGTGCGTATATATAAGTAATTCCCAGCAAGATTAAGATAAAGAAGAAAAAGGGAACAAAATTGAATTTCTTGGAAGAAGTTATTAACAATTCTATGAAATGATATTAATATATTTTTCTGTGTATAATACAATGAATTTGCATTGCTAAACCATTGTTTCTGCTTCCTGGAATAATACAGAATGGGTTAAAATCACTAATCTGTCTATGGATTCATATACCAATCAAATAATAACCAACAAAATGATAGAGTTTGAAGCCAGGCACACAAGCTATATGAAATGCTTCTTTTTGGGCTCCTGGCCTATTTTAGGCTCATTACCTTTGCATGGATGGAGAAGGGGAAAGAAGAGGAAAAGAAAATGTATAAAAGCCATATATACATAGCCAACTCTGAAGAAGCTATGAATCGAATTTTTGTTAGAATTTTCCTCATAGTCATCTAATGTATCTAAAATTATTTTTTTAAAATGGGAGAGACAAGCAAATCCACCAGTTCATACTTGTCTAAAAGTATTTATAATAACTCTTTGAAATCGTAGAAGGAAGCCAATCAACGAATTCAGCGTTATCAAAAGTATCAACAATAAATAATTTTAAAATTGAAGAAATAAGCAAGTCAATTAATTCATGTTTATCTTAAAAGTATCTGCAAGAACTTTCTTTTTTAAATGGAGCAAAGACAAGCAGTCTGAAAATTCAAACTCAGGACATTTATAAGAAGTGAAAGTAATCGGGTAACTATGAACTTTCGTTAACAGATTTTTATTCTTACTTATTAAAAGTAAACCTTAATTTATTGTTCAAAGCATTTTTTTTCTTTGATACAGAAACATTAAAGGCTTGTTTATCTATAATTATTCTCAATATCACATAACATAACACAAACACAGTTTAGATCTTTAAACTTAAATTTTCATTATTTTTATTTTTATTTTTTTTTATATTATATATTGTAATATTGAAATGTTTTTTTTAAATTGTTCTTCAGTTGTTATGATAATGAGCAACCTATAAATATATGCATTTATAATGTTTTTTTTTATTTTATCTTGTTGCATATTAAAATTGATATAATGTATTTTATTTTATTTTGCTAAAAGGTTGCAAGAATATTTTTTATATATGTAATTTATGTATTAATCTCTAATATAGGGGTATACATTTTAAACATATATGTTAACATTACCGAATGTGTGCATGTGTAACTGCTTATACAAACACGTCAAAAGAATAGGTTATGCCTGATTAGTTTAAATAGGGTAAATTTAAAAGCAGGGTATCACATTTGAATGGGAGTGAAATAAAACACACAAGTTACATATGAAATTTATTTTTATGATATAATAAGTTAGGAAAGTCTTAAGTAAGCATTCCATGAAATATATTTTTTAATATCATTTTAAGCCAGCTTATTTTAAAATTATCCAAAATGACGAACTTGTATATAAAATTTTGTATTAGTTCTATATTGAATTAATGTAATAATAAGCCATTTATCTAATTAGTAAATTTGATTTTAAAGAAAGAAAGAGTAATAGTATTAATAAAATATAATTATATATCTTAATTGGTTTCGAGTTGTTATTAAAAATATAGTTGTATTTTTCTTGTCTTAATTCTATTGTTTTAAATGATCATCATCATCATCATTCGCAGATATTAAGTATCATCATTCTAAATATTGAGCTATCACTTTCAAATAAGAAAGTGCTCACAAAATGTTAAGTAAACTAGAATGTTGATTTACCTTTAAGTATTTAGGGATTAAGCTTGATAATAACTAAATTTTAATAATTATAGTTCAACAATAGAAAGCTAAAATTATGTTGTGTCCATGAGTTTTGATCATCCTCATCAAAGATGGATATCGTATTATTGATTAAAACACCTTTTAAACGTGGTACTGTACATGAGTTATGATCGCCATCATCATTAACAAATTATAAGCATTAAACTAATGTTTAACATAATTAATATATTTAGTAAATAAGGATTTGTAGAAAGTTGAATATCATGCATAGAGATTTGTGATGATCAGTCATCATCACTAGTATTATTAAATCCTAGTTTTAACTATAAAAGTATTTTGGTAAATAACCATAAACATGGGATGATTTTAAAAAGTGCTTATGAGTTTATAAAGATAAATGTATTGTTGTGAGTTCATTATAAAGCTATGGCTGGTATCATCATCACTATTATTATCATTATTATTATGATATCATCATCATCATTATTATTATCATCATCATTATTATCTTTATATTGTGATAAATAATCTAGTTAAATGGCTATCAATATAAATAATGGTCTTCACGATGCTTGTTTAGAAGCCATTAATAGCATTATACTAGTCTGTTCATCAATATACGTAAAATGAGCTAGCAATGTCTATAAGAGTCTTTGATCTATAATATAAATTTTGGTAATATTGGGATCTTGTAATTTTATTGATATAGATAAAATATAAGAAGGTCATTTTTTTTATTCATTAGTCATCCAAGTCATGTGTAGTAAAAATGTACCAAATGAGTTTGAACTCAGTACACTCTAAACAGATATTTATCTAGATTTAAAACAATCTAGTGGTGCTCATGGGAAAACACATGTACTTAGCTAAACTGAATAAAGAGTGATATAATCCTTTTCCAACTTCATAATATTAACTTTATATAATATATTTTTATAAGTTGTCATGAATAGCACCAGTGTGTGTGTATGACCATGAATGGTCTTATATATTTGGAAAAAAGAATAGGAAGGATTCTTTGTTAAAAGAACCTAGTAATAGAGATAAGCAAAATGCACTCCAAAGATTCACAGTAATTTTATTCAATGGCTATATTTAATATTATTTTATTCGATGACAATGGCCAGTATGTTTTAGTGTTTGTATGACTTCCCCAATATCTAAATATCATTAAATCTTTAATGATGATAGTTTTAATTTTCATTTGGTTATTTTATATGGAAAAATGAGAATTTATTTTGTCAGTCAGCCTTTATCATCATTACATTAGTATATTTTCTTACTGTTACAAATGGCACAGATTATAAGGATATGTTAATAATGGATCATTTTCTATCAATTTATTATTTATTTCCATTACAATATATATATATATATATATATTGTGACCCTCTGAATGGGCAAAAGGAATTGAGATACTTTGTATATACATTGAATAGTTGTATTGTATTAAAAAAATGAAATAGCCTTAGAATTTTAAAAAATTTTGCTGGAGATTGTTTAAAGTCTTAGATATTGATTGCTTATGCATTTGATTAACCACTTTGTAAGTATTTATTGTTATTATTATAATTAATGAAGTATTTAATGCAAGAAAGAGGGGTTGTTTATTATAGGAATTGGTATATTTTGGCAAGAAAATGCAAAGTTATTTTATGTTAGTGTTTAGTATTGGTTTGAATGGTTTCCTAATCGCTTATTCATTGATACCTATTCTTTTGTCAACATTAACAGCCATCTCAATTATATTTAGTCAAGATAATTTAATATTTATATTACAATGTATGTGCATGCATGTATGACTCTGCATCATTTTCACTTCATTTTCATCTTTTAATAACATTAAACAATAGTACATTTACAATAAAAACATTTAAATTACAGTGATTATCTTTAATAATTTAACAAATATATATTTCTTTTCAATGATTAATGGATATTTGGATAGATGAATTATTTTATAAATTAAATAAATTATTCATCATTTTGTTTAACAGTTAATTAATATTTATTTCTTTCAAGTTTGTAAAAGTTATTTATTTTTTATTAATATTATTTTTTGTCTTGATTTAATTGTAAAAAATCAGAATGATTTTTTTTTAAGAAAAGATTTCTTGCATATGTAATTCGCTTAAGTGCAAAAAGATGGAAGTTGACCTTTTTGAAGGGAAATACCTTTTTTGATGGGGGGAAAGAGATATCTATTTAACAGAGAGTTGAGATTAAAAATTGCTCATTATTGTTGATAATTGCAGCCAGTAAAGTACTCTTCCCTGCTGTAACAAATTTTTTTTTCTTGAAGTCAAATTAATTTTAAAAAAGCTTTGGAGTAAACTTCTGGAAAAGTTATAAGAATTTCATTACAGAAAGGTCTTCAATCGGAATGCAAGGCTAAAAATTTAAGAAGGTACATTGGTTTTTCATTTCTCTACTTAATTTTAAACATTTGAATTAACCATCTCATACTTATTATTTTAAAATGTATATCGATAATGTTAAGCTTGCATTACTTCATTTAGTTATCATTATGAATAAGGATGAAATGCATGAACTTTATAATTATCTACGTATGTTATATAATATCTCTTGGAAATCTGTGCAGAATAGTTTTACAGAATTTATTTTGATTTTTCACCATCTTTTATGTCGTGCTTTTATGAAAGTTAAATGTAAAATTAAAGGATATGTGTATTTTGATATATCATGCCATATTTAAATTCATTATGGAAAAATGACAGTATTTATTTATTTGGTGTTTCTAAAAATAATATATATTTTAATGAAAGAAATAAAATGTGAATTACCCAAATAATCAAAGGATGCTACTCTTAAAATATGTACTTAAATCAGATGGAAGGACAGGAATGCGATTGTGCTTCTGTTCTCTTTGATAAAAATGCATTATAATAATAAAGTATTATTAATTGTGGAATTACTAATGAATCATGATATATTAATTGGCAATATTTAAAAATAAACTATGTGTATACTAGATTATAAAATATCAAAGGCTATTTAAGAAATTTATTAAGAACAATTGCTTACTTAATTTAAAACTACTACGGAGTGAATGAAATAATTCCTGTTCAACTGTAGCTAAAAATGTCTTATATTTCCATCATAATAAAAAGAGAAATTGATTACTTATGTGTGATGTAGTAAGCTCAAATAGCTATGCTATGAACATTGGAGGTGCTGGATCATATTTAAGTTATGATTATATTTTTTTGGTTATCCTACAGAAATTCATTTTATGTTCAAATTCAGTTTGGAATCTGTCCCCATATTGTTTCATAAACCCGGAGTGGAACTTTGCAAGTGAACTTTTTATTTTAAGTCAAAGAATGAATGACTTTTTTTTTTTTTTGTTTTTTTTTTAATTGCTTGTCATTATCAATGTATATGATAGATAGATAGGCATACATATTATTATGTTTTATTTATAATTTGGGCTATTATGATCCCCTAGATCATCTCGGAATGCGTGTTCACGAGTAGTGGATACGTAGGTAAAAATTGATTTTATACAAATATGTTTATTTTTCTTCCACGATGGTAAAGGAAAGAAGTATATATATATTTATTATATTAGTGAGAGGTTTCCATTTATTTTGTATACTTTATTATCTCAAAGTGAGAATTTTGGCTTTTAAATCAACGAACGTATAATAGAAATAGTTTGCTAAATATGATAAAGAAAGTTTGTTCGTAATAATTATAACTATTAAATTTTAAAAGTAACTTAAAGTTTATTCTGAATTAAAGGTTATACCTTGATGTAGTATTTAATTACCGCGTTGCTCGCATAATATATAACTTAGAACTAATTTTTTTTTGTATATTCTTATTCACGTGTGTGTGTCTGTTTTGCACAATTATAACATTTGTTTAATAAGTTCAATTTGTGAATATTTTATGTATAAATTTCAGATGTTGTCATATTATAAAGCATTGAATGGATTAGTAGGTTATCTGTATGTATTTATCTGCCAGCGTGTATATATAATGTTCGATATGTAGAAGAGCTTTGTGAATGGAAAGTAATCTGGATGCATTCTAATATTTGTAGGGATAAAAGATTTTGCTTATTTAGTATATTTTAATAATTTCCATGAGTAGAGCCTAGTTTATATTATACGCATATTATGAAATGATAGTTTTGAAGTTAAGTGATGTTTTCTTACGGTCCTGGTGATGAGGAAAAGTCCCCACCAATAGTGTATTTTAGAATTAGATGAGTTATTGTTGAAGTATGAAATGATATTTAGGAAGTTAAGTGATGTTTTTCTTAGAGTCTTGGTGATGAGGAAAAAGTCTCCACCAATAGTGTATTTCAGAATTAGATGAATTATTGTAGAAGTGTTAAGTAAAGAGTTTATTTGCTCCTCATGTAGATTTATTTCCCTTGGAATGTGTAGTCTGTATAATCATGAAAATATAGCTCTGTGTTATTTAATATGTGGCCAGATAAATAGTTAAATTAATTCTTGATATAATATTAGTGTCTTATTTTGTTGGATGGTTTATGACATTGTCCGAAATAAAATAATTGTTTAATATTTTCTTAATGAATGGATAGAGTATAGAAAGGATTGTTTTCTATTATTGTTGCTTGGACACACACGCACGCATGATATAAACAATATTGTGAATATAAAAATATTGAAATTAAAATGGGAAATAAATGTTTTGAAGCACATTATATTCATTTAAATAAAAGTATAGTTATTGAAATTAAAAATGGAAATATATGTTTTGAAACATATTATATTCATTTAATACAGAATTATAAATCATCAAACCATCAGAATGAATATGATTTCATTGTTATGCATGAAAGGTATATGTAATTAAAAATGATTATTTAATTAGTTAGAAAAAGTTGCTTTGTTGATGGCCAAATATGTTAGTTTGATTTATTTTATTAATCAATAGAATATTCTCTCATAAATATTTATTGTGCCAATAATACAATATATTATTTAGTTTATGATATGTTTAAATGAAACACTTAAGCAAAGCAGGTATGCAAAGTTAGAAGATTCAAGTTTTGTTATTAATTTCTGATTTCAAAAGGGTATAAATAATGTAATATGATGGGGATAATCCCAAACTGATGTGCAAGGTTTGTTTGAGAATTTTAAATCATTAAGACAAGCAGTCTTATTGTAAATAATTACTTAAATTAAATTTTCAATATAATAAATGATTTGTTTATTTATTAAAAACTGTGTCTTAAGTTATTCTTGCATACATTCGTGTTTCAATTTCCACATCTCCACATTTCATAAATCTATTATAGAGTAGATATATTATTTTATAGTTATAATATCAAATCTGCTGGTGTCTGACAATCTTGTTTTCTTAATCCAAACACTATAAAGAACATTTGCCACTTGATAAATGTATAATGAAAGTTACCAAGTTAGTATATTTGTTAGATGATGATATGAAATTAAAATACTCTATTTCTGTCATTATCTAATTGTTAAACACAGTAAAAATATTTAGTCAATTTATTTTATTACATTTTATTATAAATTAGAATTATAAATTATGGGCCAATGTATTTTCTTTAATTCAACTGTTTTTAAATTCCCTGAGATCTTATTGTTTATTCCTTGATTGGCATTAAGGTAGCTGTTTAGATTATGATATGCCAAGTCATAGAACTGTTTAGTAATATAATTATAGCAAGCTGATATATATATATTATACTTGGACGAAGGAGGAAATTAATTGAAAGGATATTTAATAGACTGTACAAATTAACATTGTGATTCTTTATCATGCAATTAATTAACAAAAAGGATTTACATTATATTTAATGTTTTATCATATTTCTTCTTTCATTTATTTATAATCATATATCTTATGAACTTCCTATAGCCTCCCACTGAGCTGAGCTGAATGTAGACTTAGGTAAAGAGTCTCAGTAATAATTTTGTATAAGATATGTTGTCATATTGTTCTATTCATTATTAGAACTGGCGCCTTGGGCATTTATTCATAATATGTATATGAATGGTGTTGGGAGTGTAGGTTATAATATATATATATATATATATTGTGACCTTCTGATTTAGCACCAGAAATATTAGTTGGAATTGTGTCATGCTATATCAGTAACATCTGATATTATCTTATTAAAAAAAAAATGAAATAACGTGAAATTTTAAAATTTTTTTATTTATGATTTAAAACTATGATTAGAAGTACTTGTAGATGTAATTTAAAAAATTATTGAATGTTTAGTATCTTACTTTAGGGTATAATCAATGATAGGATAGGGGGTGGCTTGTTATGAAAATAGTCAGTTTAGTTTGAGTTAATGCTAATTTGTTTTATTTGTTCACAAAGCAGTATTGAGATTTGTTTGAGTGATTCTCTAGTTCATTTGCTTTTCATATTTTAATCAATAGTATAAGCAGTGAAATGTTTAACTCATCATCATTAACATTGTCATTTCAGTCATATCAGTTTAATACCTATAGTACATTATTGGTAAATATTCATGCATTATCCAACTTCATTTTTCATTCATATGCTTCATCGAACCATTAAATATCATATTCATATCCAAATATTTAATTTCATAACTAATAGTGCTAAAAACCAGCTTAATTACATTTTAAATGAATTAATGGACTACTGGACTAGTGAATTATTAAATAACAAATATACTGCAAAATATTTTATTTGTTAAAACAATTCTCATTAATTTTATTCTGTACAAAATATTTAATTCTTAGTTCAATTTAATGTTTAATATTTTTTTTTATTCTGCTGGACAAAGTGATTTTTTTTCTCTACAAGAAAATTTCTTGCATAAATTAAATCTTAATCTCTGTCTGATAACCTTTGAACTTTTAAAAACGATTTTGGATTGGAAGAATGAATATTGAAGTAATGTTTTAAAATCTATAAAAAAAGAGTTAATTCCAATTCTTAAGCAGACTGCTGATAAATTTCTTACTACCGATTCATCTTCAAGTTCATTTTTATTAACAAAGATTAATAGTATAATTGTGTTTATTATAAGTTAATTCTTCCAAAGCCAAGTTTTGAAAGTGTAAAGGTATTATTGGTTCCTAAATATGGATGAGTGAACGGCCTAAGAGGTATATTGATCCTATTTTAGGGTAACTATTTAAGTTCTTAAACTGTCATTTAATGTGCATATGTGTGCTTGTGCTATATATTATTTAAATTTAATTGCCAAAACTGAAGAAGGAATGGAAATATATAATAGTATTTTAAATTTGCTTTATTTAAACTTTAAACATAAGTGGAAAGAAGAAAGAAGAATGTTTGTTTGTTTTTCAAAATTATTTTTCTTAAATTTTAAGTACAATCATAATGGAGCAACTGTATACATTTATTATGTCATTTATTATGTCGGAAAGATGTGCAAGCTACTATTAAATATCTCAATAACTTTTTATGAAGAATTTTATGCTAGTTATAAAAGAAGGAGATTAAGAATGATGCATATAAGTCATTTATATTTATTATTATTATTGAAATCCGTGTTTGACTATTTATATTTTTGCCTATTAGAAAATGAGACTAAAATGTATTATGTAATTAATTATCTAATTATTCTTCCAAATTACTATGAGAAATGGATTTAGAAAATTGAGGAAACTGAATATGACTTTATTTATTAATTGTTCTCTGATTTGCGATGGAATTCCTTGATATAGAATGTTGCCAACCAGTTCACTGGAAAGTTAAATAAATATTATCAGTTCAAATAATTATATACATTCATGAATGGCTCTAAAAATGGAAAATAAATGTTTGAATACATCCCATAAATGAAATATGAATTATTACTTTATTAGCGTCATGATAAAAGAAAATGTTTATTGCTTAATTAATAAAGAAATTATCCTATATAATATTTCTAGCTGTTCATTAGCATTGCTAAAAAATATTGAATACACTATTCTGAATCCCAAATAATGTTGTTTTGTTCTCCTGCAGGAATGTGTTGTTTTCGTCAATATTTATCTCTGTGTGCTTAATAATTTTTATTTTTTAAGATATGACCAAGAGATGTCATTTATAAATTATAATAAACTTTTCGTTTTACAACCAAGAAAAGAAGACAAAAAAAGAACTTTATTTATTATTTCATGTTTGATAGATAGATAGTTTAAGAAGTGTTTTATGATTTTATCATTATGTATTATTATTCTTCAAGAACGTCTCATTAAAGGCATAATATAAAAAATATTATGCTAGGTAATTTTATATTATTATTTTAGTATTAAGTTTTATCATGTGTCATATATAAACAGACTGCTTGGAAATGGAGAAGTCCATTTAAGGTTAAAAGGGGTGAACAATTATTTTAAAAGAGTTTCCTTATATAAAATCTTATAATATATCTTTGCATTTTTCAACAATTTAGGAAATAACTGTTTTCAATAATTATTTAACCTAGAATATAAAGATTTATTATTTATTTAAATCAAACTTTTACTTTAATTTATGTAATATTTACTAAGGCTGTAACCTTTAGGAATAAGCGTCTGAAAAATTCGACGGTGTACTAAATCAAATGTACTATAGAAAAGATTATTTTGTCTTGACTTGCCAGTAGAAATTATTTTGCCTTGATTTTCAACCATAATTAATATGTTTTTAAGTTATAAATATTATATCAGATATGAAATGTTTACCTATCATTGCTTTCACAGTTGGTAATTGATATTTTTGCAGTAGCTCTTTACCTACTGGGATTTGAATTGTCTGTGTATTATTATGCTTGTATATGGTTTTATTTTTTAAATTCAACCATAATAATATGTAAATTGCAAGTAAAAATGATATGAAATCAACCGGTTTTGGAAGAAGGGGTGGACAATTGATTGGATAGATTAGAGATTTATTTAAGTATGAATTTATTGTTTTTTATTATGCTTGTATGGAAAAGTATCCAGTGGCTATATAGAGTAAAGTTATTGATATTTATAGTATTTTATGGGATTGAGTAATCTCATCTCTTTTGTTATTTGAATATTTGACATGGGTCAATTGCCTAGTAGATTGTAGGATAAAGTAAAATCCCTTTGTTATTCAAGTATTTGAAAGGAGTAGATTGAATCCTCCAGTTTTGATATTTGATATTATGAATTATAGTGTATGAAGCCAAGTATGTTATCTCCCTGATTTTCATTTGGTGATGAGCTTTGTCCCATCAGTTTATTTAGTCTCAGAAGTAGACTTGGGAGTTGTTGGGTTGTTCTTTATATGATTTTAATTGTAAAAATCTTTTGCCCCCATGTACTTATTGAATGGTATTCCATCTTATAGCCAAGTGCCAGATAATTTATTGATAAGAAGAAGAATAAAAGCAGAATTGATTTTCTTACAAAACAGCTGTAGTAAAGTTAGTGATTAAAGCTTGATTGTTCATTGCCTTCGTCAGTATTATGATTTATTTCAAGTTCATAAGTGATTGAATTGATTAGTATTAATTATTTATTGTATGACACACAGCATAATGCAGACACATGTATAAAGTATTAATTTAAATGTTATATGAAAATCCATTATTAATGCCTAAATTTAACTATAATTCCAAATCATTTTGCATTTAAAATTTCATATCATCAATTTTCAATATTCAATCATCATTTAGGTAAATAAGCAATCAAAGATAAAACATAATTAATGAATAGGATTATTTATTTCTATTTTGGCAAAATAAAACGTAGTTAATTAATAGAATTCTTTACTTTATTTTTGCAAAGACAGAATATATTTAATTAAAAAAATTAAGAATATTTAATTAGTGGAGTTATTTATTTCATTTTGAAAGATATAGTTTGATATTTTTCTTAGGTTTCAAACCCTTTTCTTTAGTTGTAGTTAATGTGCATTTGAAGTAAAATGCAAAATTTTAGTTTTATGTTATAATTGAATATAAATATTTAACCATATGTTAGTTATTATAGATTTATCAACTAATCGATAATTTGAGAGTACTAAAAAATTAAGATGTCGAATGTGAAGGAAATTTTGTAGTTTATGATTTGAAGTTTAGAGCTATACTACTTTAATTCTATATGTTATCAGAAGTGACTGATAACTGTAAACCATTTTTGTAATAAAATGTAAAGATTTTATTTTGGGTCTTTGTGTTTGTGTTAAAAATATAATGTATTCCATAAATTTATCAGGATGTTTTGATAGAGGAAGTGTGTCAGACCAGAAATTAGAAAATTATATTGTGTTATCTATTGTTTTTTTTATGTAAATTTAAACCATTATTGCTAAAGACATCCTATACTTGTACTTGTACCAATTGGAAAGAAATTAAATGTTTGCTTCACTATTTTTTTTTATAATTTTGTTAATAAATGTTTTATTATTCAAAATTGGATTTAGAATTTTTTTTTAACATACATTCGTGTTTCAATTTCCACACATGCTCACACATTTATTTTATTTAATAAGATATTATTGTACCTTTTATTTGGTTTAATGATGAACATATCCAGATGTGATGATATTGATTTCCTTGATCCAAACACTGTATGAAATGTTAATTGTTTATTGATTTTCTAAAAGTTTTATTATTCAGTTATTGTTTAGATGATGAATTGAAATCAAAATGTACCTGATTTCTTACATTATGTAACCATTATTATTATTATTTTGTTAGGTATTGCTTAATTTATTCCATTATTTTCATAATATTAAATGATAGTTGTTGAGAGGTAAAGATTTTAGATTAAGCCATGCAATAAATTGATTCCCTGAGATAGTCAATTATTAATTTAAATTAAATATTAAATTCAGTTAACTAGTTTAAATTATTGTATAATTAAAACTTAGTAATGATAAGTTTAGTTTAAGTTCAGATCCAACTGTTATACATTATAATTTCTAAATGTTACATTTTATTTATTAGTTTAATTTTCTAATATGGTAGAGGTTGTTCAATGCATGTGAATGATGGGAGGAAGTGAAGTATAAATTATAACTGGTTAATTTTAGATGGTAGAATTGTACCAATGTAATTCTTGTTTAGTATAGAATTTAATAGATGTTTTATTTCCTATTAGTTATAATATTTCCTCCCACATCTAATGTACATTTTGCACCTCATAAGCCTCTGAATCCCCTCAACTGAGCTAAGATAAGGTGAAACTTTATTTAAGAGCCTCATTTATAGTTTTAAGTTAAAGTCAGATTAATATTTTATTCTATGATCCATAGAATTGGCGCCCCCGGGTATTTGTGTTGTTGGTGATCGGTAGTGAGGGGTTGCAATATATATATATATATTATAACCAGTTGGGTTACAACCACACAATAATATAGTGTGCATGCATGTATATATAAAGTTGAAAGGAAAAGTAGAAATAAACACAGAATAAATTTTTGTACATTTTTTTCTATATTTTCTAAAATAAAATAATAAGTAAAGGGTTAAATAACTCTGGGTTTAAAATAATATTTTATTGTAAAATTAAATATTTTAAAAAGGTCTGATAAATATTATGTGTAATTCTAATTTTGAAATAGAAACCATACTTATTTTTGAAATTTTTTAATTAATTAAACAAAATGTTTATCAATTAGAAATCCCCTAAGTAAAAACATATATATGTTTTCAAAGGAATTAGAGAGATAAAAATAAAAACTGTCTTCAATCAAGGTGTTATTATCACCTTAGATGATTCTATAAAAGGGCTGATAACAAAATTAGCTCCAGTCTGGATAGTGATTTTTGAAGAGAACAGTCTAAATAGTAGTTTTTGGCAAAAGCTGAACAGAACAGCTTGGCTACTAAAAATTTTTGAGTAAGTGGCAGCAATTAGCTGACCAAAATTGATAGCTGCAGTTTGTTGTTGGCTGTAGCAGAGAGTTGGCAGAATAGCTACCATGAAATGATGTAGTAGAAGGCATGACAATATATCTAGAGCTGCTAATATTTTCCTTCAGAGGAGTTTTGATTTACATGAAGCTGGGTCACTTCTGAATCAATAGCCTGAAAAAAAGAGGACAAAATAGCTAGCAGAGTTCTACAGATCTCCTATGAAGATGTAAAAGATTAGTCCAGTAGCTGCCCTATAGTTTACTGCAGTTTTAATCCTTGAGGCTAGGGTCACTTCAAATGGATTAACTAGCTGCTTAAATATGTTCTAAAAGATAGCTTGACAATTGCTTGGACTACAAGAGGGATCTCATGATCATTATCATCATCAACCATTATCAATCCACTGCAGGAAGGTCTCTCCAAGTTTAATCCATCTTCTCTGATCTTTAGCTTCTCTTCTTCACTTCATCCCTACACACTTTCTTATTTCGTCCATCCACCTCACATGTGGTCTCTTTCTCAGTCTTTTACAATCTCTTGGAATCCAGTTTAAAATTTCAATTGTCCATCCATCATCATCTCTTCTAGCAATATGTCCAGCCAAATTTCACTTCAATCCTTTAATTTTTTCAGTGAGGTCATTAACACCTGTTTGTTCTCTTACCCATACATTGCATTTTTGATCTCTTCTTGTTACTTCCAACATACATCTCTCTGAAGTCTCTGTATTGCTCTTCTATTAAGTGTCCAAGTCTCATATCCATAAGTAAGAATTGGTAAAGCACAATTTTATAAAAACCTTCCTTTTCAAACACATAAGCATATTTCCTTTTAGTATCAAGTTATTTATACCAAAAGTACTCCAACCAAGTTTAATTCTATGATTAATTTCCTCCATTATGTTTACATCTATATTAATAATCTGACCAAGGTATTTCTAACTGTTAACTTCCTCTAATTCATCATAATCAATCTTTATTTTCATATTTTGAGCAAATCGATTAAACATTACTTTAGTCTTTTTAACATTTATCTTTAGTCCTACTTTCCTACTTTTATCTGATAACTCCTGCAACATTTCCTGCAACTCTGAAGCATTATTTGCAAAAACAACTACATCATCTGTGAAATCTAAATGACTTAAATAATCTCCATTTACTTTCACTCCTTTAGTTTCCCATTTTAATCCACAAAATACTTCTTGCAGCACTGCTGTAAAAAGTTTTGGAGATATGGAATCACCTTGTCTTACACCTTTTTCAATGTTGACTTTCCCAGTATCATTATGTAATCTAATTGTTACTGTTGCATTTTTATAAATATTCTTTTAAAATATGACAATATCCTGGATCTATACTTTGATGCTCCAATGCTTTAATCACTGAAGAAATGTTTATAGAATCAAATGCCTTTTCATAATCTATAAATTCAAAACATAATGACAACTCATATTCATTTGTCCTTTCTATAACTTCTCTCAATACCTGGATATGATCTACTGTACTAAAACCACTTTTAAATACAGCTTGTTCTCTTGGTTGGTGGAAATCCAATGTTCTCTATAGATGAGTTGTAATTATCTTGGTAAAATTTTTATGTAAAACTGATAAAAGGCTGATAGGTGTGTAATTTCTAATATCTTCTTTATCACCTTTTTTAAATATTAATATTATTACTGCATTCTTCCAATCATCCAGTACATCTTCATCATTTAGACATTTGGTATATAACTTTGCTAAAAAAAATTCTATTTCTTTGCCTACTTCTTTTAATGTATCAATTATAATTCCATCATTATCTGGAGCCTTTCCTTTCTTCATACATTTAATTGCATGTCTCACTTATTCATTTAAAATTCTGGGCAATTCAGAAGATGTATTAGATGTAGGAGGTACTTGTTCTTTATTACTATATAATTCTTGATAAAAATCTTCTACCAATTTCATGATGTCATCTCTCTTTTTAGTAATAATTCCATCTTTTTTTCGTATTGCAGATATAAATTTCATATCAATACCAAAATGTTGTTTTACATTCTTGAGACTTTTATTTTCTTCTACAGCTTTCTTTGCTAGTTCACAGTTATACTTTCTTATATCATTTTCAACTCTTTTCTGCACCATTTTACAAAATTTGAGATATTCAATTCTTTTTAATGCATCATTTTTGTATATCTTCATATTCGTTCTTTTCTTCATAAATTCTCTAGTCTCAGTAAAATTTTATTGGTCAATTTTTGCTTTTTCCTACCAGCTATCTTTGTTGCAGTTTTTAAAAGTGTATCAGTTTTTTTCATATTAATTTCATTCAAATCTGAATCATGTTCAAAATCTACTAATACTTGAAACCGATTTGGAAGTTCTAATTTAAATTCATTAGAATGTTTCTGAAGATTAGGAATATCAACTGTAAATATTGTTTTTCTTAATAATTTTTGTCTCTGTAGTTTTACATTAACATGTATCTTACACCTGACTAATCAATGATCACTTCCTGTGTTAAATTTATTAGGAACATTACTATCTTGAAATATGTATTTCCTGTTAGTCAAAATTAAATCCAATTCTGTTGTACCTTCATTTGGATGCTTCCATGTCCATTTCCTTTTAACATTTTTCTCAAAAAAAAAGAATTCATAAAGAAAGTTTTATTCCACAAGTCTATATCCTCTCTCATTTCTATTGCCATAACCAAAATTACCTACAGCACTTTCATCTTTCATTTGTTTACCAATTCTAGCATTAAAGTCTCCCATAACAGTTTTAAAATGTTGTTTACTCTGATCAAAAGCCTTTTGTACATCCATATAAAAATCTTCTACTACTTCATCACAATGAAAACTTGTTGGGGCATAAAACTAAATTATCTGCATTTGGTATCTGCTATTAGTTGATAACTAAACTTCCCACTCTGTCCGATACACCATTAATCTCCATAATATTGTTCTTCCACTTTTTATTTATAATGAATCCTACTCCACTTGTATTTCCAATATTTGTGTTTTTATAATAGAATAAATGTCCCATTTAATATAAATCAATTGTCTCTTCACTTTTTCTTCAAACTTCACAAAGTCCAATAATGTCCCATTTAATATAAGACAGTTCTTCTTCTAGTTCTTGCAATATTCCTTCACTTGAAAGTGATCTGCAGTTGTAAATACATAAATAAAAAAGTCATCATCAAATAGCAACCTGGGTCCACAATCAGAGGATTCTTAGCATCCTCCACCTTCAGCCACCAACTGCTGCCTTGGTTGGTGACTTTACAGCCTCCTGGAAATAAGGTCCATGCTTTATTTTTGTCTGTCATAATTGTATATATGTATTGGAAAAATATTTATCATTTACACAAACATTCATTCTGCCTTATCAGGCACTGAGAAGAAAAACAATGGTGTTTCTTGATTGTAAACTCAGAAGTAAAAAGCCAATAAACTCACCATGCTGGCTAATGCATGTTGGTGAGCAGCCCATCCATGTTCATATACTATATGAATAATCACATAGTAATAACAGCTGCAATGACAAGAACATATGGAGAGGACATTAGGAATTTGCCCTGCTCGGTTCCTTTAAGGCCTCCAAGAGAAATCAAAGGCTCTCTTTTCAGTTAATAAAAAACTCATTTCTGCAGCCAAGCTCATGTTATGCCAACAAATTACTTGAATACTTTTCCCTGATGATGACAACAAGCCCAAAATTATATTTTTTTGATGTAGCAAAAACCAAGCTTACCAAGAAAAACTTGAAGAAATTGGTGTACGTATGCTGCTGTTTATCTATAAACACAGGATACAAACAAATAAACACATCGTGTGTATATAAAGTCAGTAATTTTATTTTTATATTTCTTAAAACAACTTTTAAAATTGGAAATTAAATAATGTAAAAGTTAAAACAAGCAAGTAACATTTGCTTGAGTTGAGATCTAGCAGTGTTATATATGATAACAAAATTTTAAATAATTTCCTTAGTAAAATGACATTTTTAGAACTGATAGGAATATATAAAATGATATTAGTTTAAAATTGTTTATTAATAAAAATAACCATTTAAAGTTATATTTATAATTTAGAAAAAAAAGGTACAAGCAACATTATAATTAATAGTCAAGAAAAGGATTTTCAAAAATCTTTTTGACTAGGAAAAGGAAGACATTTTAAATCAATTACCTGTCAACACTATATTCAGCAAAATAATTAAATTGCAAAAATAATCTTTCATAATTTTATTGTAGATAATTAATGTTTCGCATGTCTGTGCAAATTATATATATATATATATGTGTGTTTCAGTAAACCTAGTATGTTAAATGTATTTCATTTAACTGAAATGTTAATCATTTATTATATAATTTAAAATTTTAATAATTATTTTGTAACAAGTCAAATACGTTTAGAAAATTCAGCATATATCTGTCAATTATATTGCAAATACCAAATGCTTGTGAAGTATAACATTATGTAAAATTTTATCATTTTTTTATAATTATTTTATGTTAACTGAAATGTTTTATTGTATATTATTACATGCACATCTGTGTACAGATATATGTATGCATTTATAGATATGCATTAAGAAATAATTCAATTGATGTAATAACTTGAATTATGTAGTAATATTGTAAATCAATGTAATAACTTTAGTTGTATATATAATTGTATATTAGAAATCGTGTGTCTATGCACACATGTAAATTGATGTAATAATTTGAATATTGTAAGATGATCATGTAAATCACAAATGTAATATTTTTTTATTGTACAAGATGTAATTTTGTTGTATAGCCATGTAGACCTTAATTTCAATTTATTTTTTTGTTATTAATAAACTTAAATTTAATTGTTAAAATTGTTTCTATCACCTCTTGGTCACATACAGTAATAGAGCTTATGTTCTCTGAGCTAGATTTGTGCATGGATAAATGGGGATGTGTATTTAGTGCTTTTGAGGCATCCAGTGATGATCAATCATCATCCTGGTTGGTGCAAAAGAGAATACGCTTTAAAGCCCATGCACTATATTTTATTTGTCTTATTTAAAAGTTAAGTTTATAGTTGACCAGTACAAGTGGCCTGAGCATTGATGATGATCAGCATATTTTTGTATCCCAGCATTATTGTTTTGATTTCTGATTATTGTGTATTTTAATGGATGGGCACTAAGCTGGCATATCCAAGTTATGTTTAAATAATTGCCCAAGGTGGCAAAGGCTCAATAGGTAGCCTGGTCTACAATTTCCCATTTCCAATCCAGTCACAAAGTTGACTGTTGATTTATTGTACTAATTTGTTTATTCCCATTAATGATGATGAATGTTATTTTACTTATATTGATATTTACTTTATAATGCTAGTTGATAAATAATTATGTTTTTAGTTGCTGGCTGATCTCTCAATAATCTCACAGATATTTTGATGCCATGCTCCCCTTAAATATTTAATACTTATATATACTTTTGTAAATTAAAGTTATTGATATTTGTATTTCATTAAATTGATTGTGAGTGATGATGATTTTTTATCACCCCAGATTCATTCCATTTTCTTTTATTTCCTATACCCCCATCCCCCATTACAATATATATATATATATAATGTGCCAAGACCATATTGGCACATATATAAAATAATTTTATCTAAAAAATTATTAAAATAAGAAATCAACAAATCAATAAATAAGTTATAAAAATCTCAAGTTTCTTTATTAAACATAATGTAGTTTGTTTTCGTAAACGTAAAATTAAAAGTCTAAGTAGTTTTTGAAATAAAAGTTACAATTAATTAATTAAAAGAGGGGAGGGGGAGTTATCCTATAAAAAAACTAAGAGTTCATAAAGGAAGTTAAAGAGTTTCTATTATAAATTAAAAGTTAAAATATAAATCTTTTCATTCACGTTTATTAGAATAAATTATATATGTGCGTAAATGTAAGCTTGTTAATAAAATATATAATAAATGTGTGTATATGTGCGTGTTAAAATCATATTGAGAAAAACACATGAAAATAAATGTTAAAATGAGAGTTAAAAAATATATTTAAAAACACAGTGGTGGCTATTCATTAAAGATATACAAACAACACGTTTGTGATGGCTGCTAATTAAAATACCCAACAACAAAATTAAAAAGGATTAGCTACTTAAGGAATTTCGACAACAGAATTATAAGCTTATATCAAAGGAATTTTGACAGCAGATATTGCCGGAGGATATTAAAAGGACAACACATCATGGGTATAAATAACCAAGTTTTATCGAACATTTCAGTCTAGTTAATTACATCAGAGATAACAGTCAAGTTAATTGTTTCAGTTCAGATTAACAGTTCAGTTTGTTATGTATCTAGAAACAAAAATGCAGTGCTGAGAAGCTTTTGGGAACATATGATCTTGCTTCAGCCCTTAGTCTGGTAAAACAGTAAAATCTGCCCATGAAATAATGTCTACATAACAGCTTAGAATTCCTCCATCAATGTTTAATTGTCTCCAATAATAATAAAAATGAATAATAATGTAATTCCTCATGGAAACATCCCAGCACTTCTGGAAATATTCGTAATGGAAGCAGCAACCAAGAAGAAAACAAAGTTCTAAATCTACATTCAAATCCTAGGTAAAACATTTTCTTATTTTCATTTATACAGTAGCCATCACATTCGTGTGAATCCTCCAAGAGCCAAATTATATGAACTCTATAGCACATAAACATGAACTATTAATTTGTGTGTTTTGAATATATGTTTTTAAGTGTCAAATACTATTTAATGATTTATTATTATATATGTGAGTGTATGAGTTAAATATGTGCATGATAAAAATATCAATATTATGTGGGTTAAAAAATTATAAAGATGTTTAAATTTAGTATAATTAATGTTAGTTAATAAATTGTCTTTAAATTTAAGCCTTATTTTGTTGGTCAATTCTTTTTACCAATTCTTTTACGAATCTTTTATCAATTCTTTCACCGCTAATTTAATAATGTTTTGTTATTGAATTAAATTTAGACTGAGCTAGTTTTAGGGAATGTTTCGAGTGCTGGATTATGAGCCTACTGTCTGAATACATTAGTCTTAGACTAGCTGGTGCCCAGGGTTTACTCCGAAACAAATAAAGTGTTTGGATAGTAGGGGTTTGAATCTAGCAGCCAAGGTGGGCCACAATCTGATCATGGGTATTTTTGATAGATAAAGCTATTAATAATATTGTACGAATGTGCCGGTTCATTCATGTAACATTTCTAATCAAATAAGATTATAGATGTATTATAAAGAAGTTTGTAACCAATCAAAACATTTGCAGTGTAAGTAAGAACTTCTGTGGAGCGAAACCGGTACAATATATATATATATATACATCCAGATTTTCAATAAATAATGAAGGCAGATATGTCTATCTTAAACCAGTCCCAATCCCACAAAATGAAATTATGGATGAAAAAAAAAGAAATAAGTCAAGATATAAAAAAATAACATTTTTTGATGTGTGGACTTGGATGATCCCTCATGATTTATGGAATATCACCTTGTTGGCTGGCACCTGTTTAAAAAACTAAATCAAACAAGAGTAATCATCAATAGCAGAAGCAATATCCTTGAACCCAGGTATTACATTATAGGGAGTCTTGGAATGATATAGGGGAAATAAGTGAAGTAATTTTTATGTGTGAAAAATGTATATACATAGCTAATATAAAATGTTTTGTTTCAGTATCAGAGGACAGCGGGGTGAAAAAAATTTTTTCTCCTTTTTCTTCAAGCAAACAGGGCAACTGGAAATTTAGGCATAGGGATAAAATGAGAAAGCAGAGTAAAACAGGGCATATATGGCTAAGCTAGATTCAGATGTGGGACTTCAGGGGTTGGGCAGGTTATATAAATAGAAAAATTCAAAAGAAACAAAATGGAAGAGAACATGCATGATGAGCAATCAAATATAGTGGTAGACTAACAAGAAGATAAATGTGAAAGAAAATATGAATGCTCAGAAAAAGGGATCAACAAGATAATCTTCAAGAAACCTAGAGAAAGAAGTTAAGGGTGTAAACAAGTGACACACAGAAGTCAAGATCACTGTGAGCAGAATAGCCTGTTGTATAGCTTGATAAAAGAGATAATGGAAGAGAGGCAGATGATGGTGAAAATATGGCAAGGCTTCATAGAATATGGTTGGCTTAAAAAGAATGTTGGATATACAGGAAAGCCATGATACAAGAAAAGAAATAATAGATGTACAGCCAAGAGAGAGAGAGACTGCCTCCAGCAGAGCAGAAATCAAGATGAAGAAAACTCAAGGTAGAACAAATCTCGAAAGTTGAGAAATGGAGAAGAGAGTAGGGAATCAAGAGTTAGTATGGGCTGCAATCACCAATTAACTGGGAAAAGAAATTATCAAAATGTGATAACTGTAAATAAACCAACAGGAGGTAGGCAGCAAATCCATGAAGAAAACCAACAATCCACCCTGATGGTATTCACCCAAGGAGTGTCACTGATGCTGAAATTCATACAGATCCAATATTTCAGAGATAAACCAGGTGAAAATCCAATGGAGCATCTTGACAGTCTTAAGGAAATGTTTTATTTCTACCATGTGAGTGAAGAACAAAAGGTGGCAATCTCTAGTCATCATCACAAGTGACTGCCAACAATTAGGATAAGTCATTGAGTCAACTGCTTACAACATTTGAGGAATATAAAAGGGCCTTGATGCAGAAAAAATGGAAGAAGGAGTGCCAGGAGAACATTGTTCACACATTAACCAATGAAAAATATCAACATAGTCATCAGAAAATTCATACACAATTTTTTTGCACCAAGTAACAAAATTTAGGATCTTTCTCGGCATTTACATATTCAGAGGCTCAATATATCAGGGTCATACACCATAATATGCCTTCATGGATTCAAAAGATAATGTTGGCAAGTCAGATCATGACTGTTAAGGAGATGATATGGCTTCTTATGTCAATAGATTATGGAAATCTAATGACTGATATGGGAGACAAAGAGACAAATAACATAAGGGAAATTTAAAGCCGTACATACCTACTGATTCTGGAAAACACAGAAAGCAACATTAAACAGGGCAGGAATTATGGAATAGAATAGGAATTGAACCAGGACAATGACTGAAATAAACCAGATAAATAGAACAGAAATACTAAAAAGGGAGGTAGCAACTAGGAAATTTAGGTGGAATTGGAAGACCAATAACAAGGTGAGGTAAAACAAGATACTTCAAACCCAGATGATTTCTGTTCACCTGAAGCAAGTTCTTATTTTTTTGTTTTACTATTTTTTGTGTCATTAACTAGAGGGAAATGAAGCAATGAATCTGTATATCAGATCCACACTTCACATTCTTTCTATGTTCTAACCTGAGATTGAATCTTATCCATGCTTTTAAATGATTATAATAACAGTTTCCATCTACCCTCTTGTACAGATTGAATTTCCAGATGAATTAATAAGTTAGTAAAATCATACATTTTCTAGTTAAAACTTTGATTATAAATTTTAGGTGTACAAATATATATACACCTCAGTCTCATTTTATGTGAATTATTTTAATGCAATACATGTTTCTTCTTAATATTCTTCATATTTCACTATATTTATTAGATATCAAGCAATTTAAATTATTAATAACTTATTTTGACTTGAAATACCTTTTTTCTTTCAAAAATATAATGTTATATTAGCAGCTTACATTAACATGGCCATAAGCTGTATTTAGAATCTTAGCTTCTATATAAATAACCTACTTATACTAATCAGTAAATAATAATAATAGATTTATACATATATATACAAATATCACAATATTCAAAAATTTTAAACTTTTAAAATGTAATCTGTTAGATATTAACAGAAATAAATATTTTTTTATATTTTTAAAATAAATAATAGTGATGATTTTATTGATTTTGCAAACTGAAAATAATCTTTCAAATGATAATGTCTAATCTTTTTGTTTGATTACAATCTCATTTTTTAAATATAAAAACAGCACAAGAGTGGACATGGTGCTAGTTGTACAACATGTCACAAATCTGATTTCTTACTAGTTCACAAGCAAATGATTAAAATATGTATGAAAAAATGTAAAATTAAATATTGTAGTTAATAAAAAAAGTACAAAAAATTTGTCTTATATTAATTTTTTTCATATATTTGAAAATTTTTATTAGTCATATTTTATTTCCTTATTTTTTAATGCGAATTTTAAAGTAATTTTTCCTTCTTGCTTTGTTTTTATGCCAATTTCTGAAAGTTACAGGAACCTATTCCCCATTTTTCAAAGTAAGTTACATTTATTTTTGTGTGATTTCTTTTGTGTGCATTTTCTGAGGAATCTATCTACCGCATAAAATGAGACCCAGGTGTGTGTATATATATATAATTATAGATGGAAACTTTTGTAAGAATCAAGAAATGAAATTTTCAATTTACATTTTTTTATCTTTCATTGTACTTATGTCAGATATTTTATTCTGAAGATTCACTTTTGTGATGGACCTTAGTCACATTCTTTAGTATAAAATATAAAAAAATCCATTAGCAAAGTCAAAATAGAAATTTTAATTAAATTCAAAGTTAAATCATAGAAAAGATATTTTTTAAAAAAATTCTTTAAACCTATGCTAAGCTTGAAATAGATTTGAAACAATAAAACCATTGGGTTTATCTGGAGAGTGGATCTTATGAAAACAATACTAAAATAATTTATATTACTGATTATGATCACCAGAGTCAAATATATCCATTTTGCCTTGGGTGAGTGTAAAAGAGGAATTTTTTAGAAGTATACTGGGAAAAATATAAATAGGCCAGTAAAACAATAGAGAGGGGGGGCATTTTTGTTTTATCTAAAGAAGCAGTGTGGTCAATCCATGTCAGTTTTTCTTTAATGATAAGTGCAAAAATATGATTGTGGGATAAGCAGAACCCAACCTGCTTGGTCCTGTTGTCCCAGTTAGTGATCATAGAATAACAATGAAGTGGAAAATTTTCATTAAAAATGTTTTTTGGACTGCCTAATTGTGGAACTCTTGAAGTAAAACTTAATAGCTAGCTATTTTTATGCCAAAATAATAAAAACCAACATCAAATTATCACTCTGTCATGGGACCTAAATTTCAAGTTTGGACTGTTAATAAATTAGGTAATGTCTTTAAACTGTTTTACATTCCTAACTTCCTAGTTTATTTTTCCATTTCCAGTTGACTTTATAATTAATTGCTATATAAAGAAAATGTCTTCTAAATGTAATTCTATCTAAATATATTTAAAATGCTAAAATAAATTCTGTAAATTTGACTTCTGGTAATTAATTTCAGTGTCTCTGCTATATTTATATGTCACTCTTTAACATCAAAACTTTTCTTACAATGCAGTCTATATGTGATCTTACCACTTACCTATAGATATATTGTCTAGATCTATTAAGATTTGATTTAAAATTATATTTATGTGCCAATTTGTTCCATCTTGATAAATTCATACCTGCCTGGTTCTTTTTGTATTATGACTTAACATAATTTCCAACTAATGACTGTCAGTAAATATATGAGTATTTGTTTTATTGATTATTTAATTAGTTTATCCTTTGTGTCAAGATGAAATGATTTTATTATTATTACTATTCTAAAGACATATTCATGCAAAGAGTTGTTATATAAGCTCCAATGAAAGAAAGGAAAACAATACAAATGGTTTGGTTTTGGAGATGGTAGATCAAGTGTGTAACTTTTGACTAGATTATATTCAAATTTTAAAAGAACAAAAGGGGGGCGGAGTTTATTCCACACTAAATCATAATTGAGAATTTATTAATATTAAATCTAAAATGTTGGTGGAATTTCATTTAGAGGGAAGAGACACATTGCGTCATAAAGAAGGAATGATATTCGAGTAATATTTGAAGTCTATTTGTTGTAATCTGATCTTTGATAATTTGCTACTATATAAATGCAACCTTATGTGGCTCCGTATAAATTTGATTAAAGTAATTTTAAAAAATTATGTTTTCCAATATTTGTTTTTGCATCTCCAGCATTCAGCTTGATTGATTGTTTTTTTTAATCTCTAGTTTTATAATTACCATGTGAAAGATTCACTGGCTAAAATACAGCTCAGGATTGAAAGACAAAATGGGAAGATTTGCAGTAAGCTAAGCTTGGAAAGCCTTGGGGTTTCTTGGTCTTTCACCTGAAATATTTTGAGAGTTTTTCAGATTGCACAAATCATTCATTTCAGGGCTGTGAGTTCTCTTCTTGGCAACACTGGAACCAGACAATAAAATTGAGTTTGTGATGGTTATGTTATCAAATGCTGGATGTGATTATCTGCTATTCTGTTGAGCATATCATGGTGATTTTACTATGGTTTGATCAAATGAGATGATTTTTTATCATTAACATAGTTTATTTGGAATATCACAATCCGCTTGCATTCAAGGGAGTCACTCTCCTTGGGACCAATTCTCAAAAACATAATCAAGTTATTCCCTCTTATAATTAATTACAACTAAAATTTTGTTTTGGGATTGATTTTGTTTAAGTAATTGCCAGCAGTTGTCAGAGACCAATTTGACCTGGTAGTCAGTTGCTTTGTATGTAGTCTTATAAGTAATTTTCTGGAGGCTAGATTTCAATTTCTAGGGTTGATCAGAGGAAAAGACATAGCAGGTTTATTGGTTGTACTGTGAGTTTATTTGCAAAGTTTATTCATGTTAAAATGATTTCAAAAACTAATTTTTTTTTTCGTTTTTCTTTCCACACATACTTGAATTGGCATCTACCCAAAGGGCTTTAAATACTATCTGCTTTAATTTGGCATATAAATTGTACTGCTACCTTGCGAGAGACATATATTAATTATATCATTAAAATTGTTTATCAATGAGCAATGAAGTGAAACAGTGAGACATTAAAGAATAATAAATATGCATTGACAAGTTAATTTACATATGCGTTTACATACATTACCATTTATCAATATCACAACAATGATTTAAAATCTGTTTTGGCCATGAATATGAGGACAAAACCTCAAAAGCAATAGGCATGCATTAATTTATTTTCATTGTTTTCTTACTATTAACAGCTTCTTCACCCATCATGTTAAAGTGCTTATATATATATATATATATATATAAGCATATATATATATATATATATATATATATATATATATATATATATATATATATACTAAAATAAGATATATAAATTTAACCTATCTGTGTTTTGTGTTATTTATACTTTGAAGTTTACATTTATATTTCAATATTGTGCTACTATTTGGTGACTTAAGGACACACACGAGCTCTTCATCAACTCATGCACATGTGTACTGATGGTAAATGTCAGGGTTGAAGGTTAGAAATACCTGAGGTTCATGCTCCACTGCTGATGCTGGAGGCTGGGGTTTGAAAAGATTAATTGCTTGTCTTGAAAGGGTTGTTAATTGGTTGTTAGATTTAGAGGGGGGTAAACAGGTTAGAACCCATAAATATTCTTGATCTTTGATCTCATATATGGTTATATTTAAGTACTTTTATTCAGACTATGAATCATGTTGAATTAACATACAATTTTGACTGATACAATACACAATATGATCTGCCAGCTTAGACACATCTGTTTTCTCTCTTCTAATTATCAGTTTGTTTTTGCAAGCACTTTTCAATGGGATGACTGATCTTACCAATATAGCTTTTTGCACATTCAAATGGTATTTTATAGATGCAATTTTCTTTTTAGCATTTAAAGTTTAGGCTTTGTAGATGTTAGAATTCCTCATAGTGCAGTATGGCTCTGGAAAGCTATTCTGATGTTACACTGATTGCAGATTTTTTTAAATTTATCTGTTATTTATAGAATTTATAGGTACACTACAGTATCAATAATTGTCTTTTCTTTTGATTTGTTGTCTATTTAATGTTTTCTTAATATCTGCTGATGGATAATCATTTTTCATAAGAGTTTGTTTTATATAAATCTTTTCTTTTTCCAGATTACTGATTTCTGAGCAAACTTCTTTTGCTCTGTTTCATAGTGATAGTATAATTCCATGTTTTGTGTTTCTGGAGTGATTGGATGTATAGGCTATGTATTTTCCTGTAAGTGCAAGTTTCCACTAGACTGTAGTTTTGATTCTGTCATGAGGAAGTCATGTCACAAGAACATCTACAAATGCTAATTTTTGTTCTGATTCTATTGTGAATTTAATTAAAGAGGATATGTTGATGTGTTTCCAGAAATTTTGTAGCAGTGCTTTACCATGTGGCCATAAAACAAATGTATTATCCATATACTGAAGCCAAATTTTAAGTGGATATGGAGTAGTTTTTATGGCTAAGGTTTCAAGTTCTTCCACGACATATTGCTAATCAGGGGAGACAATAGTGAGCCCATAGCCATTCCTTGATTTTGTTGAAAGAGTTCTGTGTTATATTGAAAATAGGTTGTTTCTATGCAGAATGGTAATAGTTTCATTATACTATCAATGGGAAGAGCTGTTTCTAGTTTATAAACTATTATCACCATTTAATCTTTTCCTTACAATAGACAATGCTTATTTACATGGTAATATTTGTGAATAAACTTTCTACATCAAAGCTTACCAGTAATTCAGTTCTTTCAATTTTCATATTTTTCATATAAGGGCCTAGAATCCCTGACAAAGGACTGGGTTTGTATGCCAAAGGACTTAGATTGAGAAGAAATCTTGTCAAATTCTGGCAGGTGAATCTGTAGAAGTAACTATAGGTCATAATGGAACATGATCTTTATGGATTTTATGTAGACCATAAAGATGAGGAATTTTGCTGAAATATGATGTTTTTTTTACTTTTTTTTGAATCAATGAAGTATCTGTGATGCTTCCTGTGTAATGCTTGTAACTTTGTTTCTGTACTTGGTATTGGACTTTTTTGTCACTTTTCTATATGGGACTGCTGTGAAGAGTTTTTTATTTTGTTGTCATAATCAGTTGTGTTCATTACAACTGCTGCATTGCCTTTGTCAGCAGGGAGGATAATTATAGGTTTATTAACCTTAAAAGATTTTATTGTTTTCTTCTCACCATAGGATATGTTTGACTTCAATTTTTGTGCTTGTCAAGTGTTTTTTATTGTCCAGTATAAGTCTGCTGCTTCTTCTAAAAATGATTTTTGAGTGACTTCCTTGGTGGCTACCATTATATCAAATAAAGAGATATTAGATGGTGTTTTGCAAGGTTTAATTCTCATTTAAAAACAGAAATTTCAGTATCTGTTAGATGTTTAAAACTGAGACTTTTAAAAGATAAACTTGATATTTTGTTTGTTACATTATGATTTTTGGTATGCCCATATAAGTTAGTTAGTTTCTTCTTTTGGCATTCTTTAATTTTTCTTTGTAATATAGAACATGATTTTTTTACTGCTTGAGAAACTCTCATAAAGGCTTCAACAGTAAGTTTATTTTTTAGAAAATATTCTACATTATTAATGGAATACATTGTTTGATACTTAAAAAAACTCTGAGCATTTATTCTTTCTTTTAACAGATCTCTCAAAGTAGATAAATCTATAATTATTCTCCCTGCTGACAAAGGCAAGGCAACAGTTGTAATGGATACAACTGATTATGATAACAAAATATACAAGATCAACTCACAGCCGGGCAATATAGAAAAGTGGCAAAAAGTTCAATACCAAGTACAGAAGCAAAGTTAAAAGCATTATTCAGAAAGCATCACAGATACTTCACTGATTCAGAAAAAAGTAAAATAACATCATACTTCAGCAAAATTCCTCATCTTAATGATCTACCTAAAATCTATTAATATCATGTTGCATTAAAACCTATGGTTAGAATTCTAGAGATTCTCCTTGCCAAAATTTAGCAAGATTTCTTTTCAAAGTTCTAAGTCCTTTGTATACAAAGCCCAGTCCTTTGTCAGGGATTCTAGACACTTTGTAGAATTAATCAAAAACCTGAAAATTGAAAGAACTGACTTATTGGTAAGCTTTGATGTGAAAAGTTTATTTACAAATGTCTTATGTGAAGAAGCATTGTCTATTGTTAGGAAAAGATTAAATGATGATAATAGTTTACAAACCAGAAACAGCTCTTCCTATTGATAGTATAGTGGAATTATTAACATTCTGCACAAAAACAATGTACTTTCAATATAATACAGAATTCTTTCAACCAAATCAAGGAATAGCTATGAAATCACCATTGAACCCCTGATTAGCAATATTTACATAGAAGAACTTGAACCTTTGCCATAAAAATTGCTCCATATCCACCTAATATTTGGCTTCTGTATGTGGATGATACATTTGTTGTATGGCCACATGGTGAAGCACTGCTACAAACTTTTTGGAAACACATCAACAACATACCAATTCACAATAGAATCAAAACATAAACAAAAATTGGCATTCTTAAATGTTTTTGTGACAAGACTCTTTTATGGAAAAATCAAAGCTACAGTTTACCAAAAGCTACACATATAGTAAAATATCTAGCCTATACATTCAATCACACCAGAAACCCATAACATGGAGTTATACTATTACTATGAAACAGAGCTTTCTTCAGAAACCAGTGAGTTGAATAAAGAAAAGATTTATATAGAACAAACTCTTATGAAAAACGATTATCCATCAGCTATTACTAAGAAAACATTAAATAGACAACAAAAAGGACCATCAAGAAAAAAGACAATTAATGGTACTGTAGTGTACTCATACATTCCAAAAATAGCAGATAAATTAAGGGAAATCTGCAATCAGTGTAACATTAGAACAGCTTTCCAGAACCATACCACACTATAAGGAATTCTAACATCTACAATGGCTAAACTTAAAATGCTAAAAAGAAAAAACTGCATCTATGAAATACCATGTGAATGTGGAAAAACATATATTGGTGAGATCAGTTATCTTATTGAGAAGTGCTTGCAAGAACCCAAACTGATGATTAGAAGAGAGAATACATGTGTCTAAAGTAGCAGACCATGTATGTCCCAATGAACATATGTTTAATTGGCACATTACAAAAATATTTGATAGGGAAAAAAAGATACAAAGAATAAAATTTAAAAAAGTTGCTCACATGATAATGGCAAAAAATCCCATAAACCAACCCAGTGTGACTATACATAATGTATGGAAATCACTAATCAATTAAGAACCTCATAGATAAGTATATGAAATTTCTACAGATTCTTGAATTTGGCAGGATGACTCAGTTGGTTCATTTCCCAACCTTTTTTGGCTCATGTACCACATGGTAGTACATCACGCTAAATTGTACCACTTCATAAAAATGATTGTATTTCGTGAAATTTGTTATTGTGAGTGTGTTATTTTATTTGCATTATAAATATTATAGGGTGACCATGTATGTATTCACATCTCATAATGAGACAAATTACATTGAAACACGCCTAAACGTCATTCCAGATTAGAAACTCACTGAAATTATAAACTCACTGTAACATATTTATATGTATGTGTTTGTTCAAAGTTTCATATTTTTTCAAAAATAATTTATTAAAGATTACATTATTACATTAAAGGTTATTTGGTACATATTTTGTTCAAAATGTTTTCTCATTCCTTCATTTGGTTTTCCCAAATTTGAGTCTGTTTTCTCTTTTTTGGAGCATCTTGCTATTGGTTGGGCCATGGAGAGGATAAATCCAGCATGTCCCAAGTCATGGTAAAAATAACCTCAGGGATTATCAGGCTATCTCTTGTTCTTGTTTTCTTTATATTGTTCAGCATGAAGTTAATAGGATTAAAATTTTGATGATTAAATACTAGCTTACATCTAGTAATCCACAATAGATGATCAAGAATTAATGAGAGTATAATTTCTGGGTATGATCCTTTTCTGATACATTCTTTCAAATTAAATAATTTAGATAGATTTGCCTTGATCCGACTCATTATTTATCTACTATTTTGTCATATTTCGTTTACTAATAAATGGTTTTAATAAAAACACAAAATTATAAAAAAACAATTAGTATATTTTCTTATCATAATCAAATATTATTATAAAATAAATTTAATGAGATCTTTGTGCTTGTTTCGAATAACATAATTTTTTGAAATTTGGTTCAAAAGATGCAAGGTATACCCTTAAGTCTACAGCTGAGTTCAATCTGTTTCGATACTTATTTTTTAAAAAAATATATGAAGAAAAAGCTCTTCTTACTAATTCCGTACTAGTAAATGGTAATAATAATTTAAGAACTTTCTCAGAAAGTTGTTCATATTCTTTGATGTTTAACCAAAAATTAATTAGATTGTGTCATTTGAATTCTACTTGTAAAGTTCTGTCACATGATAATTCTATTAAATTTTATTTATCCTTTATTGATAATAATGTAGCTTTTTCTAAATTTTTTGCATAGAAGAGGTTTGAAATCCAATTATCATTTGTGTTTTCGGGTTTTGGAAAATATTTCATGAAAAACAATTTTAATCCTGTTAAATGTGCTATTATATTTTCTCGTATATCTTGAGACAGACTAACCTTATTTTCAAACAAAAAAATATGTAGAGTTTTGATTACTTTCAGTTGATTGTTTTCGATACTTATATATATTACTGTTTTCAAAAATCTAATTTCTTAATCATACTTTCAATTTTATCATTAACATTAAAGATCATTATCGACTGTACATATTAACAACTTTACTGTATATTATTAATTAAAATAATTTTTATGAATTATAGAAAAAAACGTTTCTATATTTTTATGATTTAATTATTTTTTTTTTATGTCCGCCATTATTGATTATTTTTCATGTACCACCAACCAGCAACTCGTGTACCACTAGTGGTACACATACCACAGGTTGGGAACCACTGGGTTAGATCATTACCTTAAAATTCAATCCTCAAGAATCTAAGAGTCTAGATTTGAATCCCATGCTATTACTGACACTAGTCAGACCATCAATATCTGAAGAAGAGTGGAGAATAATATCTCTCAAAGTGTTGTGCATACACTAACCTGTTTGATGTGCTATTATCAACATTTGAATGTATTTGGAATATTTAAATAAAGTTAAATTTTTCTAAAGACATTCAATACTCTTATTAGATGGTGGAAATAGCCCAATATAAAAATGCATTTTACATATAATCATTAAAAATTTTCAAAAGGGTTATTTGATGCTGAATAAATTTCAATTTAATAGTTGCTAAATAAAAAATCATTACCTAAATGAAAGCTCAATTCTGTTTCCAGGTGAGGCAGATATTGTCCAAATACATTCAGCCATAGGAGGATAATCATTAGGATAATTAGGGCTACTGAAAGAACCATGAATGGCCATTAAGTCAGCACTACAAGCTAAAAGTTATCAAATAGGTTATTTATATATACATTCATAAATATATTTAAATGTAATATTTAAATCAATCTTCTAGATTTTATTTCTATTTGTCTTTAAGTTTAAATAAACTCACATTTTTGAGGAGAAAAATTTTTGTTTTTATTGAATCTAAACTTACATTAACTATTTTGCCAAGAAAACAAAATTGAAAAGATTTAATTATTCAGACAGAAATATCAATATTTTTTTTATTTTTGAAACAAAATGCAAATGCAAAATCAACTATATATTAACAGTGCAAATTAACAGAAAAGTTTTATAATAAATGTCAAATGTAAATACTTACATAAAAATAATTAAAAGAAATATGTTTGTGAAATGCAATTGTGATAGCTGTAAATATTGGAATTTGAAATTTGTTTAATCAATATTATTGTTTATGAATATTCATATAATAAGTATTAAAAAGTAGTAATAATATTTTTCTGAAGGTTTGTGATAATATACGTAGTCTTAAATTATTAATCTAATCAATAACATGAAAAAAAATTCAAGATTTATTTAATAATTCAAATGATATTTTTTTCGCTCTTTCATGTGTTTTTGATCGGACCAGTGGCTATACTAAGATAGGAATAAATCAAGAATCTTAGTTTTATAAATACTGGCCATTATAATTTTATCACTTTTTCTTAAGGGCAACTTAATAATTTCCAAATATTATGAATTATCACTTGGGTTGACTTATGGGGTCATTTACTAATGTCATGTAAGTAGTTTTTTTTTATTTGTTCATTTCTATCTCACTGTTACATATATAATCTTCTATTTTACATACATCTCTTTTTTTCCTTTTCTACCAATTAGGTACTGCTCTTTTAATCATTTTTCAATACAATATTTTTGTTATTTTTTTTAATTTTAATTTTAGACCTTGCAGTAATTAGAATTTTACATCAGGCATTATGACTTTGGAAAGCTCTTCTGCTAATTTGACTGCAGATTTTTTAAGCTTGTCTTAATTTAGTTGTCTGTTTAATGCTTTCTTAATAACAGTTAATGGATAGATATTCTTCATAAGAGTTTAATTTATGTAAGATTTTGAATTTTCCTATGTCACTGATTTTTGGCCAAATATCTTTTGCTCTGTTCTTATGATGATAATATGTCATCATATTTTGTGTTTTTTTATGATTGACCATATATGCTAAATATTTTTTTTTCTATTCCATGGGTTTTCTGTCAAACACAGTTTTGATTTTGCCATGAGGAAATCCTGTCACACAAACATAAAAGAAAACACATTTTTGTTCTTTTTCTGATTTTATTGTAAATATAGTTAATATATTAATATATTAATATTAATATTTTAAAAAGGTGATAAAGAAGATATTAGAAATTACAGACCTATCAGTCTTCTATCAGTTTTATACAAAATTTTTACTAAGATAATTACAACTCGTCTACAGAAAACACTGGATTTCCACCAACCAAGAGAACAAGCTGGATTAAAAAGTGGTTTTAGTACAGTAGATCATATCCAGGTATTGAGAGAAATTATAGAAAGGACAAATGAATATGAGTTGCCATTATGCTTAGGATTTGTAGACTATGAAAAGGCATTTGATTCTATAAACATTTCTTCAGTGATTAAAGCATTGGATCATCAAGGTGTAGATCCAGGATATTGTCATATTTTGAAGAATATTTATAAAAATGCAACACCAACAATTAGATTACATAATGATAGTAGGAAAATCAACATTGAAAAGGGTGTAAGACAGGGTGACTCCATATCTCCAAAACTTTTTACAGTGGTGCTGCAAGAAGTATTTTGTGGATTAAAATGGGAAGCTAAAGGAGTGAAAGTAAATGGAGATTATTTAAGTCATTTAGATTTTGCAGATGATGTAGTTGTTTTTGCAAATAATGCTTTAGAGCTACAGGAAATGTTGCAGGAGTTATCAGATGAAAGTAGGAAAGTAGGACTAAAGATAAATGTTAAAAAGACTAAAGTAATGTTTAATAGATTTTCTCAAAATATGAAAATAAAGATTGATTATGATGAGTTAGAAGAAGTTAACAGTTACAAATACCTTGGTCAGATTATTAATACAGATGGAAATATAATGGATGAAATTAATCATAGAATTAAACTTGGTTGGAGTGCTTTTGGTAGAAATAACTTGATACTAAAAGGAAATATGCCTATGTGTTTGAAAAGGAAGGTTTTTAATAAATGTGTTTTGCCAGTTCTTACTTATGGATCTGAGACTTGGACACTTAATAGAAGAGCAATACAGAGACTTCAGACCACTCAAAGAAGTATGGAGAGATGCATGTTGGGAGTAACAAGAAGGGATCGAAACGCAATGTATGGGTAAGAGAACAAACAGGTGTTACTGATCTCATTGAAAAAATTAAAAGACTGAAGTGGAGTTGGGCTGGACATATTGTTAGAAGAGATGATAACAGATCGGCAATTGAAATTTTAAACTGGATTCCAAGAGATTGTAAAGGACCCAGAAAGAGACCACATATGAGATGGACGGATGAAATAAGAAAGTGTGCAGGGGTGATGTGGAGACGAGAAGCTAAAGATAGGAAAAGATGGATTGAACTTGGAGAGACCTTCATCCTGCAGTGGATTGATAATGGTTGATGATGATGATAGTTAAAAGGGATATGCTTATTGATGTATGTCCAGAATGCTTATAATAGTTTTTATGCTAGGGATATACAACAAATGTGACATAAAGGATCCAAACTTTAGATGAAGATGGAGTACTTTTATAGCTATGGTTTCAAGATTTTCTATAAAAATTGTGCTGATTAGAGGTAAAAAAAAGATAAACCTACAATTCTGCCTTGATTTTGTGGGAAGAATCCTACATTGTATTGAAAGTATACTTATATTATGCAGAATATTAAGAATTTCATAATACTGTTGATAGAATGAGTTGGTTTAGCTTATGAACTATTATTGTTATTTAGTCTTTTCTTTACAATAGTGTGATAGAAACATACAAACAAAAATGAGTCTGTCTGAACCCTTAACATTTTACATAATAACAATATATCCAGTTCAGCACAGAAAATCTATCAACAAAATCAAAACATGATTATCAGTTCACTACTGTCACTTCTCCCATCACCGATGTTAATTAAAACAAACCATAGATTCTACTGTACCTCCACCTAAAATCTGGCTTTATAGAAAGATCTAAATTGGGGTTTGCAAAAATGTCACACACAGAGAAAAATATTTAGCATATATATCCAATTGTGACAGAATTACAAATCATGAAGGTATACTGCCATTATTAAATAAAGCAGAAGAAGTCAAAAATAAAAGATCCTACATAGAATAAACTTTCATGAAGAATGATAGTTCATCAATTATTAATAAAACTTTAAATGAACAACAAAAATATACATTAAAAGTAGTTTCAAATGTCAACCTAATGTGCTAATTTATAGTATTTGGAAACTACTTATTAACCTTATCTTTAAGAAAAAGTAAAAAAATCAGAAAGATTGTAATAGATAACTATATAAATTTTTTATGATTACTGTCTTTAACAGAATAGTCTAGTTGGTTACAACATCATTTAAATTTAGTATTCACAGATTGAACAGCCCTGCTTCACTTTCTATTGTCACTGGTCAGACAATCTGAAAAAAGAGGAGAATAATATCAGGCAAAACACTGTGTTCTGAAGTAATCTATGTGTTATTACTAATAGCTGAATCTATGTTAAAAGTCTAAATGATTAATAAATTTTTGTAAAAGACCTTTAACAGTTATCACTGGATGGTAAAATGTTTTTAATATATTACCAAATAATGAAGATAAAAATTATTTACTATCAAGCTAAATGGTGTTACTCATCCATACTTTAACTCATTTAGTAGAGAAAGTTGGTTATATTATCTAGTTTATACTAGAATACAAAGAATACAAAGGATATAATATTTAAACACAAAGTCATGGTAATACAATAGACTGGAAAGCAAATGCTTAAATGCTTATTGATTGTGGGATGTGGAGGCAAAATTAGAATTTATTTTATCACTGAGAAAATCCATCCTTCATGTATTTGGAAACTAATCTCATTTTATTGCCTTTTTGGTGATGAATGAAGACAGAAGCATTAAATGTTTGGGCTTTTTTAAAATACCACAAAAATCAAATAAATAAAAATATGTGTGTTTCTTTTTTATTATACAAATATATATCAACAAAAACAGAAGACTTTTCCTACTAATCTCAATAGTTCTAAACAATTGAAAGTTATTCACATTCAATGTTGTCATTGTATAAAAACAGGTACAATTTTTATAATAGACATGTTTAAATCACCAGATTATTAACTATGCTAAAATAATAATCCTAAAAAACATAATAGCAGTAATGTTATATGCTGTGTATTCTCTTGTAAAAACATGAAGAAAGTTAATTAACATAGGAGTTAAAACATATAAATATTGCAAGTCAGTGAGAATTATATGACATATTTTATTAGATCAATGAAATATTTGGTATCAGTTATCCATCTGTCTGATCTTCATGGCATTGCATTAGTTGTAAAGCTACTGCAATTATGATCCATTAGAGAAATCATTGACAAAAACCTTCCAAATTTTACTCATTCATATATTTAATACAAAAATAAATTTTCATTTCAGCAATTTATAATAAATATTTATCAATAAATTTAAAAAAACAGATTATATGATTGTTCTTGACTTGCAGCACCTATTTATGTGAAATAATAATTTGAAAAAATGCTGGATCAATTTTTTTTTACAAATTATATTTTGTATTATTTTTGTTATTTTATTTGAGTTTTGGGTTTATCATTGAAAATGTGGATTAAAACTAATAAATTTCTAGCAAAAATAAAACTATTTTATCTTTGTTAGTTATTTTGATATGTTTTTAACTCAATTACTTTGAAACAATAAAAACTGTTATTTTGGGGGTATATTTTAAACTCAATATTGCTTTGAAATATGGTTTTATGTTTTAGCAAACATATCTAGAATACTATCAAGTGTTGGTGGCCGAGTGGTCAGCACAGCGGCCTTACAAACAGTTGTCCCAGATTCGCGGGTTCACTTCCCGGCCGATGCTTTGACACATGAAAAAAAAAAAAACATATATAGAATAAGATTGATTCCTTTCATTTTGCAGTAGAAATGAAGTATTTAATCATTATTATGAAATAATGTCATAATAGCAAGAATGATAAAAGTTCATCATAATAAAAAAAAAGTTTATTGGAAATTTTATAAAAGAAAAATTTTTAAATCCTAAAATATTTCCTGAGCAAATGAGAAGCCGAAAAAACATCTCATTTTGGCATCTTTTAGAAAAATAACTTTCTTTCTAAAGGTAATATACCAATTATTATTTTATTCCCATGTAGTACTTCTTTAATAATAGCATTATAAAAAGCATTTGAAAGTTGAAAATGAAAGAATTCAAATATTATAATTTTGTTCATTTTTTGGTTTTCTCTATTACAATGGATCTTAAAATTTTTTAAATATATAAAATCTATTTTGGAAGATTTTTTTTTGTTCAAGAGTTTACTGACGATTGAAAAATGTTATGTTTGGATACTTTATCCTAATCTAAAATTATAATTAATTATCTTTGTTAGTGATTTAACTTTCTAATAGATATAAGCAATGTTACATATAGATAAAACATCACTTCATCTTATTCTATATTTTTTTTATGTGAAGCTATACATTTCACAAGAATTCACTTATATGACTAAAAACATATGTAAACTCTTATCCTGTCTCTAAAATCTGTTATTCCTTTAGGAAAATTGATTGTGATTTAGAGACTGACTGATGAAGTATAAATAAACAATAGTCTTCTGTTTAGCTAATTTAAAAGCTAATTATTGTCTGAATTCAAATAAATTAATAAAACACATAGAATATCATGCTTATTTAAATAAATATGCATAAAATATTCAATTAAAATAATCCATATTATATATATATATAAATTATTAATCAATGTCTGTATTCCAATTATGATAAAATATATATAATTATTCAAAACAATAACAATAATTAATACAGTAAAACAATATTTTAAAAAACAAATATATACCACAATTTAATAGAAATACTTTCAACTATCCATAACGACTACATAGATAGTTGACAGTACTTCTATTAAATTGTGGTATATATTTGTTTTTTAAAATATTGTTTTACTATATTAATTATTATATTGTTTGGAATATATATATATATAAAATTTAGACCTAGTTAGATAAATGTGTAGCTGGTATAATACTTACTTGTTAAAGTATCAGTATAAGTAGCTCTAAATCCACGTAATTCATTAACCATATCAGAAATAAAATTAATAAAAAGAAATTCACTTGAAGATGTAATAGCATGTGGTATTCTTCTTCCACAATATCTACCAATTTCTGGAGCAAACGCATTATTCCCATTACGAACTAGAATATAATCTTTACTGCAATTAACAGAATCTTCAACTTCCATTAATGTAAATTGTAGTATAATAACATTTCCTATAACAATAATGATATATTACTATTTTCTACAATCAAACACACAACATATGTATGAGAATGTAATAATATATATTTGCAAGTTTTTTTGTTTTTATAAGTGCATTTTTTACCTTAACTCATAAAATTATTTTTCAGGTATATATAATGAATAGTAATAAACTCAAATAACATTCAATTATCGATTGTTAAAGAAAATACCTAAAATTTATTAGTTTTAGAGTATAAAAGTAAAAAAGAAAATAGACCTGGAAATTTTTTTGCTCCACAATGGAATGTTTATCAATCAATCCACACATAATATGTAATACATATTGCACTGTCTGGATAAATAACTGATGTATATTTGTAAACTCAAGTTAATAAAAAATCTCAATAAATTGATATTTTAGAACATTTATGTATGCAGTTATGTTAAATATTCAAATATATTTTAATTTGCAAATTAAGACTTACTTATGGTGATCATATGAGATATAAAAACTGCAACTTATTGTAGAGAAAAAAACCCTTAAAAGTAGTCATCATAGAATGTGACTGGAGCAGTGAAGAAATTATAAACTTTATATGCAAGAGCCTTTAATGCCAGAACAATTTGCAAGCAGCTAGTTGTAATATTTAAGTTGGATATTTATTATTATATATATTTAGAGTTAATAAACTTTAGTTGTTAATTTTATTCACTGAATTAAGTATTTACTTAAATACAATGTAGATGTGTATTCAGTATATATATATATATATATATATATATTTATACTTTATATATATATATATATATATATATATATATATATATAAAGATTAAAAGTCTAAAATTAAACTAGTCAATAAATAATCAAAATTGCCATATATTCACAACTAAACTGACTAGCCAAAGGAAATAAATTCTGAGATGCAACCAATGGTTTCATTGCTTTAAGCAGACTTCTCAAGTGTAAAGAACTAAAAGATAATAACAAATTTATAGTAAATATTACCCACAATTCTACTTACATCCCATACCCCCTATCTTTTAATATTAGGGGTGTGTAAGCAGTGAGTGGAATTGTGGGTAAGATTTAGTACAAATTTATTATATTTTAGTCCTTTACACTTAATAAGTCTGCTTGGCACAGTGAAACCATTGGTTGTGTTTCAGAATTTATGTTCTTTGGATAGTTATGAATTTGGGATAATTTTTGAAGTGTATATATATATAATTACATTTCCATAATCTGCTATTTCATATATTAATATGAAAGAAATAAAAGATGGTTCATTACACAAAATGAATAAATATGTAATGAACCAAAAAACTAATAGCATTTAAATCAGCAAAATATGACATGAAAGCATCAAAACTATACTCGGTACAATAAATATTAAATTTTATATTTAAACTTTGTACATACATATATATTGTAGTGATGAGCTACAAACTGCCACACCATCCAGTTATTTAAGACACTTTACCAATTAGAGCCTCATAACATATTTGCTTAACCAATATATTGCCAAGCAAATTGTCATAGTAACATTTTTTTTTTCTTTCCAACATATACATGTGTATAAACAATTTTTTTATTTCTAGAGAAGTAATAAAAGCCAATAAATTAATAGAGAAACAGATAGGTATATTAACACTAGAATACAATGTATTATATGTTAATAATTGGGGATAACTACATAAAAAACTTACACATAAACTTAAGAGAGATAAATAAATAAAAACAATGACTGGATTAAAATGTAAACATAAGGCAACCATTTGTGGAGATGAAATTTGGGGAAATGAAATTTAAAATATTTATAAATTATTATTTTTTTATTTATAATCCCATTTATTTTTATTACGTCATTTAAACAATAGGAAATGTCAAGGTTAAAATGCTTAAAATAACTTCACGCGACAGAACGCCGTATTAAAGGTTATAATTTTCTTCTGCATTTGAAGATGGAACATTATTATTTTTTTTCTACTTAAAAATAAATTCAAATACAAAACAGATATGAGTGTTTGAATTTAAATGTATAAATATTTATATATTTAAATATTTATCAAAATGATCAAAACCTGAAATTTTAAAGCAATCGTTTGTGAAAAGTAAGAAGTTTGAAATTATTTGCTAATTAGACAAATAAGAGAAACTTAAGCGTTGCAGAAATATTCAATAATTATTTGTTTTGATATATAGTAATATTGTCGTTGAAATTTTGAAAAGCAAATGAATTAATAAATATATATTAATTTTATATCATGATGGCTTGCTAAAAAAGTTTATACCATGGGGTAATAATATGCCCATCAATAAAGCCATAAAAGAGATCGGATTTTACCTGCCCATTTAGGAGAAACTTAAAAACCATCTTTGTTTTAAATAAAATGTCTAACAAAATTCAGGACAGGATAAATGGAGGACACTATTATTTCTTGACTCAGACAAGAAATTGCAAATTCGTCGTGGGAATAAAACTTCATCTCCATTCCTAGGAATTTATTTAACAAATGAACAGTTTCCAGGACTCATCGAACTTTATTTAACATAATGGGATATAAATTGTGATTTTTTTTGTTTTATTATTTTGTATATATGTAAGTTTTATGTATTATTTTCGTTTCTACAAATGGAAGCTAATGTGAATAATTTTTGGAGTACTCTGTATGAGAGTAATAAGGGGGGAAAAACTTAGATATATATATTTTTATCATTTATAATTGTAATAAGAATAAAAAAAAAATCCCTACACGACGCTCTTCCCAGCTGACTGACTTTTGACAACTATAGAAAATTAGGAGGTAAGAAATTTTAATATCATCTTATATTAAGTAAAACACACTGATAGATTTTTCTATTATTAATTAAACTTACCTTAGTATTGCTTTTATAAATCAATGATTTATAATCATTGATTTATCTAGACAACAAATATTTTTTTTGTTGTTGTTGTTATGCTTATATATATATATATTAAATTAGCCAGTTAGAAATCGAAATCACATGTACATATTATGATTTTATATATTCGTGGTTGTAAATAATTAGACAAGTAAATGAACTTCTACCATTGGGTTTAGGGCAAGGGTTTTATTTTATTAATATCATTATAGATATCGATGTGGTAGAGATTCATTCTTGACAAAATGAATTACATATATCAGACTTAATTGTTATTAATACTTAATATTTTTTTTGTTAGTCAATAAATGTTTATATAATTCATTATTTTGGTTTGGTCTCTAACTCATCATTATTTCAATATCCACCATCAGCTTTATAGTTCTTTATTATTCACACATCCATTATAAACATTATTATCTTATTTAGTTTTACACTTATTAATATTATTAATATAATGGAGGAAATACATATACATATTTAAGCCATTTATTATAACTTTTAATACATATATACTTATACTGCACATACATATTTTTTTTTATATATCCTATGCTTAATTGATTTTTGATAGTTAATTATCACCTATATAGAGGTGCAATAACTACTATTAGTGTGATCTCCTTCCCTGATAAGAGAGCTCAGGCAATTACTCCCTGAGTTTGAATACTGTGGTATAACGCGGCTATATAGGGGTGAGAATTGGATGAACTGACCCAAATTGTATCTAAGTTAATAAAAATAGGTAGAGCTAGTCTATTGGAAGTAGGTACAATCATAGGTTATGTATTTCATCGTGTAATCACTTGCATCCTATCCGAAGACCCAAAGTCCGACCATAGTAAGATGCGAAACCCCTATCTCTCCAGGAATCCGACCAGCCCGTTACATCTGGCGCCCAACGTGGGGCATGAATATCAAGTCTCCAAGGAGATCTAGCTATTGAACTCATAAAAAAATAATAGTAACAATTTTTTTTGTTTGAAATTTTTTTTATTTTAAGTCGTTTTTGCACATATATATATAACCTCTATAAACTTACACATGTAACCCATAAATGATTCATATAATTACAGTTTTAAAAAGTGTATTCAATATTTCTTTTTGTTATAATTAGTTTTATCAAATAAAAACTATTATCTAGAATGGTAAGTGAAATTTGAGGGATATAGATAATGAAATGAGCCGAGACCAATCATTAAATAAATAGTTATTGATTAAACCATAGTTAAAATAGATGAGTCTGGAAAAATAAAAGATCAGGTTTTTAAAATGGGAAATAAAAGTTACATACATAAGGGAAATCTAAACTAAATGCAAATGGCAAAAAGATGGCATATAGAACCCTATGGTATATATATATTCACTTGTATTAATAAAACCAAATAATATATTTTAAAGTTATAAATAAAATTTTTAATGTTAACCAGAAGTAAAAAATATTTATTAAATATGGATCTTAAGCATTTACCAAAATCAGAGAGTAGTAGTGATAGTGAAATAGAAATGACTACCACTGTTGTTGAGAAAGAAGCTAAGTATAGCCAAGCATCTGGGGGGGGGTCTATAACCAAAACTAAACATTTCCAACAGATGCAGGAAGAAAGCCAGATAGTTTTTCAAACTCAAGAAACCCATACTAATGAAGTTACTCATATACCCAGAGTTGAAATAACACAAACTACTGAGAATATGATGGAACTATGGATGGCTAATGATACAGACGATGATGGAAAAAAGTAAGAGAGCAAGTTTAAAGAAAGAAATGGCAGCCAATAACAGTAGTTTAAAAGAAAATGGCAGCAAATAACAGTAGTTTAAAGGAAGAAAGAGAAGAAAGGTAGAAATAACAGTAGTTTAAAGGAAGAAGGAGAATAACAGTAGTTTAAAAGAAGAAATGCGCAATAACAGTAGTTTAAAAGAAGAAATGGCAGCAAATAACAGTATTTTAAGAGAAGAAATGGCAGCCAATTTCAATAATTTAAACATTAATATGGATATAAAAATGAAGGAATTTGAAAGTAAACTATCTGCAGATATGGAACGATTATCTTTAGGTTTAAATAGTGTCCAAGAAGATAATAAAGAATTGAAACTGGCTATGTTTGAAATGAGGAAAGAGATAGATGAGAAGGACATAAAGTGTCAACAGAGATTGGAAAAATTCAAGCACACTATCACCAGCCAACTGGATACTAAATATGAAGAAGTACAACAAAATCATGTACATTTTAAGGAAGAAGTATCTGCTGAACAGGATAGACACCAAATCAAAATTCAGGAAGAAGTTAGTGTCATTAACACCAAAATTGAGCAACTTCACTCCCGATTAAATAATAAAGTGGAATTGAATAACAAATCTTTTGAAGAGATGAGTCAAAATGTAAAGCATTTGGAGGAAAAGATAGCTTCTAGTGAATTGGAGACTCTTCCGAATGATGTAAAATTAGGAACAGTAATTGAAGGCATAAAAGGAATTCAGGACCAAATGGAACATATGGATAAAGCCACTAATCAAAGATTTGAAGCAATTGAAACTCATTTACACCAAAAGGCATATAGAATGGAAATGCAGCCTGATGAGGTTGATAGATCAACACAAACTAATTATGTGAATGAAGATAAGTTAGGAAATGATTTAGAAATAGTTTTCAAAGACAGTAGCAAGGATGATGACCCCTATTTGGGACCTATTTGGTCACGTCAAATACCACTGGAGATAGAAGATTCTCCTTGTAATTTTAACTTAGAGGGAATAGTATCGAACAATTGCCAGATGAATCAAAATACACAAGTACCTATTCAACCAATTAACTCAATGGAGATGACTAATATGAATAACCGCACAGCTCAAATTAGTGCAATTAACCAGTTTGTGAAGTTGAAAAACTTTAAAGGTTTAGTTAATGAGGCCCCTATGGAACACCTTAGAAGCCTTAATTTATACTTCTCAGTTAATCACAATTTGTCTGAGGCAGAGAAACTTATTATTGCTTATAGCCACTTACAAGGTGACACACTAATGTGGTGGGAATCATTGTTCCAAACTCCATCCACATTTGATGGCTATCAAAACCTTTTAGTCAAGAACTTTTGGAACAGAGATAAACAAGAAGCTCTTTTTTATCAGCTATTTCAAGAAAAATATCGGCAAACACCAGGAGAAACACCAAATTTTTCCGCCGCCAAGTAACAAGACTTAGAACATTGAATACTTACCACCTGAGTGAAGGTGACATGATAAGAATTATCAAAAGAAATTTGCCTTTAAAAATTGAGCAAGTACTATTATACACCAATGCTAGAAACATTGAGCAAGTAGCCGAATTGTTAAATAGCATTGATTTAAATTCAGCTAATGTTTCAAATAGGATGCCTGAAAAATGAAAAGAAGAAATGGCCATCAATACCATTTACTACAAAAAAAGAAAAAATAATAATGACCCATATCATTGGAAGGGAAAATCCATGAAATCCTCTCCTTACATATGGACTCCTGATAGAACCCAAGTTAATAGTGGGAAAAACAAAACAAATCCCCATAATAGCCCAGGGAATAATCCAAAGCCAGGGTGCAGTAACCATGTACCTACTATCTTGCCAAAACCAAACTAGAATGGTACTTGAGGCCATGTTCCTCACCTCAAGAAACCGTAAATGCAATGAGGAACACTAGTCAAACCATAATAGGAGAAATCACTAATCTAATGTGCTCATGGGATGACAAAGCAACCAATTTTGCTTTGCAAAGCTGCCCCATGATAGAGATTTTGTTTGAGGGTTTGCTAGTAAAAGCCTTATTAGACTCAGGTAGCCAAATTTCAGTTATATCAGACAATTTCTATCATAAGGTTCTGATTAAAAATCCAAACATTAAGACCCTACCACTGAAATCAGTACAAGTCACCATGGCAAACAATAGAAAAGCTAAACTAGCACAAAAACAAATCTGGGTTCATTTGAACATTGGCCAAACAATTCTCTATCATGTGTTTTTAATACTGAATGGCTTAATACATGATGTCATCTTAGGGGCAGATTTCCTGCATAAAAACCATTGTTTTATTGATTTCTCTGATAAGACAGTTAGGGTTAGTGATGAGATCTTGGAGATGACATTGCTTCCAAGATATGACCTACCTGAAGTTGACTGCATAATATCTACCATCCCAGAAGCACTCATAGGACAAAAAATCGCACAATCCAACTTGATTGGAAGCGATAGTATGAAGGAATTGCGATCAGTTATAAATCAGTTTAGCCCAATTTTCTCAGAAATACCAGGGATAATAGAGGGTTTCCAGCAAAGAATAAGACTCATTCATGACCAACCATTCCAATCCAGATCGTATCCTATTCCATATCAGTATCGTGAAGAGATAACTAAGCAAATCAACAAGATGCTAGATTGGGGAATTATTTCCAAATGTTCTTCACCTTATTGTAATCCAATTGTAACTGTGAAGAAAAAAGATGGGTCGATGAGATTTTGTTTGGATGCTCGTCAACTAAACAAAATTACAGTTCCTGATAGAAACATTCCACCGCCCATCCATGAATTATTCATGAAATTTGGAAATAAGAAGGTATTCTCTACCTTTGATTTAACCTCCAGTTAATGGCAAATCGAACTCCATCCTGATGATCGCCAATATACTGCCTTCCGGTATGAGGGTTTCACTTATCATTTTAATAGGATGCCCTTTGGATTGATCAATAGTGGTTCTGGTTTAATAAGGTGCCTGGACAAAACCCTATCACCTGAGGTTAAACAGATTGCAATCATTTATGTGGATGATATAGTAATAGCATCTACTACAGTTGAGGAACATCTTCAACACCTAACTATATTCTTTAAAGAGTGTTTAAAAAGGGGGATAAAGGTCAACTTCAAGAAGAGTACTTTAGTTTGTAATGAGGTAGTCTTTTTAGGTCACATCATTGGTTGCAATGGGATAAGACCACATCCAGACAAAATCATTGCCATATAGAACTTTCCAAAGCCCACTAATAAAAAAAAATTAGATCATTCTTGGGACTATGTAATTTCTACAATCGTTTTTATCGAAAGTTCTCTGACCACATGGAACCATTACTAAAACTCCTTAGAAAGGATGAAAAGTGGAACTGGACTAATGAACAAGATGAGGCATTTGCAAAGATTAAAACAGGGTTTTTAGAGCAAACCATCTTAGCCTTCCCTGATTTTAACAAACCATTTATTGTTCAAACGGACAGCAGTGGTTTTGGATTAGGGGTAACATTGTCCCAGATCCAGGAGGATGGTCAACCCGGTGTCCTCTATTTCATCAGCCACCTTTTGAAAGGTCCAGAATTAAATTATACAGTCACCGAGAAGGAAGCACTAGCAATAGTGTGGGCCTTCCAAAAGTTTTGACAAATGCTTCTTGGATCAGAGGTGATAGTGGTCACAGATCACAAAAGCCTCGAATTCCTGAATCACAGCTACTTGACCAACAGTCGTTTAATCCGGTGGAGCTTGTTATTACAGGAATTTAATTACACTGTTCAATATTGCAAAGGATCCGAGAATGTTGTAGCAGATGTGCTCAGTCGAAACCCATGTAGGTCAGAACAATATAACCTATCAGTAGATAATACCTACATTACTAACATCAATCTAATTAATGATAAGAATGTAGAGAACGATTTAGAAAACTTACAAGGCATACAGTCAAAAAATCCTGAATTAAACCCAATAATTAAAGCTTTAAATGGGAGAAAGTTCTGCATGTGCCAAAAAATCTCACATTATACAAGATAGAAAACCAGGTCTTATTATATAATATAAATTCACCTACGGATGAGTGGAGGGTAGTAATACCTAAATCTATTCGAATCCCACTCATAAGACATATACATAGTTTATATGGACATTTTGGTGCTCATAAAACTGAGCATACTATTAAAAATTGGTTTTACTGGCCAAAAATGTATCGTGATGTCCTCAGCGTACTTCGGGACTGTCTGAATTGTTTAAAAGCTAAGCCAGTAAACCAAAAATATGGTGGTTCATTAAGATCAATCATACCAGAAAGACCAAATGAGATCCTAGCGATAGACTATTATGGGCCATTACCTCCATTCAACAAGCAAAAATACTTGTTAGTCACCTATGATCTCTTTTCTAAGTATGTGTCTGCTTACCCAATACCCCAAGCTAATACCAGACATACGATCAAGGTATTAGACACCCTCCAATTTCTATTGATAGGGAAGCCTGGAGCCATCTTAACAGATCATGGCACCCCTTTTCTATCAAAGGAATGGAAAAAATGGGTGGAAAAATCACAGATCAAACATGTGCTTACATCCATTAGGAATCCACAATCAAACCCTTGCGAACGCATAATGCGGGAGCTCGGACGTTTGTTCAGGACCTATTTGGGAAATGAGCATAAGGGTTGGGTAAAGCAAACAAAGTGTGTAGTCAATTATATTAACTGGAGCATAAACGAATCAACAGGATTCACGCCCATTAGACTACATTTACACCAACTCACACCTATTTTATTCACTGCATATCAACCCCCAGTATATCCCACAGAAATAAATGTGGAACAGGAAAGACTACAAGCATATGAAAGGCTCAAGAAAATGGCTGACCTAAGAAATAAAGATAAAAAAGGAAAGGTATATCATAATTTTAAAGTAGGGGACAAAGTCTTGATAAAAACCCCACATGTAAGTAAACCACAAGATAATATGTACCATAAGTTTTTTAATCAATATGAAGGACCATTTACAATAGTAAAACAATCTGGTCATAATGCATATTGGATTGATATTGGAGGAGAGGTACGTGGAACATATAATGCCCGTATCTTAAAACCATATCTTGGAACCTCCATATGAACATACAGTTGCTTTATAGAATGCACAACCCAGCTGGAATAATAACTAGAAGTGATAGTTAAAGCATAGTAAGAGATAAAAACAATATCAGAGAAAATATTTATATTTATATCTAGGTGATTAAAAAAAAAAAGTATAACTAGGGATATTATATTTATATATATTTTTTTTGTTGATGAGGATATACCCAGGTTAATGTTTTAAAAGCATTGGGTTATCTTGACAGTAACCGAGATAGAAGAGTCAATCCATACAGTGTAATGGATGCTCTAATATTTAGTTAGACCTTCAAAAAAATCCAGTAAGACTCAAAAAAGGAGCAGGATAAAGGCTAACAAATAAATTTATGTGCCATCTAAATAGAGACACATTACCGGTTTATTGTTTGGTCCACATAGCCATCAATAGAGAAAAGAAAAAAAATCCTTAAGTTCAAATCACACTTTAAATGATATATGATTTAACCATAAAAAGAAAGTGTAAAGTAATTTTGAAAGACTAGCTGATAAAATTCTAGCAACATTGGAGTAAATTTTTTTTTTTTAAAACCCTTCATTGAAACCTAACTCAATCCAGCATTAAACAAATGCGTACTTATATGTTAGTGATAAAATTCTATCCATAAGTTAGAATTTTAACCCTGTAAGAGAAGGGGTTTGTAGTGATGAGCTACAAGATCGCCACACCATCCAATTATTTAAGACACTCTACCAATTGGAGTCACATAATATATTTGCTTAACTAATAAATTGCCAAGCAAATTGTAATATTAACATTTTTTTTCCTTTCCAACATATACATGTGTATAAACATTTTTTTATTTCTAGAGAAGTAATAAAAGCCAATAAATTAATAGGAGAAACAGATAGGTATATTAACACTAGAATACAATGTATTATATGTTAATAATTGGGGATAACTATAAAAAAAAACTTACACGTAAACTTAAGAGAGATAAATAAATAAAAACAATGACTGGATTAAAATGTAAACATAAGGCAACCATTTGTGGAGATGAAATTTGGGGAAATGAAATTTAAAATATTTATAAATTATTATTTTTTTATTTATAATCCCATTTATTTTTATTACGTCATTTAAACAATAGGAAATGTCAAGGTTAAAATGCTTAAAATAACTTCATGCGACCAGAACGCAGTATTAAAGGTTATAATTTTCTTCTGCATTTGAAGATGGAACATTATTATTATTTTTCTACTTAAAAATAAATTCAAATACAAAATAGATGTGTGTTTGAATTTAAATGTATAAATATTTATATATTTAAATATTTATCAAAATGATCAAAACCTGAAATTTTAAAGCAATCGTTTGGTAATTTGAAAGTAAGAAGTTTGAAATTATTTGCTAATTAGACAAATTAAGAGAAACTTAAGCATTGCAGAAATATTCAATAATTATTTGTTTTGATATATAGTAATATTGTCATTGAAATTTTGAAAAGCAAATGAATTAATAAATATATATTAATTTTATATCATGATGGCTTGCTAAAAAAGTTTATACCATGGGGTAATAATATGCCCATCAATAAAGCCATAAAAGTTTAAAAATTTTACCTGCCCATTTAGGGAAACTTAAAAACCATCTTTGTTTTAAATAAAATGTCTAACAAAATTCAGGACAGGATAAATGGAGGACACTATTATTTCTTGACTCAGACAAGAAATTGCAAATTTCATCGTGGGAATAAAACTTCATCTCCATTCCTAGGAATTTATTTAACAAATGAACAGTTTCCAGGACTCATCGAACTTTATTTAACATAATGGGATATAAATTGTGATTTTTTTTGTTTTATTATTTTGTATATATGTAAGTTTTATGTATTATTTTCGTTTCTACAAATGGAAGCTAATGTGAATAATTTTTGGAGTACTCTGTATGAGAGTAATAAGGGGGGGGAATTAGACTCATATATATATATTTTATCATTTATAATTGTAATAAGAATAAAAAAAAATTAATAGTTTTGACCTGCCCAGCTGACTGACTTTTGACAACATATAGAAAATTGGGAGGTAAGAAATTTTAATATCATCTTATATTAAGTAAAACACACTGATAGATTTTTTTATTATTAATTAAACTTACCTTTGTATTGCTTTTATAAATCAATGATTTATAATCATTGATTTATCTAGACAACAAATATTTTTTTTTGTTGTTGTTATGTTATGTATATATATATTAAATTAGCCAGTTAGAAATCGAAATCACATGTACATATTATGATTTTATATATTCGTGGTTGTAAATAATTAGACAAGTAAATGAACTTCTACCATTGGGTTTAGGGCAAGGGTTTTATTTTTATTAATATCATTATAGATATCGATGTGGTAGAGATTCATTCTTGACAAAATGAATTACATATATCAGACTTAATTGTTATTAATACTTTATATTTTTTTTGTTAGTCAATAAATGTTTATATAATTCATTATTTTGGTTTGGTCTCTAACTCATCATTATTTCAATATCCACCATCAGCTTTATAGTTCTTTATTATTCACATATCCATTATAAACATTATTATCTTATTTAGTTTTACACTTATTAATATTATTAATATAATGGAGGAAATACATATACATATTTAAGCCATTTATTATAACTTTTAATACATATATACTTATACTGCACATACATTATTTTTTTTATATATCCTATGCTTAATTGATTTTTGATAGTTAATTATCACCTATATAGAGGTGCAATAACTACTATTAGTGTGATCTCCTTCCCTGATAAGAGAGCTCAGGCAATTACTCCCTGAATTTGAATACTGTGGTACCACGTGGCTGGAAAGGGGTGAGAACTGGATGAACTGGTCCAAATTGTATCTAATTTAATAAAAATAGGTAGAGCTAGTCTATTGGAAGTAGGTACAATCATAGGTTATGTATTTCATCGTGTAATCATAGGTTTGCATCCTATCTGAAGTCCCAAAGTCCGACCATAGTAAAATGCACCCCCCCTATCTCTTCTGGAATCCACCAGCCCGTTACAATATATATATATATACTACCATGAATTTATAAGCACATATTACATGAAATGTTATTAGGTATTGGATATTCTACCAATAATTATATTTTACAAATATTTTTAAAACAAAAATGATTGTTATATTAGAATATGTAAATTAATATTAAACAATTTCAATTTTTATTTAATGTTTCAAAATTTTATATAAAATGTTAAACTAATACATAAATTAATATTTCAATGATTTTACAGTGATACCTGTCTATTCAGAATATCAAACACTATTACTAAATGTTGAATAGCAAAATATTGGCATAAAGTATTAAATATTGAAATTGAATGTAATAGACAAATCATACCAAATCATATAACATATTTAAAATTTAAAAAAGTTAGCTTATTTAAGTAAAAAATAGATAAGAAAAATAGTGTCCAATGATTGAGATAATGTTTTAAAAATAACAGAATTATCTTTCAAATATCTTTTAGCAAAAGCACAAAATTGTTGATCATTAGAGGTAGCTTTCTGCTGCTGTCTATCAATCTTGAAAAAAAAAACACAGTAATAGTGCAAATTCATCGAAAAACTGATAATAATTTATAAAAAAAAAATAATTAAAAATGTAAAAACTTTTGTATCTCAGATAGATGTGAAAAAAATTACTTCAGAAAATCATTTCATTATTTTTTAAGCCTAGGATCTGTGTTAATAATGTAATAAACTTTATAAACAATAAAACCAGTAAAGTATCTTTAAAATAAAAAAAAATTTACAACTAATTTTTTTAAAAAATATGAATTGGAAAAACCTGAAACAAATGGTAAAAATTAAGTTATATTGAAACTGCTTAGTGATATTGGAGTTGATATTCTTATCTCCATTCAATCTTTTTGATTTTACTATTGGACTGACAGAATAAATAAATAAATTAAAAAATGATTTACAATATTAAATACAAAAGCACACAAAAAAAAACAATTTACAATAAAACTATGATTAACAATAAAAAAGTTTTTACTTTTTAAAAAAATATTTATATAAATTAAGTAGTAAATTTACAGCCTTCTTTTGCGAATTTTCTAACCATAATAACTGCCTTCCTAAGAATAATAGAGCTAAAAAATATTCTTTAAAATTTTATTAAACTCAGCAAACAATTACATGACTCATGAGTATTAAAAGCTATAATTCATTGTTTTTTCTACTCTAAAACATATATTATGATCTTGACTAATTAATAAATATTACATGGGAGAATCACATTCAAATTCTATTAGCCTTCCTGAATGGCAAGCATCAGATTTATACTCACAAACCCCCTTTTTAATTATCCAAGATAAAATTCTGAGATATAACAGCATTAAATTCATCCTTGTCTACTTTTATTTTGGAATGACCAAAACATTGATCATTCAATAAGTGCTTATAGGTTATTGATCCTTTTTCAGCCAGGGGGTATATTGCCATATTTTTCATCCAAAAGGTTAATCATGTACTAGCAACTTCATTAACTATGAATTACAAATGCAAAATAAAAGCAACTTTTTTTCACTAACATTTATCTGACTAGACAGATGCAAATGATTTTATCAAAGTAAAAATGTTTTCTTTGAATAATTTTATAAACAGTGATCATCATTGTATGATAATCATCTTAAATACATCACTTCCAAAAATTTTGTGAAAGATTTATAGACACAAGTACTTTTTATTCTTTTGGAAAATTTTATGTCACATGGTAAAAAGATGAATTTAATAACCCACTATCTCAACACTTCTCTGATTATATTAATATGGTATGAAAAATTATAAGTGAAAATGGGGGTATGGGACACACACACACACACATATATATATATATATGAATATGAGGAAATGAAAAATGATCATCATTCCCATAACTCATCGAATATAATGAGCAAATAAATATCCATAAGGATAATTAAGCATATACACATGAACAAATGAGCATAAACTAACTTATAAGTAGGCATAACAACTATTCTTATAAGTTCCACTATCAGTATCACACAAGATAACAATGAATCCAACAATAATGAATCAATAATTGTCAATCAACAGTCACCCTTGTGACTGGATTTAAAAAAAGATACACTATAAAGCAGGCTACTTACTTAGCAACTGCCAGAGCAGCATATAACACAATACTCTGGATGCATATACTAAGTACTAATCCATTACTTGGAATAAAAATATGCTATGATAGTGAAACATACTATTTATCATCAATTCTCTGGCCAAATAGTACTATTAATGTACTGGCTAACTATAAACTTCAATTTTAATAAAAAAAACAAATTGTAGTAAATGGATGACTTTAATGGTGATAGCTTTGCACCATACAGAGTCATCATTGAATGTCCAAACACACATATAAATCCTTACATCCATATAACTAATTATTATGCTCTAAACTAGCTCAGGAAGCAAAGATTCAAAAGACTTTGAATGTGAACCAAAGATAAATAAATATAATGGCTTACTCTAAATAATTTTACTATGATAATATCAAAAAAATATCTGAAATATTAAGCTTTAATGACATCAAGTTACACTGCCAATTCATAGAACAGAATGCTGGAGGAATAAAAATATTAACATTAGAATATTTTTATACAATTATTTAATAAAATAACTGATTAATTAAAAAAAAATATGATTTTAACATGACAATTTAAATTTATACATTCATTAAATTAATTAACTTTTACTTTCATTAAGTTATTTCTTTTTCAATAAGTAAAATTAAAGAACATTTTTTCAATCAGAAATTGGGCCATTTTAAAATTAGTTATGCTCTTTGTATAATTTTGGAAAAAAGATAAATAAAAAAAAAACATTTCAAAAGAAAATGATACCCTAAAATATTAGTCATTAGAAGTAAGTATTATCTGTAAAAACAAAAATTTGCCTAATAATGATAAAATGTTCAATTGGCTACAGTCCTTCCAATTTTAGAGGGGAAATAATAATAATAATAAGCATGTTTCAATTGAAAAAAGATATGAATAAAATTAATTATTATCAATTGTTATTTAATTAAAATAATTCCTTGATAAATTTAATTGTAGACTGCACACTAAAGAAAATATCTTGTACCATGGGGTAATTTTTATTTAAGTTCTTTTTTGCAGTTATAATTTACTGTCTCCGTGTAAATTTTCTTTTTGAAGGCTTCTTAATTTCAGGATACTAATGTACATAGTTAATGCATCCACTTTTCTGGCTAAGTTACAGAAATTATTTTTTTATTTTTTTTTATCCACATAGACATTTATGACCTTGGTTGGAAATAGGACTTATATTGCAAATTACAGCAGGAGTTTCTTCTCTTTTTTATTGAAGGTGATAAAACACAAGAAATACTGATCATGTGATATTTAGTGGTTTAACACCAATTCTGCCTAATAGGACAGTGGTAGCTATGGTTATTAAAAAACCAAAGACACCAAAATGAATGGATAATGAACTGAGTTTTGATCTATATGACTATATAAGCTAATGGTTTTGAATTGAAAATATTATTGCATTTTCAATTTTAGATTCATAGTTTTGTAGTTAAGTAGAGATAAAAAGTGGCTACTGGAGGGTTGAATTAGATCCTAAGATCTAGGTGAAGTGCTCTCAGATCCAAAGCTCCTCACTGACAAGTCACAAGCTAGAAAGTAGTCTGGGAATATTGGATGTGTAGGCACTAAATAGGAATTTTATGCACAAGCCTTCTGGCATACATTGATTATTCTGGCTTGCACTGAATGGCACTATTGTATGAAGAGTTTTGCCTGTTTTAATCTAAAGCAATAGTATGCTCAACACAACTAAATTATACTGTTTCTCTAGCAGCTTGATCTGGAACTGATTGCTCTTTTCAACAGCTTGATCAGGAACTGACTGTCCACTTCATATGTTAGATCAAGAATGCTTGTTTCTTACAAGAAACTAAGGTCTTCTGATTGACCCAAATTCCTAGTTTTGAAACAAATCTGTCTTGCACCAATCACAATTCTGCCACATACATGAAAAAATTAAATACTAACCAATTAGGTCAATTTTTACAAAAATAGTTGTTTATATATTTCCCTGTTTTTTTATTGCAATATAATTTTAAAAAATCCATTGTACTTGTTTTTTTCTTATGCTAAAAGAGAAATATGATAATCAGTTAATTACTCTGACTTGATAAACACTTCATTAATTTGGAGAGAAATAAAGAGAACGAAGAATGACTAACTATTTGAAACAGAATTTAAGAAAGATGTTAGAACTTTATATTTTCCCCTCTTTTTCACTAAACATAAAACTTTACCTACTTTATCTCTTACAAAATAAAACTTAAAATTCTTCAGTAAACTTTCATTACTTATTAAAGGACAAATTTTCTCTTAATATTTTTTTCAAGAAGTAAAATAAAACTGGTAATTAATTATAATTATTGAAGGAAGAGAATAAAGAAATTATTTGTTTAATTTTATAATTTTTTTTTTTTACAAACATTTATAAATTGTAATACATTTCAAATATTAAAATTACGAAAATTGTTTTTATTATGTGATAAAGAAATTATTTAAATAATGCTCATTATTATTAAAAAACATATGGAAAGATTAACTATTATTTTTCCTTCAATTAAATCATTCTAAATTACAGGAGTATATTGTCAAGTATTTATTTATTTTTAATACAACAACGTAGCTATATATGTACATAACCCCCATCTAATATGGGAAATATAATTGAGCTGAATTCCTTTTGACATTTTAATTCAACCAATTTTATTTCATAATTGAAAGAAAGAAATTTAATGTTACTAATGCTCAGTGGTATATTAATATTTTTACTGACATACAAACTGGAACTTAATTCAAGTATTTCTTGCAGTCTGTAAATTACTAGAGATTGATTTTTCTGTTTTAACTTTTTGGCTCTAATTGGACTGGCTGGATGGTGATCTGTTGATTTTCTTTACTTTCTGGATTTCTATTAATCTTTCTTCACATCCAGGTCATCTTTTGTAGATTATTATTTTTTTTTCAACAACCCTATAGTGTATACTAATTTCATCTCTAATTTTTGGAAATCTCTTATACTGAAAGTTGAAAAGCCCAATCATAGATTTGTTGCCTAGTTATTTTCATTATTATCTGATCAATATTATTTTGTCAATATACAAAACTATCTCGTTTAACTTAATGAAAAAGTTACCCCTAATCTTTCATATTATTGGATCATTTAAAAGAGTAACAGCTGTCAAATGTTTGAGTTGAAAGGCCTGGCATTGTAAAATCTGAGTACAGATCTTTCTGATATCGTGATCCTATACCTTTTCTATGACTTCTTTTACCTTTCTAATTGCTTTGTCATTTTCTTCTTTTATTTTTCAATCTTTTTATTTATTATTTCGATAATCTTTCATGCATTTTTATTATTTCCCTCCACTTGTTTTGATATATTTATCATTTGGTTTCATTGATATCATTTTCATTTTCTACATTAACATTTATTTTAAGGAAGAATCTATTAAATTATTTTCCATCATAAACTTTTATAATACTTTCCATTTGTTTCATCACATTCTTTCTTATTTGTGTTCTCATCCAAATGAGCATTAATATCAAAGGCATTGACATCATTACTAGTAGCTTCAACATTTATGCTGTAATTATTTGTAACACTTTCATCAATACATATTCCAATTTTTTCACTTTTTTGGTTTCTATTATAATTATTTTCCTGAACATTTTGATTTATTTGTATGTCATTATTTTGTTAAATGCTTTTCACTATTATGCTTTGCAATCTGACTTTTGTCCTCTGATAGATTTCATGTATTTTTCATAGTAACCTTTTATGTGCTTTAAACATTTCTTCTGTTTGTTCTTATCTATTTTTATTATACTATTCTCTTTGTGCATCTCATTGTTTATTATCCTCTTTTTTTGTTTTTCACATTTTTATTATCTCTTCTCTCTTTTTGTTATATATTTATTCATTATAATTTGATATTGTACAAATATGATGATGATTTCCTATCTTTCCATATTGACCCTTATCTTTTTTATACCATTACAATATTATATATATATAATATCTTGTCAATAATTAATTGCTAGTTCACTCCAACTAGAATCTGAATAATTGGTGTGCCATAGATACATATTTTATTATGGGTTTTAAAATTAATATTTTATCTTTAAATTATATTAAGACATAGTTATTCTTAAAATCTGATAGAATAATAAATTATGTATAATAGTAAAACATTTTTAATATATTATCTTTGTAAAAATAGAATGATAAAAATATTTACAATATGCTTTAGTATTCTAAAATTATTTTGGTGTTGGCTTCAATGCTTTTTATAATCTTCAATTTATATTCACTAAGAATTTCAACTGATTCACTGTCACCATCGGAGGTTTTTTATTTTTATTTATTTGGACATTTTTTATTTAAAAACAATTAAAAACTTTGATCAAGTCTATGGATGAGATAAAATTATTAGTGAATAAGAAAAAAGATTATAAACAACATTGTACTCATTTTTATAAAAGTGGATTTTAAAATTTTTAAAATAATGATAAAACAATGGAAAAAGTGATTAGAAAGTTTTAATAAATTTTTCATCTTTTCGACAATTTTTTGATAAAACTATTTATTTAAGTTGTTATTCTAGTGATTATTTGGCTCCTAGAGTTTTTTTTAATTTGAAGTTTTGACTTTACAGGGGGAACTGCTAAATTTATAAATTTCTTAGAAGATATTTTAAAAATTATATGAACTTAGATCAGTTTTGTGTATCTTCTGAGGCATTTGATAAAATAATGAATGATTTAGAGGATGATTGTGTTTTTGGTAATGTAGATATTAAAAATGTGTCAATCAGTTAATAAAATAAAAATATTAATGTGTTTTTTATTCTAAAGAATCATGAATATCTTTCTGCAAACAGGATTAAGGTTATTCATGATTTGCTATTATTATTAAAGGATTCTAAATATTTTGTCTAATAATATATTTTATAAGATTAGTGAGAGGTAAATTGTTGGTCTATTTCTCTTTTAATGTGCTCAGTCTGTATTGATTATTTTGGCAAGTTATTGAAAAAAAAAATTGAATAACTTTTTGATCCATTGAATGCTTTTGATTCTAATATTAATTTTACTATTGAAAGAAATATTTTTGAGTTTGAAAAATTAAAATATCTAGATTTAAGTATTGATATGTTTATAATGTTTTATTTTATGGTTGTTTTATTAAACAAAAAAAATATCATAATTGTCAACAGTTATCAAATATTTATTCATAAGAATTTTTTTATCAAATTGTTACTATTAGAATAGAAGACTTAATCATTTTGAAAATAATACTTATATTCTGAGGAGTCAACTTGCTTCTGATTATATTACTTTATGTTATAATCATGAATTTATTAGAAATATTATATTTAGTAAAAATATCTATAGACATGATAATAATAACAATTTAATTGTTAGTCAGAATAAGAATTTATTTTTTTATTATTCAAGTCATCAATTTATAAATTATTTTACAAGAATATTCATTTATTGGTATAAATGTGGCCTGGATAAAAGATCTTGATTCACCTTCACTATTAAATAGTTAAAGAAAGTCAATTGATGGCAGATCTATTTTCAATGTAGTTTATAAGATTCATTGCAGTTGTCATAAAATTTATTATATCAAACTAAATTAAGTCTTCATAAAAGATTAAAAAATTCTAAGAATCATGTTAAAACAGGTATCATAACTCAGTTTTATCTATTCATGAATTAAATATTGATCATAAAATATTATTTGACAATGCAGGAGTTATCTTTTATTTAAAAAAATAATTAAAAAGACAAAAAACACTGATGAAAAATGTTTTTAAATTTGATATCACCAATCTCATGAAGACGTTCTTTGATGTTAAAGATGGTTGGTTTTTAAAGTAAATTATGGCAAAGCTATTTTGTTTTCTATAAATATGTTTTTTGTATTTTGTTGAGTTTCACTTGAAAAGATCTATCTGATAACAGATGAAACCATGGTTGTGAGAGAATTTTAGTATAAATTTGTTTTTGGCTAGGTTTGTAATGTTATATGATTTTCTATTATATATTGTAGCATTAAAATTTGCACTGAGAACTGTGTATGTGTTCTAATGTGAATATATTTAAAAGAAATTTTTTTTATACTATACATTTTATTTTTTTTCTAGGCAAATTTAGCTATAGAACTGTTAAGTATATCTAAATAAATTCTTAATTTATTTTAAAAATATCAGTTAAGTTAATTTTTCCTATAAAACTTGTACTGTTTAAGTTAATATGAAATGTTAAACCACTAAACATCACATGTTCACTATCTCATGCTAGCACATAATTGTTATTAAACAATTTCAAAACATAGCAAAACTCTCCATATAGTAGTGCCATCTTGTGCTAACAAGAGCAATCAATGGATGCCAGAAGGCTTGTGCATAAAATCCCTATCTAGTGCCTACTCGTCCAATATCCCCAGACTAGTTTCTGACTTGTGGCCTTCATCAGTGAGGAGCCTTGGATCTGAGAGCACTGCACCTAGATCTTAGTGCTAGTATGAGATGGTGATCATGTGATGTTTAGTGGTTTAACACCAATCCTGCCTAATAGGGTAATGGTGGCTATGGTTGTTAAAGAGCCAAAGACACCAAAATGTATGGGTGCTGAATTGAGTTCAGACTCATATGACTATATAAGCTATTGAGCTTGGATTGAAAATGTTAATTGAGTTTTCAATTTCATTCTCATAGTTTTGTAGTTAAATAGAGTTAAAAGGTGGGTGCTGGAGGGTTGCATTAGATCCTAAGATCTAGGTGCAGTGCTCTCAGATCCAAGGCTCCTCACTGATGAAGGCCATAAGCCAGAAACTAGTCTGGGGATATTGGACGAGTAGGCACTAGATAGAGATTTTATGCACAAGCCTTCTGGCATACATTGATTGCTCTTGTTAGCAGAAGATGGCACTACTATATGGAGAGTTTTGCTTTGTTTTGAAATTGTTTAATATGAAATGGTAAATATAATACAACATGGCATGAGAGCACTGAATTAGTTTTCAGCAGATTGCTTCCAGAATCATAGTGCTAACACTAACTGCATCATTAAAAATATGTATATATTATGGCAAAGATCAATATTCAAATAAAGCGCAATATGTAAACTAGATGTTCCATTTTTCTGACAATGGAATTCAGGAATCTTATCTATTAATAGAATGAGGATCTTTAGCAACAGTTCGTGCTTATTTATATTTTTCTTCTATCATCCCTTTCTGCACATATTGTTGTTTAACATTAAAAAGTTATTTTTTTAATTTTAGATGTTTTAAATTTATAGATGTGAAATTTTTATTTATGGATTAAATTGTTTAAAATACAATTACACACTAGATGTAGTTCTTAATAAATAAAGTAAGCAAGTTGCATTAAAACAAAACATTTAAAATAATTTATTAATATTTCCATATTATTTTATAATATTAAAAACAAATTATAGTCTATTCAAACATTTCTAATTAACATTTTAAATCTTACAAGGATGTGCTTGTGTGTATAACAGTTATTTCTGATTTAAAAGAAAAAGACTTAAAAAACTGATTATAATTGAAATTTATTGTTTAAAAGACTTAATATTTAATAATATTTAAACTGTGATATTTTTGTTTAAATATTTATTATTTTAAAATATATGTTAATTTTTGAAAACTTTTTTAAAAATTTAAATAAAGATATTTAATTTATTATTAAATAATAAATATTTTAAATTGTAATATTAATTGTATGATGTTTGTAAAATCCAGATGGTTTATTAAAAAAAAATTCTATTATTAAAATTTTGCCCTCATGACTAATTAAGTTTGCATCAATTATTGATTGATAATGCCCCAAATCTATCAATCATCAATTTCATTGAGATCACATGACTTGTATTAATATAACTTACCACATGTTTATTTGTCATTCTTCTTCTTCATTCCATTTTATCATTAATTGTCTAATTAATAAATTTGGCAATTTATTTAGTTGGTTGTATTTTAAAACAATGAATGGCTAAATAATTATCAACTGTGGTCCTCCTGCCAATGTCCCAAGTTTCTCTTTACAATCTATCTTTAAGTATACACAATTCATAAACATTACCAACTTGTTTTTATTAAAGGAAGAAAACATTAAGCTATAAAATTGATATGCTACATTGGCAGAAATTTACATATTTAGAATTACATTGACAAGAACTTTTTACATCTCTCAATTTATCATTTTGCTCATGTTTGAATTTTAAATAAACTTTGTTGCTTAATTTTTTTAGTCTAAATTCTGAAAGTAGTTATAAACTTTATTGGGACATGTTCTGTTGTGATATTATATAGTAGCAGGCTTTTTTTGACATGCTGAATTTGTTATAATTTAAAATTTTGAACTATTTGTCAGCTAGAGGAATATCTCCAAAATCTAATGAAAGTTGCTTTAAACTTTGTTGATTATGGATATATCTAATGTATATTTGCTTTATCATTATTATAAAGTCATTTTGACAACAATATACTTTTATAATTTGTAAAAAAAAATATTAATGCAGTCCCAAGAAATGTACTTTATGCTTCAAGAATGTAAAAAATTAATTATTTATTTCACATTGATTTCAAAGTAAAACTTTATGACTTAAATGCTCTCTATTGTATAAGAATATTTCATTTGCTGAAATATATATAACAAACAAACAATGGGCTCTCAACTTTATATTGAATTAGATTGTATTAATGATCTATTTGTGCTTTGCATTTTAAAGGATTCTTTTTAAACTTCATAATGCTTAGTATTGTATTAGTTTCTACTTTGTTGCCCTGGACTTTTAAAGAACTGCTTATCTAATTGTAATATTTAAACAATAACAATATTTTAAATAAAATATTCTGGATTTGAATGGACTTGTATTTGAACTGAAAGAACAAATGATTCAAGAACTTATGAACTGTCTAGGAATGCTAAATAAAAAAAATTTTAAAAATTATTTTTTAAGGTACTAGTTTATCTGTAATGTTTTTATTATGCTTATATTTTTGTTGGAAATGTATTTATAATTTATGTGTCTTAGTTATGGGTATTGAAATTCTTAAAACATATTTTCATTATTGTATCAAAGATAATATACACATTTAGTAAAGGACTGTTTAATGAATAGCATGAAAATTTGAATGTGTATTGGGAAATGATGTATTGTTCTTAAAAAATATTTATTACATAATGTTTATGGTTAATTATTTTATTAGTAGTATAAAAAGTTTTATCACTCCTTCACATTGTTTTTATAATATTATTATTGTATGATAAATAATATGTGTTTGCAACTATTTTTATATGTTATTTTAAAATGTGTCAATCATAGATGGCTTAAATATTGTATAAGGCAAATATTTATGATATTAAATTCTCATCAAGCTTATGTAAGTTATTGTCATGATACTAATGTTAATATTGCACTTGTAGATAAGTGTTGACATTTGTTTATTTAATCATTTTACCAATCATAATTATTATTGGTTGGAAAAGATGTTGAAGTTCTGTGTGTTATAATCTTTATCTTTATTTGCCCTTGATATTATCCAAGTAAGTTTTAAAAGGATGTGATAATATTTACTGATTGAATATTGGATGTATAAAGACCTGTATAAAACATACTTTAATAAAACATTCTTGTTAAAATATTATTTGGTTAGAATTTAAATAGTTATTTTTGCATAAGCATAGAAAAATTATACATCATTCCCAATCTTATGTTGTTCTGTTGTTTGCAACACTATCTGTCAAAGACATTAAAGAAAGTTTCTTATGATAATACAATATTTAGAATAATAGTCAGATTTTAAATAGAAAGAACTTTATTTACTCATGGTGCTATATATTTATTTTAGGAATTAAAGTGATTATTAAAATTTAAGTGTAACTATTTTATTTTGATTATGTGAGCTCATTAAATATTTATAATTTTATATAAAACTGTTCAGAAAATGTAAATCATACAAATATAATAATGAGTTTATAGGAGTACAAAGAATATAAAAGTCACTCCATTAAAGGTAATATTGTGTTACATTAAAATTACATCAATGCTTAAAATTACAGTATTTTAATTAGTCTTTTTTTATTTTAATTACAAAAAAACTTCTGTGATATATGAATATTTACAAAATCTCTTTCTTACTCATTACATCATTAGTGTTTTCAGATGTTATTGAATAAGAGTCATTTAAATAATGTCTCACTATTAAATCATTATTTGATCTATTTATTTATGGTTGTTATAATAATTCAGAAGAATATATAATGTATTATTGTGCATTAAGATATAGTATGAATCAAACCTGAGATATTTATTTTATTTACTCTAGAATAATGTGATGGTCATATTTAGTTTTAGCATTAAGTAGTATGCAAAGTAATCTTCATAGCTATAAGATGATTAAGGCATACATCCTCCTCATCATGCTTAACCTTTAACTAAACTTTGGCTGACTGCTGTTGAGTTTTAAGATAGCAGTTATCTGCCAATTTTTTTTATGCAATGGAGGTTTAATTGGTTGAGGTGGCATTCTGTATTTTGTTGTAACTATGACCAAGATTTGTGAATTGTTGCTTATTTATTGAAAATATTGATATGAGTGGTGGTTTGAATATTGATTTCATAACTCATTGTTATGAAGTTGTAGAAAATAGTTTGTTTTTGAATAGTAAATTTGAATATAAACAACTTCTTGAATTAGTTTTATAGTTATCTAAGTTAAATTCTTAAAATATTAAGTGACTTGTACTCTATAATAATAAATTATCAATTATTTTATCTTTAATTAATGTTTTATTTGATTTAAGAATAATTTTGTGTAATTTCTGATGATGATAATAATTAAGCTATCATAATGATAAAAAAAAATTCCTGCATTGTTTATGTTATATATATCTATAAGGATCACCTGATAAGTAATTAAATAAAGGTGAGACTTATACTTTGGTGAATATTTTTTAAAAACTTGAGATTTTATTGTAATTATTTTATTGTGTATACAGGATATACTTGTTGGAATTTATTGTGGTAAGTGATAAAAGTCATAAAGTAGGATGCTTAAGCAGAGTATAATTATAATATATTTAGAATTTTATATAATCTTTCATATTACTGCTATTTAAGTTAATAAAAATTATTAATCATTAAGTACTCTGAAGAAATGAGGGATATGGGAAAAACCCAAAGTGTGACATTCCCCAATTTACAGAATCAGATTTTGCATATACTAAAAAATGTATCTGATCAGTTGGAGGAATTAAAAGATTCTCAGATAAATTTAAAAAATCTCAAAAAGAATTTAAGTCTCAAAAAGGATTAAAAGAATTCCAAGAGAGTAGATTATTCGAATTGAAAGAAACTTGGGAAAGTCTTAGAGAAATTTTTCAGAAAGATTTTGAAAGTAAAAGTGAAAGTGCTTGGGTTAACATAGTGAAAAAGTTTAATATTAGTTTGAGTATCTAGAAATTAATTATAAGAATGAAAAAAATGATTTGGATCAAAAATTAGATGATATCAGAGATTCTTTATCGCAATATAAGTCACAATCAGATGACAAATTTACTAATTTAAAAGCTAATGTAAAAGAGTAGTATAAAATTAGCTGAGCAAATTGTTGTTGTTAATTCTAAAATTCAGTGTATCAAGGCATATTGTAATCAATTTATAGATGATTTTAAGTATGAATTAGAGCATATGTTTAGAAAAATAAGGGATATCCATAATGAAATAAAGAAGAAATTGGTTCAATCTCAAGGAAATTTTCAAATAAAGTTTCACGAGCCAGGAGATGCAAATTTTTGGGCAATGGCCAGTTTATTTATCCAGGAAGCAATTCTTATATGAGAGTAATATATTCTATTTATATCCATCCATTGTCTCATTCACTTGTTGTTTAAAAAATAATATTTTCTCCAAATTTAAACCTAATGTAAAATAAGAAGCCACTATTAACATAATTAAAGGTGTATAAGTCAGTCTGATATTGTAAGGGATAATAAAATATAAAAATTCAATTTTGTAACAGTTAAATAATTATCATTCATAAATTAACAAGCTCTGATTTAAAGCCTAATTAACATTATTGTAATATTTGGAATTTATAAAAAATTATAAACTAATAATTAATCAAGTTTTCATATTAAAATCCTTTATAAAGATGATGATCGTATCCAAGTTATGTCAATCGTAAATAAATTTGCCCCTTTGATCATAAATCATTGTGTTCATAATATTTAAATAAATCATATAATATAATATAAAATATCTTTATATAACAACAATATTATGTATATAATATATATATATATAATCATATACATAAAAGCTTTTTTCAGCAAATATTAATTTTTGCTCCTTTCAATGTGCTTGAATTATTTTACAATTATGAACTGCATTGCATACATAGAAACATCTATCTCTTTTATATAAAATTAACTATAATAACAACCAGATGTACCCAGCCTATGTGAAGACTAATATTTTTTCATTGGTTGCTTTAATAATTTTTTTTAAACTTAACAAAAGATTTTAATATTATATGAATAAATGTGAGAAAGGTATTAATACATTTAACTTTATGAATAGTTTCGTGTCCCAAAGCTGGGTACACAACACAGACTGAAAGGTCATCAATGGATGACAAGATATTAATAAATCTAAATTTAAATTTTTAAATATACTTATTACATTTGATATGTGAATTTGACAACATTACAGACAACTATAAAAATTGCTGTTAACAAATGTTGGAGATAACTACTTCACCTAAAATATGCTTTCCAATAATAAAATAAAAATAAAAATTACTGATTATTAAATATGAAGGATGGAATTACTTTATTTGCTCATAATATAAATTAGATTTAGTTACATATACTGTAGTTATTATTTATGAAAACAAATTTTAGTTTTATTTTTTACAATTTTTCAGTTGTGAATTTGACATCTGACAGGCTTATAGAAAAAACATACATTAATGAGTACTGATTTAGAATGCAATCACTGTCATTCTAAATCACCAAAATCACTGATCACATGTCCAAGTGATAAATAGTATCGAATAATCCACACATAGTCACGATATGGCCATTCATTACAAAATCACAATTAACATCAATAATTAAAAAAATTAAAGCACAAATTTTATACCACAATGGGAGTGTTGAATAAATTTTGAAATAATAAAAGCTTATAATTTCTAAAATATGAGTTTAAAATACTTAAACAGAAAAGGTAAAGGAAAAAAAAATCAACATATATATTAATTTAAAAAACCACATGTTCAATAAACATAACATTGATCAAACCAAGTTTATAATTTCAAAATACTAAATATGAATTTTATTACAATATAAGCCTATAATTAAATGTTGAAATAACATAAATATTGAATAAATGTAAAAACAACTATTGAAGCATATTAATTTTACAATTAATAATAAATCGCATTTCTTAACATTAGTCAAAAGAATAATTATCTAAAGTAAAGAATATTAATTTTGATAATTAATAAATTAATAAATGAGATTTTTTTTACCAAAGCGAATAATGTTGTGTGCTTAATTTCTCACACATTATTATTTGCTGGCAGATGGATAAAAATAATTTAAATGAGAAAGATTTATTCATTAAATTTCTCAAAGATGATAACACTACTTACTGATGATGAAAAAGTTAGTGTTTATCTTATTTAAAATCCGATACTTGTTTTACATTTGAAATAATCAACAATTTTATTAAAATCTGTAAATATTTTTTTAAATCTGTTTTTGTACGAATTTGTTGATGGTAAAGTCACTTCAATGTTAATAAATAGAAAATTATATAAATAGATAAATAAATCTGTATCAATTTCAAAAGCCCGTAAGGACCCCATTTTATCATGTGTAGATCTGATATCCATGTCAGATTAAATGTTAATGCTATTTTTTCTTATTTCCATTTTTTCTTAACTATATGGAACTAAAGAAGCATTCAACGTCAGAGTTTCTTTCTGTTAAAAAAAATTATATTAATTGTAAAATTAATATGCTTTATTTCATATGGTTAAAGGCATATATTGTAATATAATTCATATTTTAAAACTTATAAGCTTTTAGTTTTTCAAACTTATAATATGTGCTTTTTTTTTTTTGTCATATGTATATAAACTATATGTATATTTCTGAGAAGCGTCTATAAAAGTTACAAATATAAATTTTAAATAAAAATTCTTTAATTATTTTGATATTAATGTCACTATATGCAACTCAGATATATACGTATATTAATGGAGCTTTTATATATATAAAAGCACAAACAAATATTGTAAATAATTTTGTATTTTTTTTCTTTGATTATATATTATTTATTTTGTAATTATTTTTCATTATAAAACTATATAAAAATTCAAGATGAAAGATGCAATTGTTGACTGTCCAAGAATGATTAAAGGTGTGGGAACATTACTTTGTTTCATGATTAAAAAGGAATTTTTAAATTAAAGTAAAATTTAAAACAAAGCTAATTGATTTTAATTAGCTGTTAACATTTTTATCAAATCTATTTCCAATCTAGAAATTGATTTCAATTTATTTTTGGACAGTTATCTAGCAATTGCATCTCCACTAACAATAGAGAAAAGATTTTTGTAAATTAAAGATTAATTAAGAGTTAAGACATTTAATTAAAAACATTCTTTAAATAACTCAACCATTGTATAAATAGGGCCAAAAATCTATTGTCAGAGAGTTCGGTCAACATTTGCTAACTGATTTCATATCTGTTTAATTTTGAGGGGCCTAAGCCATCTTCCTTTTCGTCTACAGACCAACTCTTCACCATGCTGAGATGTGGCTTCTGTTGATCAAGAGTGCCCATGCCATCAAAGAATGCTGCCTGCCACAGAAAATTCATCAGTACTTTATTCCATAGAATGCTGAGGTAACCAGCCCAAAGTCATTATAATCATAGTACCTAAATTCAAAATTCTAACTCTTTAAAATTAATGTTCTCTTTATTTTGAATCTCTTTTAACTTACTAATCAACGAGTATACTAAGTTAATAATTTTTGTGTGTGTCGATTCTCTGCAATCCAAATTAATGTTACTATAAAATTTTTCATCCAACTCATGCTTATTATTTTTATAATTTAGTGCAGTTATAATTTATTTTTAATGATATTTTTATATTTTTCACTTAATTTTATTTGTAAATGTCAACAAAACCCAGCCTTATGAACTTCTATATCCCACTGTGGAATAGAAAGAGGAGGGGGATTAATGAGTTATTATTATTTATATCTAAATAGTTCATAAGATTTAGTTTGTATTTTAAATGAATACATGCTTTTAAATAAATATTTTATCATAAGTTTATACAAAATATATAAATATTTTGCAGTCTGGGGGTGGATATTGGTGTCTGTTAATTTTATTAATTTCTTATTGATCATCATCGCCCAAAAGGCTGGCGACTTAAGTCTATTTTGTTATTTGCACTTTTAAGTGTGTGAATTTTAGTTTTTTTAATATGCTAAACAAAATAGTGATTCAAGAAAGGGGGATCAATGCATGCTTCATTAATTATAGTTTTAACTTCTGATAAATGATTTTATCTTCCATGGGTCATTATTTTAACGTATCATTATGTATTTGCTAAACCATTTAAGACTTTATTTCAGTATTTAAATCCAATGATTTTATTTGGCATATGTCAAATTATTAATAAGCCACATAGAGCTTTGATCTGATTCACCTGTATCTCATTCCAGGGAAACACGATCATCTTCATTCATCATTCTTCTCCTCCAAGTATATATTTATATACTGCTTTCACTCACTCATATCTCGCACTGAGGATTCAAAGCCTTCCATCATTTTAGTGTTTTGAGTTCATAACGGTGGTCTAAGTTTACCTCCGGAACATGCAGGTTAGTGTGGATGAAGCTCTGTATGGCTCTGCCATGATTTGGCCCATAGAAACTTCCTACCTATCTTTCCTTCAGTACTCTCAGCATGAAGCTGGTGTATCACCTTAACAATCGGAGAATGACCTTTTCTTGGCCAAAGCTGCCATTTTTTCTTTCTCTCACTGACAATGCTAGCACCACAATTTCTTATAGTTCATTTTTCTTTTAGCCTGTTTGACAAAATAAATCATAATGATATGTGATAATGAAACATTTTTCTCTTTAAATATTTTTCGTTGGAGTTTTAGATCCAACTTCTCTTGAAGCTGCCCTCCTCTTTATTGAATAAGCCATTCCCCATATTGATAGTTTCGCAACATCTGATAGTTAAATGTCGAAAATGTTTAATAAATAAATGTTTTTAAGTATATTTTGATCACAATGTATCCTCATTTTAGTGTTGTAAATAAATTCTATAAATGAAAATAAAGTTATGTATGCAGTGCTAAGGGCATCCCATTAAAGTCGTCCAAACAACAAAACTCTATTGTCGTCATATCTTTATAAGTGTTTTAATGTATAAAAGTCTACCAATCACCCAGATAAATTTGTTTTTGTAACATTGAATAAAAACCCATTTTAAATATACGTTCAGTATTGTAACTGCCACACTAAATTGATATCTATTAAAAGAAAATAATTGTATAAAGATTGTCAAAGATTTGTAACCAAAATAAAAGTTTAAATTGTGTGAAGTTGATTATACATATATAAAATCATCTTGAATTTTGTCAAAATAAATATTTATATTTTTAAACTTAATCCAGTTGTTTGAATCTCCTTAATAATATTTATATTTATGTATGTTTTAACTTATATCTTGGGTTCACTCAATCTCTCATCATCATCATCATTAGCTGAGTTCTCATGCAAAATGATGTAGCATTGGGCCTGGAAATAATGAATTTATGTAGTATCACCATAGGTGTTGTCTGTAATGTTATAGATTTGGGGAATGGGCAAACATATTAGAATTCATGATTGCTCCTGACCTGTGTGTCTCAGGCATGATTGGATTCAGGGTACTTTTGCTCAGATTCTAAATCTTGTTGGATGGACATACATTTTCAACTGGTATAATGGGAACATATTGTAATATAATTTGTATTTTAGAAGTTATAAACTTTTAATATTTTGAAAATTGTAAGCTTGGTTTGATCAGACTTCTGCATTTTTTAAACGATACTTTGTAATGTTGAAACATCCTTGACAATTATTTAATGTTTCAAATTATTTATCTAAAAAAATACAACTGCACTTACTAAAATGTGTAGAATAAAATATGCTAGAATCAAGTGTGATCAGAATTATTACAAAAAATACTAAACAAAAAGAAATTGTATCCAATTAAGAAAATATGAAAAATAAAAGATTGCAGATATAATAAATCACTGAAGTGATAAAATAATTTATTATGAGCTTTTTAAGCAAAGAATTAATAAATACTTTGCTATTTTAAAGCCCCTGTTTTCTGATAAAAAATTAAAAGTTGGAAATGGATGACTTGATTACATTCAAACAGTGTCAAACACATGAAATTATTGAGTAGATGTCCAGCTTTCCAACTGTAATTCATGGTGATAATAGCTATAAAAAACAATATTAAATTAGCTGAATTATTATTCTGCATAGGCATATCCTTTCTACACAATATTTGAATAAATAAAAAGAACATGTATAAACATTGTTTTAAGATAACACGGTGACTTCTATTAAGTTACACTCTCTTCTGGCTTGAAATCACTTAATTTAAATATTATTAAATATTCATTAGAGTGGTCTTAAAATTTTTCTAGATACTGAGAAAGTATTATGAAATTCCATTTTCCATGCAAAATAATTTGTCATTGATTTCCATTAATTATTTGAAAACTACTATGCATATACTTGGATATGGAGAAAGTTAACATTCTGGTCATAGTACATTTTGGCCACACAAATGATTAAATTCCTGATGGAGAAAATTTGAATAAATTCTCAATAAATGATCTAAATAACCAACCAACATTGGGTAATTTATGTAGATAGTAAAACAGGTCTGTAAAGAAACTATTAAAGAAACTTCAGTCATTAAGTGATGAATTATTTAACAATTTGTCTTTATACATACATATGAGTCTAAGTGTGAATGTATAAAAATTATATTTTTTCTTGTAACAAAATGAGAAGTGCATTAAAAATAATGAAAACAAAACTTTGTCAATAAAAAAATACCTGGTAAGTTGCTGGAAATAATCCATGAACAGTTTGAACCTTTTTCATAATTTAAAGGATAATTTGGAGAGACAATTACACCATCAGAATCATTTAAAAAGCCTCCACATACTGAAAGAATAAAAAAAATGATATATATATAGTAACATTCAGAATTAGATTTAAATAGGCAATATTATATATATAATTGTCATGATTTTATATGATAGTAGATGTTTAAAATCATAAAATTAATGTTCTATCTTAATTTTGGAAGTTATTATAGCCAAACCCAAAATACAAAATAATTTGAAATTTGTCTTTTTTATTATTTTGTATTAAAAATAAAACACATTAACTAAAAATATTATTAAAAAACTAATAATGATGTTAAATGCTACAATAGTGTTTTGTCTATACACACATTTTAAAAACAATAAGTTTAGGTAAATAACAATTTACATTCTTGAGTGGTGTAGATATAAGTAAAAGCATATTTGGGTTATTGTTTAAGTTCAAAATTATCATATAAATTTTAAATTGCAAATGTTTAAAGTAATATCTGTTATTTAAAACTATATTATTTGAAATAGTATTTTTGTAACAAACAAATGTATTTTTTTTTTTAAAAAAAGAGGATTAAAATTATTATTTTATTTTGAATTATTTGTTTTAAAATTTAAAAGAAGACATTTTGTTTATGATTATGATTTCTTTCAAATGAACTCTAGTAAAAACAAATAATTATCTTTTAAGTAAAAAGTGTAGATTTTGAGTTTATCATTAATAACAATATCTAAGTAAGTGCTTAAAATATGTCAACCAACAAAGGATATATAATATTGTGATTTTAAGTTGACACTCTTATTTATGGTTTATCTTTATATTTATGATGTATCAGCACAGTTAATATAATGTGTTAAAAATTGGGTCTATATATCAAGTAACAATAAATTAATAATTTGCCAAGAATAAATATAATAATAAAAATAATTTGTCAGATCAAATAATTATAAGTTTTAAAAGGAAGTCTGGAAAAGTTTAATTTGTTATGTGAAATGTTATATCATGCATTTGTATATTTGCTAACAAAAAATAATATTATTAAAGATTATAAATTCAAGTGAAATAATTAAACATCTAAAAAACTATTTAATCATTTTTAAAAGAAATAAATAACTGTCACTTAATGTTAACTATAGTGTTAAATCTTTCCATGAGTTATTAAAAATTATTTTGCTAAATAAATTACAGATACTTTTAAAAACAAAACTTTTTTGGGAATAGCTGTCTTTTAAATATATTGTTATTTCACAGATTCTCCTTATGAATTTAATCCGTGGAAAGTAATTAAAAATAGTCAAACTTTTGTGAATAGACATTATTCAGCATCTTAAAATTTGATGAAACAGGGTTTATGATTTATTTATAATTATTATTTGTAATATTATTTTGATTGTTTTAAAAGTCATTTAAGGCATACTTATGCAAATGAACATATAAATATATAACTAATCAAAAGACAATCTTAATAAATGTACATTTATATTTAAATAATCATAATAGAGACTTAGTTTTGTTTGATGCTAAATGCTCAGTATGCAAACTGTAACAAACTAATAATTTTTTTATATAATTTATAAATATATATAATGTCTATTGGAATCAATAGATAAGTAGAAATAAAGTCTTATATCTTGTACCATCTTATAGTTTAAACAAATATAATATTCTATGATAAATTAATTTAAATTATTATAGCATATTTATTGCTTTATTATTAATTTTGTAAATTAAATTATTATTATTTATTAAATTCAAATTAAGAGATTTATTCTCATTAAGAAATATATGATATAGTAACTACAATTTAGAATTTCATTGCAAATGTAAACATATATAATCTAATACACAAATAATATAATTTTTTTACTGTGCTAAAGTTCAGTAGTGATTAAAAGTGAGTGTAATGTTTTATGAACATCCACAGGTATAAGAACTAGTTGATAAATTATTATAATAAAATTTTATATGATAATTAAGCTTAATAACTTTAACCATTCTTGAATATAGTATAAACTTACCAGATAGTAATAAAAAGGTTATTTATGAATGAATAACATGAACTATTAATTTATATATCTGTCATAAGTTTTCAAATATATTAATCTATATTGTATATACAATATTGGAATCCAATCTTGTTAATATTTATTTTGTATATAAACATTATTAATAAATTTTAAATGTTATTCCAATATTAATTTTGGATTGTTTTGTCAATAATGTTGGCTTAATCTTTGCTCATTTTCCCTTTACACATTTGGTTTACTTAACTTATACAGCACTATTAATTTTACTTAGCCTATTTACATTATTATGGATTTGGTATTGTACAGTTAATACTATTATAGATTTTACAATTCATAGGATATATAAAAATAAACTGCCTGTATGTTCAAATTATTGCATTAAAGATTTTAGTATTCATTGTTAGTATTATATTATAATAAAAGATTCAATAAATCTTTCTTCATTTTATACTGTTACAAATTTAGTTTGGTCAAAGACTTGGAACATTAATAAGAGAAATTTTTATGTTGTCATTTTATACCAAGTATAGATTTAACACTCAGAGCTTGGGCATATGAAGTCTCTGATATCTTCTTCATTTTTTACCATTACGATTTTGCATCCAAAATTTGGGCATGTAATAAAGCCTCTCTCATTGTTGTCTTTTTTATTTCATTACACATTTACACAGTTAAGTGGGGCCATGATAATATAAATATTTTACATAAGATTGTTATGGATATTGCATATATATATTGAGTGTAAAAGAAAATAAACTATTAATTATCCTAGATGTATCCTTGATTAATTTAAACAACATATATAATCAATAATTTTATTTAATCAAAATAAGCTAAATATTTTGATAATATATATATTATAACAGGGCTGGGTTCAAACCCTGTTCTAAGGCATAGGACAATACCAGAGAGCGTATATATGTACTCAATCAAAAGTAATATTAAGTTAAAAAAATTTTTTTTGTTGTTGTTTTGTATGCGTGTGTGTATATATTTTAAACAGGTAAATAAAAATAGATTGAAACATAAGAGGGATGGGGGGTTATATGGCTTGTGCTCTTATATTTTGTTTATTGGTGCATGTATTTATATTGCTGCATGGGTGAATAAATGTAATAGATTCATAAAAAGAAATTGATTCCAAGATGGACGACTAAGGAAAGAATTTACAAAAAAAGATAAGTTAATGGCAAAGAAAGAACCAGAAAAGTTATAGATCGCTATCTCAAGGAATAACGCTATTTTAATTAAGAAATTGATTCCAAGATGGACGACGAAAGGCATAAATTCCAAAAGATATGTTAATTGAAAATAATGAAATCAAAAATGTGTAGATCACTATCTTGAGACAAAGCCATTTAATTAGAAAATAAAATGTTACAAATAAAAATGAAAATGTTATAAATAAAAGACAATGAATGTGGATCTCAAGATATAATTGAAATTCCTGAACATATAGAAAGAAAAAAAAGAAAAGTTATTGAAAGGTTTTCTGTGGGCAAACCACATGGTTTCATTAAAAAGAAGAGAACAATAGCATTTTTAATTAGAGTTTGAAAGCTGAATTTTGAAGTGGGATTCTAGAACTGTGACTGCCACGAGCAGGATCGAAGAAAAATTAGTTAAAAATTATATATCTTGGTCAACCATGAACAGGCTGGGGTAAAGGACCAGAACGAACCGGGATCTGCCATCCATCCTGTGGATGTACTATGGTTGCTGTCCATGTAGGAGCGAAGCCCTTCCTAAATTACAGAAAGGACAACATTCATCGATCGCCATTGATTGTGCCTTACGGAATCCATGGAAGACTACAAAAAAAAAGAAATCACTTATTCACTACATCGCAGCATGAAGCCAGTGAAAATTACCCTTCATCTACACCCAGATGAGATAAAGTAAGGTAACTCAAATATTTTCGTAAATACCAGTCACCTCTTGAATGAGAACACATTTCAGTAAAATAATAATGCATAAGAGCTAAGAGTAAATAAAGAGACATCTGGAATAATGCCCTATATAACTATATGAATGAATAGACCGGATAATGACTGATTGCATTTACTTTATATGCTATGACATATATGTTTTTTGTTACATTTATGAACTTATACGAGTGTGTATTTGCATGCATATCATTCAAGTATTCAAGCACAAACCAATATCCAATTATGGGATTCTATTTTGTTTTATTATTATTATTTTTTATTAATAAATATTAAGTTAGTGTTTTAAGTATAATTGTGTGTGTTCAATGTTAATTTCTTAAAAAGCCTAGATTACATAGTACAATTAAAAAGTAATATTAAGAATAAAAGTAGAAAAGTAAAATGAATCGTTTATGCACTCCGTGCGCACTTGATCTGTTCTCTCACCTCTTTCCCACGGTCAATGATCAGTACCCCTGAGTGAGCTAGCCAGAGGTATAAGCTCTATCTATTAGAAATAGATATTGATTCTCTCCCAGCATAATTCTTATTTACTCGTAAATAGGATTGGTGCTTGGAGTCAAATTGACATCCATAAATATGCTGGGCGAGTGATAAGAGTACATTGCAGAACTAACTATATATGTATGTTCGCATCATAATTTTCATTTAAATAAAAAAGAGCAGAAACTTAGATTTTTAAATATGTAATAAATGTATACCACCTATATATGTGTTATGCACAGGTAGCAAACTGTTACAATGTCGACCCAATGAAGGAGCTTTCAAAGAGTGGAAAGTAGGGGCAGGGAATAGAATATAAGTTAAATAAAACAGTTAGTACAGTTTACTATGGAGTTTTGCTTTATATAGTGTTATACACACATATGCAGTATTTATTTTTTTTAAAAAAGAGCTATAAAATATAGCTTGTATAGATGAATTATTGCTGGCAATTTTACTTTATATTAAAATTACTCAGGATAAAAGCACATTCGGATTAATATGTTGGTGTATATGTTTATGTATTGAACATTCCGTGGAAATTTTAGTGTTTTGATTTGCAGTGAAAATATTCGAGTTATATTTTCTGTTTAAGGTTTTTCTTATTATATTAAATATTTGACTGCTTTTGACATTTACAAGTGAAAAGGTGAATAAATAAAACTTTTGTAATTTTTAATTTGATATAATTGAGAGTGATTGGCTTTGGAAAGCACTGTATTGACTACTTTTTACATGAACTCTGATATATATACATCTAAACCAGCATTTCCCAACCTTTTTTGGCTCACGTATCACATGGTAGTACATCACGCTAAATTGTACCACTTGGTAGAAATGATTGTATTTCATGAAATTTGTTATTGTGTGTTATTTTATTTCCATTATAAATATTATAGGGTGACCATGTATGTATTCACATCTCATAATGAGACAAATTACATTGAAACGCACCTAAATGTCACACCAGATTATAAACTCTCTGAAATTATAAACTCACTGTAACATATTTATATGTATGTGTTTGTTCAAAGTTTCATATTTTTTCCAAAATAATTTATTAAAGATTACATTATTACATTAAAGGTTATTTGGTACATATTTTGTTCAAAGTGTTTTCTCATTCCTTCATTTGATTTTCCCGAATTTGAGTCTGTTTTCTCTTTTTCATAGCATCTTGCTGTTGGTTGGGTCATGGAGAGGATAAATCCAGCATGTCTCAAGTCATGGTAAAAATAACCTCAGGGGTTATCAGGCTATCTCTTGTTCTTGTTTTCTTTATATTGTTCAGCATGAAGTTAATAGGATTAAAATTTTGATGATTAAATACTAGCTTACATGTAGTAATCCACAATAGATGATAAAGAATTAATGAGAGTCGAATTTCTGGGTATGATCCTTTTCTGATACATTCTTTCAAATTAAATAATTTAGATTGATTTGCCTTGATCCGACTCATTATTTATCTACTATTTTGTCATATTTCGTTTACTAATAAATGGTTTTAATAAAAACACAAAATTATAAAAAACCAATCAGTATATTTTCTTATCATAATCAAATATTTTTATAAAATAAATTTAATGAGATCTTTGTGTTGTTTCGAACAACATAATTTTTTGAAATTTGGTTCAAAAGATGTGAGGTATACCCTTAAGTCTACAGCTGCGTTCAATCTGTTTAGATACTTATTTTTTAAAAAAATATATGAAGAAAAAGCTCTTCCTACTAATTCTGTATTAGAAAACGGTAATAATAATTTAAGAGCTTTCTCAGAAAGTTGTTCATATTCTTTAATGTTTAACCAAAAATTAATTAGATTATGTCGTTTGAATTCTACTTGTAAAGTTCTGTCACATGATAATTCTATTAAATTTTATTTATCCTTTATTGATAATAATGTAGCTTTTTCTCTAATTTTCTGCATAGAAGGGGTTTGAAATCCAATTATCATTTGTGTTTTCGAGTTTTGGAAAATATTCCATGAAAGATAATTTTAATCCTGTTAAATGTGCTATTATATTTTCTCATATATCTTGAGACAGACTAACCTTATTTTCAAACAAAAAATATTTAGAGTTTCGATTACTTCCAGTTGATTGTTTTCGATACTTATATATATTACTGTTTCCAAAAATTTAATTTCTTAATCATACTATCAATTTTATCATTAACATTAAAGATCGTTATCGACTGTACATATTAACAACTTTGCTGTATAATATTATTAATTAAAATAATTTTTATGAATTATAGGAAAAACGTTTCTATATTTTTATGATTTAATTTTTTTTTTATGTTCGCCATTATTGATTATTTTTCATGTACCACCAACCAGCAACTCGCATACCACCAGTGGTATGCGTACCACAGGTTGGGAAACACTGATCTAAACAATACATCTGAATTTTTTTTGTTGATCCATTTTATATATGTGTATGCGATTATGAGATTAATATTTGTTGAATAGTTTTACTCATGAAAGGGCATATTATAATATACAGCTAGTGCTAGAAATCTGTGGATTCATTTTGAATAAGTTACTATTTTAGTTTAATAGGCGAATTAACATGAAATACTAATAGTCTCGGTGAAATATAAAGAAAGAGATTAAGGAATAGGGTTGAAAGGGGCTAGATAGAGAAATTAGACAGAGGACACAGTACTTCAGGGATGGAAAGCAGGTCTGGTGCATCTGATATAAAAATAGTAATATAAAATCATTATAATTAATCATTATTAGAAATAGTGATAGATATCTAAAAATAGAGTAAAATAAAGCGAATGATAACAAGATCAAAGAAAAAAATGGATCAGCAGAAGGAAGAAAAGGAGAGAGAATTGAGCATAATCGAAATTATTATGGAAAGAATAGAAAGGAGATTTCAGGAATTCAAGGAAAGGATTGAGAAAGAATTTCAAGAGTTAGAAAGGAAATTAGAAAGGAAAGCAGATAAGTGTATAAGGAAAGAGAGTGAGGAAGAGCCAGTTGAGGAAGAAATTATAGATAAAGACAAAGAGTCTAGTAAAAAGAGAGTAGGAGAAAATCAGAATGAGTGTGAAGAGAAAAAAAGAAGGGAGATAAGGTAAAGGTAGCAGAAACATGGGAAACTACCATGAAATATGTGACTGTGCAGGCCAACGTCAACCAATTTCTAAAGATTCAGCCATTCTCTGGCCAAATGGGAGAAGCTGCCATAGAGCACCTGCAGAGCTTGAGGAGATACTTCAGTATCAACCGAATGGATGAAGAAAGCAAAATTGCGATCGCTTCCAGCCATTTAACTGAAAACCCGCAGATCTGGTAGGATTCATTATTGCAACATCCCACAACTGTCGAAGAATATCAGAAAGAGGTGAGAGGTATTTTTTGGTCCGAGGATCATCAGGAGTTAACCAGATATTGGGTTATGCAAGAGAAATATAGGGAAGGGGGCCAAGAAAGCTATTCCCAATTTTTTTATCGGCAGGTGGCGAAGCTGCAGACAGTAGACGCATGCAACTTAACTGAAAGTAATATTATATGAATTGTAAGGCATAATCTGCTGATGAAAGTGAAGCAAATGATGTTCAGGATGAGGAAAGCATCAATTGAGGAAAAGGCCGAGGTACTAGAGGCAATAGATATGAGTGCCTATGATTATGACAGGCCGATGGATCAAGACGTGAGCACGAGTTGTCAGATTTGGGGAAAGAGAACAGAGGTCAGATTGGAACCCACTGGATCCCAAAAGAGGAGATAGTAGTACTTGAACAAAATGGCAGTATGATTGTGAAGAGTGGAGACCACCGAGAAAGCCAAATTATGGTCAAGGAAAGGGTTCAAATTCACCAATGCCAAAAGAGGGCAAATAAACAAATCACAAAAATGGATGCTGATTTTGGAAATTTTTTTTTCCTTCTTTGTTTTTATCATTATTGCTAGGTGGTGGGTTAATATTTATAATATTATTATAGGGGATTTTATATGAAATTGAGCAAAAGAGAAAAGTAGAATTCTTTTTATTTCTTTTGTGTTGTGCGTGTAAGCTTAGAGAGTTAGATAAGCAATCTCGCAATTCTGTCAGTGGGTGGTGAGTTTGGCTGCTGGATTGATCACATTGTGTGTTGCACACTGTGTGTGGCTGCTGCTATTTCTGACATGGTTGACATATCTAACGTAGAATGCAGACGCTAAAAGTCTGTTAATTCAAGCCGACAAGACTCCAAAGTGAGCATGGCATTCACATACAGTCTCACCTGTAAGACTCCAGAAGTGAGCAAGGTCTAGAGCAACCTATACTGAACCTGAAGGCTCAAAATAAGAGCCGAGTATCATTCTAACTATCTACACTCCTAAGACTCGGAAGCAGCAGAGTGCAGTGAGAAAAGTCCATTTAAAAAAAAAAACAATTTTTTTTATATATATAATTTTTTGGGGGGGTCGTGTAATCAAATCCAGTCAGAATGGGGGTTAGCTATATGTTGCGCATCGCAGGCAGTGTGCGCATGAGTGGTGGTCAGATTCATTGTATATCGTTGGGTTGTTGGTCGTTTTACTCTTTGGTTCAAAAGTTGCAGGGGGAAAGGCAAAGCAAATCGATTCAAGAAGATGTGTATTTTTTTTTTTATTATTTTATATGTGTGTGTGTTTTCTTTCGGATTACTTGCTATTCAGAAATATTTTATGGTTTAAGAGTAAGCCATTTAAATACTAAAACGGTATTTAAAGGTTTTTGAAGAGGGGGTATTATAACAGGGCTGGATTCAAACCCTGTTCTAAGGCATAGGATGATACCAGCAAGCATATATATATACTCAATCAAAAGTATTATTAAGTTAAATTATTTTTTTTCATTGTTGTTTTGTATGTGTGTGTGTATATATTTTAAACAGGTAAATAAAAAAAAGATTGAAACATAAGAGGGAAGAGGGGTTATATGGTTTGTGCTCTTATATTTTGTTTATTGGTGCATGTATTTATATTACTGCATGGGTGAATAAATGTAATAGATTCATAAAAAGAAATTGATTCAAAGATGGATGACTAAGGAAAGAATTTACAAAAAAAGATAAGTTAATGGCAAAGAAAGAACCAGAAAAGTTATAGATCGCTATCTCAAGGAATAAAGCTATTTTAATTTAAAAAGAAATTTATTCCAAGATGGATGACGAAAGGCATAAATTCCAAAAGATATGTTAATTGAAAATAATGAATTCAAAAATGTGTACATCGCTATCTCGAAACAAAGCCGTTTCAATAGAAAAGAAAATGTTACAAATAAAAATGAAAATGTTATAAATAAAAGACAATAAATGTGGATCTCAAGGTATAATTGAAATTCCTGAACATATAGAAAGAAAAAAAAGAAAAGTTATTGAAAGGTTTTCTGCGGGCAAACCATGTGGTTTCATTAAAAAAAAGAGAACAATAGCATTTTTAATTAGAGTTTCAAAGCTGAACTTTGAAGTGGGATTCTAGAACTGTCACTGCCATGAGCAGGATCGAAGGAAAATTAGTTAAAAATTATATATCTTGGTCAACCATGAACAGGCTGGGGTAAAGGACCAGAATGGATCAGGCTCTGCCATCCATCCTGTGGAGGTACTACGGTTGCTGTCCATGTAGGTGCAAAGCCCTTCCTAAATTACAGAAAGAACAACATTCACCGAACGCCATTGATTGTGCCTTATGGAATCCATGGAAGACTACAAAAAGAAAGAAATCACTTATTCACTACATCGCAGCATGAAGCCAGTGAAAATTACCCTTTATCTACACCCAGGTGAGATAAAGTAAGGTAACTCAAATATTTTCGTAAATACTAGTCACCTCTTGAATGAGAACACATTTCAGTAAAATAATAATGCATATGGGCTAAGAGTAAATAAAGAGACATCTGGAATAATGCCCTATATAACTATATGAATGAATAGACCGGATAATGACTGATTGCATGTACTTTATATGCTATGATATGTATGTTTTTTGTTACATTTATGAACTTATGCGAGTGTGTATTTGCATGCATATCATTCAAGTATTCGAGCACAAACCAATATCCAATTATGGGATTCTATTTTGTTTTATTATTTTTTTTATTAATAAATATTAAGTTAGTGTTTTAAGTATAATTGTGTGTGTTCAATGTTAATTTCTTAAAAAGCCTAGATTACATAGTACAATTAGAGAGTAGTATTAAGAATAAAAGTAGAAAAGTAAAATGAATTGTTTATGTGCTCCATGCACACTTGATCTGTTCTCCCACCTTTTTCCCATGGTCAATGACCACTACCCCTGAGAGAGCTAGCCAGAGGTATAAGCTCTATCTATTAGAAATAGATACTTGTTCTCTCCCAGCATAATTCTTATTTACTAGTAAATACGATTGGCGCTTGGAGTCAAATTGTCGTCCACAAATATGCTGGGCGAGTGATAAGAGTACATTGTAGAACTAACTATATATGTATGTTCACATCATAATTTTTGTTTAAATAAAAAAGAGCAGAAACTTAGATTTTTAAATATGTAATAAATGTATACCATCTATATATGTGTTATGCACAGGTAGCAAACTGTTACAATATGTATATTGTGACCTTTTATTTAGGACCCTGGATTAAATAATCCCAAAATTTTAAACGATAATATATCTGGTGTTAAAATTTTACAAAAGTGGCTTTCAATAAAGATTGTTTTGAATGCTGGAAAATTTGCTTAAGTGGAGATTAGATTTCAAACCCAGTCTAGGCTCTGACCAAACTAAAATAACAATTTAAAAGTATTATTATTATTTGGTAGATAAATACGCTGCTATTTTATTAGTTTTGAATAGCAATTGAAAGAAATAAACAATTAAATCAAATTTATAAATCTTGTAAAATCAATTATTATAGTAAATTACTTAAGCATATTTTTTAGTACTAAACACAAAGCTGTCTTAAATAATAATGGATTGTTATTAAAAATGAAACCAGAGAGGGTAATACTAATTATGCATACCAAAATCATTGGCTAATTCACTCCCAGAGTGCAATATAATAAAAGCTATATATGTTTTAACAGAGCTTTAGGGGGGTGGACTAATTAAGAATACAAGAACTAAGTAACTACAGAATTCCAGTCTGATTTAGAATAAGAAAAAAAAAACAAATATTAGAAAATTCTGAAATTTAATTGAAGTAAAGTATAAGATCTTGTTATCTACAGATGTCTGAATAGAAAATCTAAAATCTTGCAGTCATTTAAACACCAGTCTTCTATTGATTGGTAATTCTAAAAAGTTATACAGAAGGAGAGATGGAAACCTTATGCATTCTAACTGTTTCTCATAAATCTTATTTCAAACTCAGGAAATTTCAAGAAGAAGTAAGCTTTTACTCTTATATTATTTATATATTTAAAATTTCTTCTTTAAAAATAACACACAAATTATTTATTCATAAACTAAGAAGTTGATAGTGTGTGAATTTGGCACCTTCTTATTATATAGCAGAATGATGTTATGTGCTTGTAAATTAAAATATCAAGAAAAAATAATAATAATAATAATTGGAGATAATACTAAAAACAGGTGTTATATATGATAGATATAGCAAATAAATTACAAAGTCTTTTTTTTTTAAATCATCTAACTTTTAATAAAGTAAACATGAAAATATTTGCGATTTTATTCTCTATTGTCTGCTAAATTTGATAGCGGGAACTTATGTAATGGAAAAATAATCAATTACCAATTAATTAAAATGCTAAAGATAATTCAATAAATTTGTTCTAATATTGATAATCACATCATTCTTTGCCGATCAGAATGGAAGGACATAAATATTTATTGTAAATTTTTATTAAGAAATATCGTCGTTATAATAATGTTTACAATGTTGGAATATACTCCAGCTGCTTAAATATTGCTACACATATATGGATTGCCATGTTGAGAGGAATAAAATTCACAAAGAGTTTTAAAAGAAAAAGGAAAGATAAATATACTAAGTAATAAAAATTCCACTAATTTTTCAAGGAAAAATTATCTTGATTTAACTACTTCCGGTTTGTCGGCGACGATTGCGCTCGTTAATGTTCGTTTGTTGAAGTTCGTTTTTCTGTTTGAAATTACGGAAAAACTATAAGGACTACGCATGCGCCTATACCATAATTCTCTTCGTCGTTTTTTCCTCTTTTCGTAGGTAGTCGCCATTTTTCTGTACGTTAAAAAATAAAATTTTTATTAATTTTTTTGCGAATAAGGTCAATTTTTTTAAAATTTTTTTTCACAATTTGTTAGATTAACGGAAACAAAAGTACGCAAAATAAATGAACGGGACATGATGGCCTCTGATACGGATTATTCCAGCGGTGATGAATTTGTCCCATATAAGCCCTTTGACTCCGAGGATAGTGTTAGTTGTAGTGATCTTGAAGAATATTTTTCGTCATCAGAAGAAGAAACTCCTTTACCAGCCAAAAAGAAAAAAAACTATGAGTGCTTTTCTGGATGATATCAATACACCAGGCCCGTCAACAAGTGTTCCCAACAATATCAATCGGCCAGGCCCTTCATCTAGTAACAGTAATCTGTGTCCGAACGTAACCTGCAAACCTGTGAATGTAGAGAATTTTACTAAAACTCCAGGTTTGAAGTTTTCTATAGTAGGTAAGTATTCAATTTTAGATTTTTTTTTAATGTTATTTGATAAAAAACTTTTATCAACTATTATCGAAGAAATACTAATAAATATGCCACTCAAGAAAAATGACTGACTGATTTTTTACTCTGTGATAGGTAGCATATATGAAAGGTAATGTTTTTATTATTGTTTTTTTTTTTGTTGGTTTGTTTTAGCTACCAGCACAATGGATGAATGGTTGACACACTGATTCAAGACTATTTACAATTTATTCCTCTCTAGCAAATTGATTGTATATAATGCAGTAATTTTTTTCTGTTTTTACTAATTTTTGTTTTACTAACATGGTTTTCATTGTTTTTGTTTTACTAATTTAGTTTTTATTTGTTGTTTTATTAACTTGTTTTTTTACTAACTTCATTTTATACTTTATAGGCATATGACTGCCTGATTGCCTTCCTTATTAGAATTTTGTTTCAGCTTCATTACTGATTACTTTTTCCAATTGGTAAACAAGATCTGGCATGATGAAATATTTTGCATATTTATATTAGCATATATGAACAGGTATGCTTCTCTGGAAGACGTATCTTGGAAGAGGTAGAATATAAACATTTTTTATATAAATATCTGCCATAGAACCTTTTTAGTAATCATTGTCTGCCTCTTGAAATGAGAAATTTGTAAATTGTTTTCTGTATTGGCAATGATTATTCAGTATGATGATGATGTTATAAACAAGGTTGGTTTATCCAAAGTCTAAAATCAAAATAGTGCATCTTGTTTAACAGGCTTTTGAGTTTTCCCATAACCATTAGCAGAACTTTCATGATTCATACATATACACCACTTTTATAATATACATATACCTGTACTATGATGATGATGATGACATTTTATTTTTTTATTGTATTTATAATGGTAAGTAATAATTTTCCACTTCCTTCATTATTTTTATATTCTGTTAGAATTTTAATTTTTTTATTTTTTATCTTTTATTAGGGAGAACTCTTTTCTTCCAGGCGCCTTGACAATTTGCAACAGTTGGGGTAGAAGATAAAAATGAAGAACTCTTATAGGAACATTTTCGGACATTGTAAAGCTATGGATTATCTCAGGTAAGACTTATTATATATCTTTAGAAAGATTTTTTTGTGAGGAATACAAAGAAATTATCACTGAAGATGTAATTTGCATTTTAGTTAATGTTAATTTCCAAATTATGAACAAACAATAAAATAATAATTATTTCGGTTGTGAAAATTTCTTTTTTTCCTTATTTTTTATATAGTTATCACTATTTATTTTATGCTTATTGTTTTCCTTAGTTTTTCTAGTTTCTAGCAATGTAATTGTTTTTGCTCTAACATAATTCAAACTGAAGTTATTGTGAAAATTGTGTATCAGGCCAGTATTTTAAAAAGTTCAATATGGCGGCTTGAAGCTGAAGTAGTTAAACGTAAATAAATGATTCTTGTTATACTTCATTTGAAATGCTTACAAAATAAACCAATAAAGATTTTAATAAGTTTGTTTTGAATTATCTAGAGCAAAGTAGATAAATTTATTTTTTTTAAATCTGCTACAATTGGAAACATGAATGTTAATTGCCTGATTAATTATCGCTACGCAAACAATTAAATAATTTCTGCTTTTGGATAAGTGTTGAATATTGTTCTATTATACATCCAATAGGATAATGAAATATATATGTTCAATCTGGACTGATTGCTCATCCTAATAACCATTTATATTATTCTAACTCACCAGGATAAATAACTTGGAACAGAGTATAAAATTTAATGGATAAAAATGTGCTTTTATTTTCTTTATCATTGCTGTGTTATTACTTATGTAATGTGTTACTTGGAAATTTTGTTTTTAAAACATATGTGTTTTGCTGTGGCATGAAATATATATATATATTAAGTTCAAAAAAAAAATGTGTAAAATATATATCTATTTTATGTATGTTTTTTTTTAGTTAAGAGAAAACCGGAAAATATATATATCATTTATTTAGAAAGAGTGATAAAAAAATATTTACTTCTCCCATAGTCTAAAACTAATTTTAAGGTATATTAAAAAAAAGGTAAATGTACAGACATTTTATCAAAAATATATATATTAGCATGACTGAATTATTTTCTGATATAAAAGAAAATTTGATATAAACCTTTTTCATTTTGTAATTTGCTATAGAAGTGAATGTGTCCACTTTGAATACAAATACAGGTTTGATCTTTATTGTTTAAATCTGTTGTGCTCTCTTTAATAAAAATATAGTTGTCATTCTAAAATGATTAACGATCATTGGACATAGATATTTTGTTTTGGCTGTTGATCCATTAATGGTTTTACATTATAAAAGGGAATATGTAGATTTTCACTGTTAGTGTTGGTATTGTTTTGTCTTGCTATGATATTGAGAATGACTAGTGACAGTTTTTAGTTAATATGATGTTCCAATTGAATGGCATTCAATATATTAATATTTATATGGAGCATAGTCTGATGGAGTGTCACCTATGGCTAATTTCATGAGAGAAAGATGGGTAGAATCTGAGTAGTAATTAATGCTCATTAGTATAAATAATCCTAAAAAGAAAGGATATCTATGGTTTGAATTCTAGTCTTTTCATGGTGAGACAAGGCCCACACATGTACGTATACCCATAGAGAGGTATAGAATCAGCCATATATTATTATACAACTGTCATGTTGTTTTTATAAAGTCTCCCATCTTAGTGTTAAATTCCTCATGATAATATAGTTTTTCCACCATGTATGGTTAAGGATAATAGGTCCAGATCACATAGCAAGTATAAAATAATATTAAATTTAGAAACACTCATCTAGCACAGTGTTTTCTTAATCGAAATAGTGTTTATGATGTTGTGGGATCATCATCAGTTGTTGACAGACCAAACCAGGATCTATTAATGATGGTAGAAAATTTTAAATGTAAAAGTAAGAGATGCACATTGGCAGAATGTATTCATTTTCATCAAATAATGATGTGACAATAGAATTGTAAGATCAGTTATGTATTCAAGGGTTGAGCTGTGGACATAGGTAATGCTTAATGAGATCTAGGTATCTTTGACTTTTGAATGTCTAATCATATTCATTTAATGCACTAAACTTATTCATTTCAATGTTAAATAAGTTAGTAATTGCACAGAACATGATAATTGCCCTTATCATATTCTGATAAAAGCAAGGGTTTTAGGAGAATGCAATACTTTTAAAAAAGTTTTGAATTCTAAATTTAGACTTGATGCATATCCTAAAGTTCCAAAAATACTGCTAGTTTTGTAATTTAAGTGCTAGTCAGCTTAAATAGGTTTTATTATCTGATTCTTAAAAATATGCCAAAGAATAACAAATGATATTTTGAATATTATTTTCTAAGCAGGTTGTATCATTTGCTGAGTATATGGTCAAGGAGATAATAAGTATTTGTCCCATCCATAAATTATTTTAATAGATTAGTTTTATTTCATGCCATATCTGTAAATTAAAATTTTGTACATATTGTAAATAAAGTTTGTTGTGTTTTAAAATTTTATTTAGTTGCATGTAATCTTATTACTAATTACCACATCTATACACTATTATTGTTATTGCTATCAACCTACCAGAAGATTTTATATTGAAATCATCATCAATCAATATAGTACTATTAACTATATTATGCTATATCATAATAATTTTGGTAAGCCTTATAATTTATTAGTACATCTAATGCATCATCACACAATGATAAAAATGTTAATAACTTAGAGTACAGATTGTTTTAAAACAATATATTAAAAGATAATTATAATATTGATTTGATTGATTTAGTTAAATCTACAGAGCTATCATTCACTAATCTTAATCACATTGTTTATAATTATTTAAGAAAAGGAATTTGGTAAGTTATTGATTTTAATTATTAAAAAGTCATTCCCAGTTATAAATTTTAAAGTTTATATTAGTTATAAAGTTTCTTTAGGACTGCTAAATATAGTTCTTAATTTGAGTTTAGATTGAGAGCTGTTTTGTGCATTATGTTTGGGTAGTGGTAAAATCCCTCTTACTGACCCAAATATAGTTTATATAATGATTTTGAGTGTTTAAACCCTGAGAAGAATTAGTTGTTAAATTTCAAGATAAAATTTAAATTTGTAATGAAATTTATATTTAGTCAATTGTTATAGTAAGACTTGAAATAGATTAATTTCACCTTTTATGAAAGTCAACTAAGCTTTAAGATGCAAATTATTATTTTTTTGATATAAAATGTATAGTTTGTTTTAACTTCATGATAATATTCTGGTTGTGTCAAGCTTGAGATCCCTACTTTTATCACTTAATAGTATATTAGTTTATAGTTTAAGATTTCAGTCTCCATTATTAACAGTGTTCTTCAATTTCATCTTGATCAATTCTTTTATTTATTCATTCCCATTTGACATTAATTCATTATCATAAGTGATTAATCACACATTAACTTTTATTCTCTTATCATTAACTATTATTCTATCATCCTCTTAATCATTCATTAGTCTCATACATATTCATTCTTTTCTCTTCACTCTTAGACTCATTTCATTCCACTACTCCATTATTACTTCTTTCCATCATCCATTTAGTCATTTACATCATAATTTGCTTATCATTTCATTTATAAGTTTAATTTCATAATCACTCAAGACATATAATTATTAGTTATTTTATTAATTTGCTGAATATCAAAGTTAACTCATCTCATTTTATTTGTGTGGATTTCAGGGCTGGTTTGACCAGAAGTTTTTATCTTTTTTAGTCACCATGTGATCTTCTTTAGATCGATAGTTTCATGCTAGTTTTATTCAATCCAGGAATCATTTCATTAGTTTTGCATTTTTGTTTCTTCATGCTTGGTTCATAAGAGAATTTAATCACTACAATGTGTGGTATGATTCATTGGTGACCAGCTAGATCAGGAAGCTAGGTTACAGATGCGATTATAGCACTTGCCAATGTGGCATGACTGTTTAGTAGATGAAGGCTGGCTGTTGCCAGGTTACAGTTGTGATTATGCTGACCAATGTAGTTGGCATGATGATTGGCTGTAGCTAGGGTACAGTAGTGATTATGGTGCCTAAAACATGTGATATGATTCATTTATAGTACAGCGGTCTAGGGAGAAGGTTACAATATATATATATATATATATATAATCTTTGGTATAATTATTATAATTTATTATAAATAGGTATACAGTTTTGGCACTTAATAAGACTATAGACGTCTTATATATGTATATATTTTTTGGAATGCTTAGGAATAATATTTCGTTCTTAGGTCCTGCATTGATAAAGTTTGGTATAAATATAAAATAAGAATACGAATTATAAATAAGTATAGATTAAATAATAATAATTAGGATAATTTTATTTGAAAAAGGAGTGTAATATTCTATCTAATCAAGAGATTGAATATGTTGTTAACTAAGGAGTTATGATTTAGTAATAAATATATTTTATAGATATGTCATTAAGTTTAAAAAAAAAGAAAAGATTGTTTGATTATAAGTAGAATTGCCAAAAATATTAGTTTGTCATTATTATTTCAAATAAAATTTACATGAGAATTTGTTTATATATATATAATTCGAAGTTGTGGGCTTCAGATATGTTAAGTTTCAGACAATGCCCATAATTTTAGAAATCTTAATGGTAAAAAATGTATTTTTGCTTATGGTGTTTAGAATAATATAGTATGATAGAAAGCAGATGAAGCTAACTTAAATAAAGATGAATTATCACTTAAAAATTGATTTTTAATGACATTATAAAAATTCTGTTAATTTTACTTGTTAAAATATTATTGAAGATTTTACATTAGCATATTTAAGTATTAAAGATAGTATAGTTAATCTTATATAGTCAGAATAAGAAATATTAAAAGTTTTGCAGTATGCATTTAGAATTCTTAGTATATCAGGAGTAATATAATAAAATTCTGATCATTTTATAAAGGATATTTATTTTATATTGTCATTAAAATTTTAAGAAATTTCAGCTTGCACTTTCAAATGACTTATTATAAATATTTAAAAGATTAGACATTAACTAGAAACACTGCTTTACTCATGAAAAATTGTTTCAATTTCTTACTTCAGTTGGGTATTTTAGTGTTGTTATAATGATTATCAATATTATTAGTTATGATAGTATTAATAATTTTATTGTGTTATTAATACAACTAAATGCAGTTGTAAATTGAGAAACTAAAATATTGAATAAAAATTCATTTTGTCAATATTTTAATGCTTAAAATACATATAATTTCCTGAGAAATTATTTAATTATTATTGAAAAAAAAAATAATGAAAGAGAAAATTTTAAATCATTTGGTAATTTAATTTTATGATGGCACTAAATAATAATAGATATCTAAAAGAATGTTATGATTAGAATTAAAATTTTCATATAAAGTAATCCTTTTGTATTTTAATTCATATTTTTTTTATTATTACTAGTGGTAGGCAATGTACCATCCTGGTTTAGATTTAAATAGGCATTATCATATATATACCCAAATATATAATTTATTGTCATGATTTTATGTAATAGTGAATGTTTGAAATCATCAAGTAATAATTTATTTTAATTTTAAAAGTTATTACAGACACATTCAAAATACAAAATAATTCCTTTGTTTTTTTATTATTTTGCTTTAAAAATAATAAATGCTGATATCTTAGAAATAATAAATGTTAATCTTAAAATGTATATGTTTTAATAAAGGCTAGAATAATGCTTTGTTTATTCATATATTTTAAAAACAATAGGTTTAATTAAATAACAAATTACTTTCTCACATGTGGGTATATATATAAATATATATTGTAAAAGATCGATAAATCTACCTTTGTTTTAAAAAAGTCATTTGTTTTTTTTTTTTAAAAAAATCTCTTTGATTTGATGTTTATATATGGAGTATTATTATTGTTTATGGATATTAGTTATAGTTATTGTTGTTTGGATTTATTATTTTATTTATTTGTTGATGGTACATCACTGTGAATATTTAATTGTTATTATTATTATTCTTAATGATGAGATTTTTAATAGTAATACTGATATGTTTTAATTATTATAGTTAAATAAAGACATATAAATTGGTAATTATAAAAAATTTATTTTATTTGTAGTGATTATTAAAAAAATGCAATGTTATTATTTATATATATTTTTAAAGCTATCAAATAAATTTTTGATTTAATATTTTTGTATATGATTGATATTTTTATTTTTTGAATGTTAATTGTTTAAAAAAACATATGTAACAGTGGCTTTCAAAACTGCATTTTCTGGCGCACATGGAAAACAACAACAACAACAGAAAAAAAGCCATTATTAAGATAGTTATTAAAAAAAACTTAAGGAGAAAAAAGCTAATTGTACTTTTATATTTGATATATTCATTTGTCAAGATAATTGGATAAATTACTGTAGTAAACACATAAACCATGATCGGCTAATATATATATCACAGCCAGGGGGATGCACCTTTTTCTTTTCTTTTATCCCAAATCAATTTAAAAAGAAAAACTAGACAAATTTCAACACATGAATTTCTCACCGCATCTGAAGCTGAAATTTGATATAGCTATCTGGAATCTATAATGAAAAATCTAGTAACAATTTGAAAGCAACTAAAATTAGTTAATATATTGGATTCAACATGTCAATTTTTTTTTTTTCAAGGAGAGAAATCTTTTAAAAAATGGAATATATATATATATATATATGCATTTGGAAATTGATAATTTTCTCTAACATGATATTTTCTTCAAAATTTAACCTTGGCTAGAATGCATTCTAATATTAAAAAAATATAAGCGAATAAAACAACGGAACAAGATGACTTTTGAAAAAAAAAATGAACAAGTTGACCTTTGAAAAGGTAGTAAATAACTTTATTAATATAAATGATATGTTTATATATATTTTTGAGATCGATATTCTTTTTTTTTTATTTTTAATTAGAAAAATGAAACATTTTTATAAGTATAATTCTATTCGATTTAAGTGTCTTGTTTTTTTAAAAAAAAAACATTTAATAAATGTCAAAATTAACACTTAAGTATTAGAAATTTGTAAGTAAAGTTCTAAGTTTAGGTTGCATATGGATTATTATATGCAAATTTATAAATAAATATTTAAAAATACAGTATTTAAAAGCTTATAAAAAATATATGTATAACTGTCACTTAGGAGCGCTTTCAACTAACTTGTGGCTTTGTCAACTATCACGTTTAAAATGTCAGCTTTCCCATAATTCTATGATGTCAACTTTCCCATAATTCTGTGATCTTAATGTTTGCAAGAAATTAAGATCACAGAATTATGGGAAAGTTGACATCATAGAATTATGGGAAAGCTGACATTTTAAACGTGATAGTTGACAAAGCCACAAGTTGGTTGAAAGCGCTCCTAAGTGACAGTTATACATATATTTTTTATAAGCTTTTAAATACTGTATTTTTAAATATTTATTTATAAATTTGCATATATTATTTTGAGGAAATACAGACATCGATTTATAGGATTATTATATATATATATATATATTAATAAGTGAAATTTATATTTGCAAATTTTATCATCAAAGGTTTTATTTATATAACTTAATTTTTTTTTAATATTATTTATTTATTTATTTATTAGATAATTAGATGTGTTCTAAGGGATGGATCTTAGATTGAGTTAATTTATGGAGGGTTACTTACCAATTAGAAATCATCATTATATTTATATATTTGTGTGTGTGTGTGTATGTATATAAGATAACAAATAACAAAATGAGATAAAATAAGTTCCATATTCATATTAAGTTATAAGTTAGCACTAAATGACTAAGTATTCAAAGACATGCTATATTTATTTAGAGGCCTGAGTGAGCCTCATCATAAATTTAAAAAAAAATATTCAATGCTTGTAGTCCAAAAGTGGATATAATATATAAACCTTTTATAATGTAGTGGAGTAAATTTTGATGATTTATTTTGATGTAATGATACTTAATCGATTAACATAGCTTTGAGAGCATATCCATTATCTATTTTATTAATTTACAATATTTTACCAGTCAATTATTCACTTATTTATTTATCTATTTTCATTTTAACTTCATATAATAACTCTTATGCAAACATAAACAACAATTCATATATTTGCTGTATATAATATATTTTTATTTATTTTATTTTTTCTTAAATTTGAATATATTGATTTGTATTTATATTAATGTATACTTGTTGAGCACAAATATGACTTTGTCCATTTAATATATATACTTATTGCAAGTATATATGTAATTTTTTTTGTATTTGGATTTGTATTTAAAAACTATTTAAAACACTGATACTACTTAAAAATCAAACCATAATATAGAAATAAAGGATGTACTATTTGTTTTATAAATAATGCCTTTGTATTTTATTTGGAAGAGTATTAATATTTTATTCTTATTTTTCTTTTTTAGTGCCAGAGTCATTATGAAGTTTATTAAATTCACAACTAGTGGGGAATAATTTCGTATTTCAATTATTATTTAGTTTTTTTAGGTCACTTACACAAGTCAATGTTTATTGATATGTTTAGATATACATAAGTTTACTTATTTGATATTAGATTCAATAAAATTCCCTTTGTTTCTAGTATATATTTTGTTAGTTAATCATATTAACCCTGAGAATAAATTATAAAGATAGGTCTTATTATTGCTCTGTATGATTTTGGATTTATTTCATGTATAGCTAGTTGGAAGGGCATATAAACAATTTATTTAAATATAATTGGGATAATTTTATCTTTCTTCATTTAAATTATACAATCTATTATATTTGGCTTTCTCAACAATTGGATTCATTTAGATTGTTAAGATCTTTCTTTATGTGTATTATGTGCTATGTTTATATTATTTAAATTGGATGATAAATACGTTTTAATACATTTGGCACCATCAACATGCAGACATGATTAATTAAGGACTGTTGATAGTCATTCCATTATATTTGATACCTAAAACATGAGGTTTGATTCATTACAATTCATTTATGAGGATAGAACAATCATGATTTCCATTACATTTGGTTTTCCCAATGATTGGGGCCATTTCAATTGTGGATAAGCATTTCATTAGATTTTGGCACCAACGTTTGAGGCCTTCTTTCTTCATATGTGTATTTTCATTTGAGATCATTTAGATTACATATATTCCATTACAATATATATATATATATATATTGTACCATTTATTTATACAGTACAAATATATTGGCATCCGGTAAGATATTTAAAAGCTAAAAAAAAGTAAATTTAGCGATCTTTTAAAAGAAAAACATTTTTAGATTTTTTCTGATTAGTATAATTTATTTTTTTAAAAAAAACGTATAATGAAAGTTAAAATTGTCGTTCGTATTTTTTTTTATTTATGTAATTAAAAATAAAAGTTAAATTGGAAAGAATAAATGACATGCAGATTACTGATCCAGATAAAAGTAAAAATTCCAAAAGTAAAAAGATTACAATTAGAAAAATCTTTTAATAATTAAAGATGGCAGAATTATGCTAAAAAAAATAATAACTTTGTAACTTAAATTTAAGAGAAAGTGTAGAAGATTATTATCTTATATGCTGATAAAAGAATGAACAAAAGATATGCGCAGAAGTTTCAAAACTGGATCAGGGTATAAAAGGAGGAGGACAACCTCAATCTAGGTCTTCTCTATACCTTCTAGTTACATGTCTGAAAGCTGGAGGTTTCCGTGAGCATAACCTGTGACAGTAATAGACGTCTGCACAGGTATGCCACTTGCAGTACCCAGTCGTCAAGCAAGCAATAGACACAGGCCTTGTGAAGACCACTTTTTACAATAAAAGGGTCACGACAACCATGCCTTTTCTCCACGAGCATAACCTGTGGCAAGAATATACATCTGCACAGGTATGCCACTTGCAGTACCTAGTCGTCAAGCAAGCAAGGGAAACGGGCCCTGTGAAGACCGCTTTTTGCAATAAAAGGGTCACTACAGCCATGCCTTTTCTCCAGTTATAGAATGGAACAATAATGGAAGACGCTGGCAGGAGAGGCCGATGGAAACTTTAGGAGCTCGAGATCCCAAAAAACACACACCAACTTACCGGTAAGTTAAGAGTAACTATTCCTAATTGTGACAAAGTTTGCAAACAATTATAAAAATTGATATCAAATTAATCCTGATCAAGACTTTTATTCTTTAAGAGACTCTTGTGTACCAAAGAACTATAATCATTGAACTGTTTTTTATTATTAATTAATTCATATCTAGATTAGTGTGTGTGTCATCTTTCCAATTAATTAAATCATAATGTTTTTGATTTTTCTTATTTATATTTTAATTTGTTAAAATAAAAATTTTTATTTCTAATATCCCTATTCATTGTACATTATTAATGATTATTAATAAATTTATTAAAGTTAGTTATGATTTGAAAATATAATTTACCTTGCCAACGCTGTACCAAAACTCAATCCTCTGAAGTTTTTAGACAATTTCGTCATAGCTAAATAAATAAAAAAGGGATGTTTGCCAGTGAATTCTAATATAGAATTCTGGTGCCTTTCAAATAAATTAAAAGCTGGCTTACTTTATCCCATTATTTTAGTAGCTACATTAGTTAAAAGAGTGTTGTGTGACCAGGAAAAATAATTGCATCCATTAAATCTTACTGAATTGTATGACAAAACAAATTTAATAGATAGGACGTAATTTGGTCACAGAGTATGAGTAGTTAACTCGTTTAAAACACTAAATAACATAGTGGACATTACAATATATATATGCATGCATGTTTGGGTTATTGTTTAAATACAATATTATCATATAAATTTTAAATTGCAAATGTTTAAAATAATATGTGTTTTTTAAGAATATATTATTTGAAATATTATTTTTGAAACAAACAAATGTATTTTTTAATATAATGTAAATTATATTTTCACAGATTATTAGTGAAATATATGACTACAAAATGTGATGTTCATATGAAGAGCATGTGTCAGCAGGAGTTTCTTACTTGGGAACTAGAACCATCAGTATTGATGATTTTGTCAAATCTAGATGAAGCAAAAAAAATTTTATAATTCGGCAGAGATAGCGGGCAGAATTAGGAACTTTAGTTACTGGGAATCTTGAAAAGTTTCCATGTATTCTCATAGATAAACTTAGTAGAGAGAATTTTGTTTTTACTTTGGATTTTCTTGAAGGTTCCAAATAAATTTACAAGGACATTCGTTTGTGAAATGTTGAATATTATTTTACATCGGGATGGAATATGTAACGAAGGTCGAGATTCTTATGATGGGAAAATCTCTCTCCTTAATGCAATCTTTAATGGAGAGGATTTTATAATAATCAATTGCTGAATTTTGAGCTATGATTTGCTTCACTGGTCCGAAGCCTGCACACGTTAGTATAATGTGCTCAAAGGTCTTATCCTGTCTGTAGCAGATTGGACAGGAAGGATCTATGTATTTTTTATTTTGAAAAAAGATTAAAAATTATTATTATTATTTTACTTTCAAATATTTGTTTTAAAATTTAAAAAAAAAGATTTTGTTTAAGACAATGATTTGTATTCAAATATACTCTAGTAAAGGCACATAATTTATCTTTTAAGTAAATTGTGTAATTTTTGAATTTATTATTAATGACATTATCTAATTAATAACTTTAAAATTATGTCAATAAACAAAAGACATTCAATACTGTGAGTGTATGTTGGCACTTGCTTATTTTTGCTTTTCTTTCTCTATATATAATATATTCCTCTCCCAGCTCAGTTAACACAAAGTGTTAAGAATTACATATTTGAAAAATATGTGTAATAAACTATATTAGAAGGGAATTTTAAATAAAAAATTGACATTGCCTTCAAAAACAGCTTAAACTTTGAGAGGAACCTGAAATAACAACAAATAAAATGAAATTTATTTACTGGAACATTCTAGGAAATTTTTTTTTAAATACCTACTTATAAACATGTAGTTTAATACACATATGCCTCTATATGTTAAGTATCTAGTTTAATAAACATATGCCTCTATATATCAAGTATCAATGAATTAATAATTTGCCAAGAATAAAATAATAATTTATCAAATGGAATAATATTAAGTTTTAAAAAAAAGTCTGAAAAAATTTAATTTACTGTGTGACTTGATATATTATGTATTTATATATTTGTTTCTAACCAAGACAATAAATGGTATTGTTAAAAATTATAATTTCAAATAGAATAATTAGAAATCTAAACAATCACTTAATCATTTTTTAAAAGCTAATTAAATAATTGTTACTTAATATTAACTATATTGTAAAATCTTACCATGATTCATTATGAACTATTTTGCTAAATAATCTATGGATACTTTTATAAAGAACCAAACGTTTTTAGGAATTGCTGTTTTAAAAAATATCATTATTTCACACATTCTTTTTGTGAATTTTCTCCATGGAAAGTAATTAGAACTGTGTATAGACATTGATCAGTATCTTATCATTTGATAAAACAGGTTATATGATTTATTTATTATTGTGGCGGTTTTTAAAGTCATATAAGATATATTTATGTGAGAGTGAACATATAATTATATATCTAACTAAAAGAAAATCTTAATAAGTCTAAATTTATATTTAAATAATCATAATAGATTTTGTTTAATAACTCATTTTTTGCTGATAAATGCACAGTAGGCAAACTGTAAAAAATATTTTTTTAGATGATTTATACATAGATATTGCATGGGAGACAATAGATAAAAGAATATTTTGTGGATTGAGATATAATGTCTAATGTCATTCACCATCTTATAGTTTAAGCAGATATAATATTTTATGATACATTAAATTATTACAGCATATTTATTAATTATTTTAGTATTAATTTTTATAAATAAAATTATTTATTAAATTTGTGTTAAGAATCTCATTCAAATTAATAGTTATATGACATAGTAATCATAATTTAGAATCTCATTATACACATAAACATATAAAATCTAATTAGCAAATAATATAGATTTTATTCTTATACTAAAGTTCAGCAGTGATTAAAAGTGAATCTATTGTTTTATAAACAACCATTGGTATAAGAGCTAGTTGATAAATTATTATAATAAAATTTTATATGGACATTAAGCTTAATAATTTTATTCATGCTTGAATGTAGTAAAAATATATTACATTATAATAAAGATACTGTATTATATATATAACATAGCTGGTGAGCTATTTTAAATAATTTCTTTAGTCAAAATAACAGAAGAAATTTTTTAAATTACAATTTTTTTAAAAGTAAATAATTTTATTCAACAAAAAGTAAGATGTATTTCCAGTTTATTTATTAAAACTGAAACTCTTTAGTGAAAATGGCATTTAAAATCTGTAATTTAAAAGTAAACAAGTAAATAATTTTTGCTTGAATTAAAAGTCTAAAAAACAAAGGATTGAATCATAGACAATTTTATTTTGAAAAGGAAGTAAATTCCAAAATATTTCTAGATTAAGGGAAAAAACTTGCTGGAGTATTTTTAAAGTTGTTTACAATTAATCAGGAGTAACCTGAAAAAAAAAAAGAAAAACTTTGATGGACTGTTGAAAGAGTTAATATTTTTAAAGAAAACTTTTACTTTGTAGATAAAAAAGAACCTAATTAATATATTTAATTTATATCATCCATTTTTATTCATGTGAATTGTGAACAGCAGAATTTTTAAGTATGGGGATTTTGAAATAAAGTCTTTGGAATGTATTAAGTCATACAATGAAAGAATGATAAAAAAAGGTAGGTACATTAATAAAATAAAACCAGAATTAAATAGGATGTTAATGGAAAAAGAGAAAATAATAAGTTATTAATTGAATGTTTTAAAAGATATATATATATATAGATTTTTTTAAAGGAAATTATTGTGATTAAGTTGTGTTTGTTTGTAATAGGAAAGGGGAGTGAGATAAGGTGAATTTTTGATTGCATATATATTTTATAATTTGTAATTTGATATTTTTTTTTTGTTTTTGGAATATGTGATGTTTATTATTATATATATTTTTTAAATTTTAGTGTGCCTTGAAAAAGACTATATAAAATAGTCGAAACATTGGATTTTTTATTTATAAACTATTTTGGAAAGAAGAACTGTATGATTGATATATTAAATTATTTCAATAATATAATTAACATGTATATTAATAGAGACGCATATAACAGCTTTTATATTTCAAAATATTTAAGACTGATTTCATAAAGTAAGTATTGGATAATGTAATATAACACTGTTTCATAGTGCCATTTTCCCAAGTGCTTTCATAAAGTGTATAATTGTGTTTTTTTTTAATAATTTCTTTCTAACTTATATCAAGCACAGTTTATTATTTTAGTTAAATTGATCTATAGTGGTATTAACATTTATATTTATCATTATCATGCTAATTGTGTAAATCTATCATTTAATTCTTCAGGCTGATCAAAAAAATATTTGTTGTTGGGATTTATCTATTTCATTTTAGCTCATTATCTGATTTTTTTATTGTTTAAACAGTTTGAGCATGACATATTAAGATAATAAATTTATTAATATAAAACAAATAAATACTTAATATAATATGATGAAATTTGAAAAATAAATTTAAAAATGACAAATTAATAATTTGTAAGTGTAATTTGATAAATATGATGACTTCTGGTTCATACCCTTTTTGTATCCAGTAAATTAAAAACATCTATAATCATCTGCTTCAACCAATTTTTCTGATAGGTAGAGGATAAAAATATTTCAATGGCACTATTATTTTTATAACAAGTAAAGGAAATCTTTTGGAAAAAATCTTTCCAATAATATTAAATTCATTACTTGTGAAGTTTAACGTGTTTTTTTACTTATTCTGTTAATTGTCTATTATTTGAGAGAATAATATTATAATAAAAACCATATATACCCAGCCTTATAAAGGCCCATAGTTTTTTTTTCAGTTGGTTACTTCAACATTTTTTTAAGATTTAATGTAAATATTCAAAATAAGAGTCATAGATCACATAACCCTATTCTCTTAAGCTTGTAAGTTATAAACAATGAGGACTGCCAATTCCTCAACAATCTTTGTGATAAATGCTTAGCCAGAGAAAGCTTTTAAAATATCTCTGTCAGGAACCTTTCCCCCCCAACCCCTGACCATGGTTTCATGCTTTGGCACTCCTGAGAGAGGTGTCAGGGTAGATTCAGACACTAGATCTAAAAATACCAACCCAATGCCAGCATTTAACTAAAAGTTATATATTGAGTGGAAAATCTGAAATTTTCAGACACCTACATGTCTTCAAACCCAGCTATCCAAATCAAAAAGCTATATGGGACTGATAGATCTTCAGCCATATGAATTGGCAATCCTTATTGTTTAATGTAAATATGTTTCTATTAACTATTGCTAAGTATGTCATTCATCTCAGCATTTGTGATTGTTTCTGCAACTGTCTGAAAATCTTTTCCACAAAATATATACTATATATCTATAGTTGAAAACATTCACACTGTTTTTTTTTCTACTGGCAGAATTAAATTCTTTGCATAAATGTAGGGGTTGTAAATTTAACATGTGACATCAGACAAACATTCATACATTTACCAACTAGATAACAAAGAAAATACAGATTTTATGTGTAAGATATTATACAGTATTATTTTAAAAAATTTCGATATTACTTAATTATGTTCAATTAATAAAAAAACTATTAAAATTTTAAAAAACCAACCTGTCTTAAAGCTTGCTAGAAATCCATTTCCACTATTATTACCATCAGATTTCATGCGGATAAAAAGCTGATTGTTCGTTGATTTTATAGATGGTGAACTTGGCAAGGCATTTCCACAATGCTTAAGAAGAAGAGGGTTATTTTCATCTGGTCCATCATACACCTAATAATAATTGAATAGTAATCTAAGCAAAGCTAAACATTTTTATGTCAGCTGTGCTAATTCAATAAAAATCTTAAATAAACAAAACACACATATATATATATATATGGTGACAGAATATATTCGAACCCAAACACAAATAATATTACTAATCAGTATTTAAACATATAGGTAGATGTAGATATATAATATTTAATTTTTGTTACATGGTGATGGTTATAACTACACAAACGTGGGGGAGGGACTCTGTCATTTTGAAATGATATATATGTGCAAAAAAATGTGTGTATGAATGGATTAAGTAGTTGAAAAGAGAGAAACGAGATTTTTGTTTCACGTTTAAAAAACTAGAAGTTTCCCACAGAAATGAGATTTCATTTTAAAGCTATGATAAAAGTTTTCACAGATCAACCAGATCTGGTTAATCAGCATTGGAAACAGGACGTGAAATCAAAAAGAAACTTCTAGAACAAATGGAGGGGGCTATAAAAGAGAGTCACCCACAATGCATTTTGTCTTGGCCCTGCAGAGTTACAGCGATGAACAGTAAAACTGTAAATCCATAATATTAAAAGTTTTAATATTTTTCTTACATAATGGCGGATCCAAAAGAAATGGGGTAAGAACATACCACATTGGATTGAAACTTCCTAATTCCAACCAACTGTAGCACCTAGTCCAATAATATCAAAATGCCTTGGAATAAAACATAATTCCCAATGTGGAACCAAGCTGAACATCGTTAACCAATACACATGAAGATCAGGAACCTTCACATTGAATTACCTGTTATTACCTGTGATGAATGGAATTCTTTAAAATAAATAAATCTGCTTCCACTAATTCCCCCGGGGAAAATTCAGGTAAAGAGCTTTAAGTACTGATTTTTCTTTTCCTTTATAAAAAAGAAATTTTTACCGTTTATAATAAGTGAAGGTGACAATCTAAGTTAATTTAATGACATTTTCTTAAAGTTTTATTTAATTGCAGACATAAATAACATAATTATTGTCAGAGGTCACATGAAATAAATTTTCCTTAGTATCGGCCCTCACTACTTGATTATGTGTGATAAATCAATGGTGTATGTGTGCATATCAAAATGACAGAGTAGTAATTACATTTTTTATCATATTAAATATAGAAAGAAAAGTAGAGTGTTGAATTATTTATTTATTTATTTTTTATCTAAAAGATCAAAGAATAACTGTGATCTTTATAAGTCTTTAATAAAAAAAAACTGATTTGATAATGAAACTCAAAACAAATCTTATTGTGATATTTATTTGCAGATCCATTTATTTATTTTTTTATGTGTGTTTAAAAAAAAGAACTCTTAAACCCATTCATAACTACTCCCGGCTGTGACACCACCCGATCATGAGACTGAGCTAGCCAATGGTCAAAACCCCACTCATGTTACGTAAGATAGTGTTCTTGTTGGTAATATATTCACTTCATGTAATTCTTATATTCATATAAGATTGGTGCTTGGAGTCCTTCAGATGACCATAAATACATGTGGGGAATATATTACAGTTATGAGAAAGAATCCATACGTTTTGAATAACAATATTTAAGTCAAAACCATTTTAATTAAATATAAACATGTAGGTACGTACTTTAAAAATTTTATCCACTTAGGAGTGCTTTTGACTATCCTTGTAGTCTTTGTCAACTACTATAAGGATAGTTGCTATGTGTGTGTGTATTCACATATACATGCAATAATGATGTAACTATTATAAATGAATACAAGTATGTGTGTGTATGCTTATTAACAGATACACGCAATAATAATGTAACTATGACAAATATTCAGGTATGTGCGTGTATGCTAAAAGCATTGTGCGTGTATGCTAAAAGCATCACAATAACAATTAAGGTTGGTCAGAGATAACCAAACTGACCACTTTGTACCTTGTGTCATGGGATGACCAATGGAAATAGAGAGTGTTACATCCAGGACGGCGGGAACAAACAAAGTCAGACTTGCTAGGTGAAGTTGAGGGATGGATGCGTTTTCCTGAGTGCACAGACACTACTTCACTTTCAGCTTGTCTCATGGAGAGGTCTACCTCTGAACGTACTAAGGTAGACCTAGGGACCATTACAGGTCGTATAGACTTTATTATTATTTATTGTAAGCCTGCAGGCCTGTAAGACTAGAGTTGTATAATAATGTATTAGTCAGTTTATCTTTGTAATAATTGTATTATATATTGATCCTTGTATGTGTATTTATGTATATAAACCTATTAACTCCACTACCGTGTTCGTGTGTTATATTATATAATTACTTGTCGCTGTTGAGTGCGATAAATCTCACTCGAACCTCGACCATATATATATCTGACTAGTACTGGATATTGCGCTGGTACAGTCGTGACAGTTCAATTTGAACCCTAGCAGTCTGCTGACAACCAAATAAGTCAGGCAGAATTATTGAAGTAGCGAACTAACCTACGGTAATAAACAAGTTAGTTATATAAATTGCTTAAAATGCAATCGACAATTTCTGAGTTTGACATCAGAGAGGCAAATGAGTGGCCCCTGTATGTTCAACAGATTGAAAATTACTGTTTCATTAACAGAGTAGAGGAAGATGCGTATAAAACAGTGACATTATTATGTTTTGCAGGAAAAGGGGTCATACAAATAGCTAACAGATTAGCAGAACCCAACACTCCTGAAAAATTAACCTACAATGAGTTAAAAGATCGTTTGTCAAATTATTTTAATCCTCACCCGTCCAGGCACATCGCCAGACTTCATTTTCGAAATTGCCATCAAGGCAGAAATGAAAATATGCAGGATTACGACTCAGCCCTACGCGAACTCGCAAAAAACTGCTGTTATGATTCATATTTAGAAGAAGCACTACTGGAACAATTCCTATATGGAATGAATAGTGACAGTTTGAGGTAGCAGTTACTGGCTGATGAAGACATAAATTATCGTGAAGCTATCAAACGCAGTTTCGCTCACGAAATAGTAGTAGAGCAAGCAAAAGAATTTGCTGTGAAAAAAGGCATTGAAAGCGATCAAACAGGAATATTTGGTGTTGAAAAACTCAACAAAGGGTCTTCCAATAACAAAATTATTAAACAGACAAATAAAAGTCGAACAAAGTGTTATTGCTGCAGAAAGCTAGGTCATATATCTAAAGATTGCTATTTCAAACACGATCGATGTAGACTGTGTAAAAAAATAGGTCACATGGCGAGAATGTGTGGAAATAGAACAGTTGACCAAGTTAACGGAAATAATATACAAAGTATTAATAAAACTAAATGTAATATTGTTATAAATAACGTTATAAATCAAGCACAGAAATTTATGACTACTGTGAAAGTTTATGGAAAACCCCTGTCAATGGAAATAGACAGCGGTAGTGGCATTTCTTTAATATCCGTAGCTGACTGGAATTCAATCAGGGTGGAAATAAGAGAGCCCCCTAGGCTTAGCTATACTAAGCTTAGAGCACTGGACGTAAATGGTAAAGAAATAAAAATTAAAGGTGTAGTCCAAGCTCAAATTACTAGTAATAAAGGCAACATTTCAATCTTGCCACTATATATTGTACACACCACCATAAACCCTCTCATTGGTCGTGACTGGTTTACAGAACTCGGAATTGAAATCTCATTGGTCAAAAAAATTGACAGTGAAAAAGACATAAAACATCGTTTCCCTAAATTTTTTAATGGCAAACCAGGAATGATTAAAACTAAACCTGTGTCACTGAAAATGTCACCAGAGGCTGTGCCAATAATTTGCAGACCTTGAAAGGTCCCTTTCGCACAAAAAGAAAAAGTAGTGAAAGAAATAAATGAGCTAGTGAAGAACGGTGTTCTAGAACCGTCAGAGGAGACAGAGTGGGCGACTCCGCTGGTCGTGATCACCAAACCTAACAGACAGATATGCTTGTGCGGCAATTATTGCATAACTGTCAACAAATCTCTAAATAAAACAGCCTACCCCATCCCAAACTCCTAGCATCACTGCAAAAATCAAAATATTTTGCTAAATTAGATTTAAATGCGGCCTTCCATCAAATTCCAGTAACCAATAAGGCTGCCGAAATTCTAACACTGACTACTCATGTGGGTCTATTTAAATGCAAACACCTCCCATTTGGCATAGCATCTGCTCCCAGTATATTCCAAGCAAAAATTGAAACTCTGCTTACTGGATGCGAGGGCGTTATCCCTTATTTTGATGACATATTAATTATGGCAAGATCAGAAAATGAATTGCATAGTCATCTAACTACTGTCTGTCAAAGGCTAGAAGAGTTTGGAGTGAAGTTAAATATGCAAAAATGCATATGGAAAGCCACTGAATTAAAGTTTTTAGGGCACATAGTCTCTAGCTCTGGGACAAGGCCATCTCCCGAAAAGGTCAAAGCAGTGTCAGAAGCTAGAAGGCCTAGTAATGTAAAACAATTGCAGGCTTTTTTGGGTTTGGTAAACTATTTTGAGAACTTCCTAGAAGGCAAAGCTCACATAGCCAAACCATTATATGAGCTACTGAAAAAGAATCAGAAATGGAAGTGGGAAGCAACACAAGAAAGAGCTTTTCAAAATACTAAAGCTTTACTCGTATCAAACAAATTACTGGTACACTATAATAGCGATCTTGAGATAACACTAATGACTGATGCATCAGAATATGGAGTGGGGGCAGTAATATGTCACCCAGCTCAATCTGGGGAATGTCCTATAGCATACGCATCGCGCACTTTGTCCAAAGCTGAAAAAAATTATAGTCAGCTGGACAAGGAAGCACTAGCCATAGTATTTGGAATTCGTAAATTCCACCAGTATTTATACGGTCGTTATTTCAAAATCATGACAGACCACAAACCACTTCTGGGAATTTTAGGCATCAAACAAACTCTGGAACACCTCAGCCCATGCATGTTGAGATTGATTAACATACTCTCTGGGTATGATTACAGTCTGGAATATAAAAAGGGAAAAACTATTGGTCACGCCGACGCGTTATCCTGAATGCCTGACAACTCAGAGAACACTACAAGCGAAATAGAAATCAATTACATTGACACGCTTCAAAGCCAGACTCTTAATAGCTGAAAAGTAGCAGCATGGACCAATGAAGACACTGGCTACAAATGGCTGATGGAGAAAATTAGAAGAGGCTAGCCAGCACAACGTCCTCCATTTTTGCACATAGAGCTATGGAAAGCTCGCGAAAAACTATCAATATGTAAAGGTTGCATTCTTAAAGGTGATCAGGTCCTAATACCAAAAATAGGCAGATCGCACATACTAAATTTATTACATGAAGGTCATCCAGGTTGTCAGGGCAAAAGTGTTAGCCCGTAGTTATGTATGGTGGCCGAGAATCAGCACTGATATAGAAACATTCATAAAAAATGTTCTAGCTGTCAGTCATGTGCAAAAGCACTCCCAGTGAAATATGAAGCATGGAAAGAAGCAGAGAAACCTTGGCAGAGAATTCACATTGACCACTGTGGTCCAATCCATGGACAATTATTTCTGGTAGTGGTCGATGCCTACTCAGGATGGTCAGAATATAAAACAGTGAAAAACACAAGTTCGGATGAGATACTGGACAAGCTCATGGAAATTTTTTCACACCACAGGCTACCAGAAACCCTCGTATCCGATAATGGAACCGGTTTCACGTCTGAAAAATTTGCCAAATTTATGCAGGAATGGGGGATTAAACACATCCTTACCCCCCTACCACCCCAATCAAATGGACTGGCTGAGAAAGCAGTACAAAGCTTAAAGTCATCCATGAATAAATTGGGAAAGGAAGACTCCAAGAGGCAGTTTTCATGGCATTGCTATATCAGCATTCCACACCCACAGCTAAAACGGGCAGATCACCTGCAGAAAAATATTTAGGCCGGAAGATATGTACAAAACTCTCAGCAATAATGCCATCAAAGGAGCATCAAATGCCGATTACAGTAAACAACAAATTTTCACCTGATGAATGAGTCTGGGTGAAAAATAATTTAAATAAATCGTGGACTCAAGCATACATTGTACGCCATTTAAGTAAACAAGTGGTTGCTGTCCGTATGGCAGATGGCAAAATATTACGTAAGCACATTAACCAATTGCACAAGAGTGCAATAACAGAATGCACTCGCAATTGTTTAAAAGTAATGATGACAAAGAAAATGATACTCACTATGAAATTAAAAGTGAAACAGAAATCATTACTGCTGACGAAGAAAATCAAAATAGTGAAGAAAATGAAATAGTCACAGATGGTGAAACTAAATCACCCCCACGCGCAAAGAGGAGAACAAAAATTCCCCTCTGCCTGAACGATTATGTGTTAAGTTCAGAGAAGAAGAAATGAAAAAAAAAATCTCTTTTTTTAAAAAAAGTATGTCGCTGAACTTGGGGGAGGCGTGCTATGTGTGTGTGTATTCACATATACATGCAATAATAATGTAACTATTATAAATGAATACAAGTATGTGTGTGTATGCTTATTAACAGATACACGCAATAATAATGTAACTATGACAAATATTCAGGTATGTGCGTGTATGCTAAAAGCATCACAATAACGATTAAGGTTGGTCAGAGATAACCAAACTGACCACTTTGTACCTCATGTCATGGGATGACCAATGGAAATAGAGAGTGTTACATCCAGGATGGTGGGAACAAACAAGGTCAGACTTGCTAGGTGAAGTTGAGGGATGGATGCGTTTTCCTGAGTGCACAGACACTACTTCACTTTCAGCTTGTCTCGCAGAGAGGTCTACCTCTGAATGTACTAAGGTAGACCTAGGGACCATTACAGGTCGTATAGACTTTATTATTATTTATTGTAAGCCTGCAGGCCTGTAAGACTAGAGTTGTATAATAATGTATTAGTCAGTTTATCTTTGTAATAATTGTATTATATATTGATCCTTGTATGTGTATTTATGTATATAAACCTATTAACTCCACTACCATGTTCGTGTGTTTTATTATATAATTACTTGTCACTGTTGAGAGCGATAAATCTCACTCAAACCTCGACCATATATATATCCGACTAGTACTGGATATTGCAATAGTCAAAAGTGCTCCTAAGTGGATAAAATTTCTAAAGTTATACTTTACATATATCTGATTACTCTGTTTATAAATATTCAATTATAAGATTACATATATTAATTTAAAGAAATACAGACATTGAATTATAATATTATTACATATATATAAATTACAACAATATAAATATTGTCAGGCAATAATTTATTATAAATAATTACTACTATATGTACTTGTGAAAAGAAAAATATTTTTAAAAAGTAAATTGTCTGCAAGAATTAAAAGTTGTAAATATCTCTTAAATGTGTTCTGAATGTCTTATTATCTATAAAATCTTATATATTATTCTTTTGCCATTACAAAGAAATATAAATTCTTCATAATATTATCTAAACTTTTAATAATATATTTTATATAATAGCAACACAGAAAAACGAAAAAAAAATATTAATATCAAGCATCACGTTAAAATACAGAGTGCTTTTAATCTAAAAGTTGCATAGAAATTTAGAAAATAGCAATATTTTTTTAAAAATAATTTTAGTTAGAAATCATTAGAGCAATCAATAAAATTATAATTAACATTTCATAATATTGAATAAAAAACTGTTTTGAATAATAATATCTTTTATTTTCTTACAAAATATCGCTTTTAAAACAAAAAATATAATTACTTTTATATAAAAATACTTATTTCAGTATTCACAGATATTTTCTAGTTAGATAATTTTATTAAGCAATTAAAAATCATGAGTAAAAAAAAAAATTGGTAGAAGCACCACAGAAATTAGCAATAAACATAAAATGAACAGGAAATCTTGAGAATTTGAGATACTTTTAACAAATATTTTTTGCATATGAAACGCAGATGTAATTTTTAAACAAATTACAGATAGTTAACAATTATTCAACTCTAAAATAATTGTGGTGACTTTATAGAACATTTCTATTTGTAGTAAATCTTTTACAAATATAATTGAAGATTGTTCATCACTACTAGAAATATTTTTACTTTCTTAATCAGTTACTAAAAGAATTGTTTTATATAATTCCTTTGATTTTCTAGCAGTTTTGGCTGTCCTGCAATCTCCATCAGAGCTGCAACATTTAAAAATATAATCATATAACCATTATTCTATATACATTATAAAATACATATTTTACATTATTATTTATAAGCATATTTTATTTTTAACCTTATATTTTTACTTTCCTTATTTTCTAATTATTATTTCATTATTATTTCTTTACGATTTTTACTTTCCTTTTATTTTTTACCTTTTCTTTCTATTTATCATTTTTACATTTCTCTCTAATATATTTTTATCGCCTTTTATTTTACTTTTAATCTTACAAATTGAAATCCTTTCCTTACTTTTTATTATATATCTATACTTATGCATTTATTAATAATTTTTATTCCTATTTCTGTCATTTTTTATTCTCTTTTATAATTTACTTATTTATTTTAATCCCCTTTTAAATAACATTTTTCTTTCTTTTTAAATTTATAACTGACTCTTTGTCAAAATCCTTGATCTCTTTTTATATACTCCTTTAATACAACTTCCTCTATTATAAATTTCTTTAACTTTTTATCCTATTTGTAAACCTTTTATTTTACAAAACTTTATATACTGTATATATTTTTTCTCTATTATTATTAATATTCCTATAAAAATAATGACTTTACCCCCCCCCCAATCACTCTCTTCTTAATTAATATAGCTTCTTTTATTTTTCTCTCTCTTTTATTAGTATATTCAATCATTCTTATGCAACCTCTCTCAAATATATGTTCTGTTTCTATAGCATGCATAGAAATTGGTGATTTTTTTATCATATCTATTCTGAATCAATCTTGTGTAGATTGAATTTTTTGTTTCTCCTACATATTTAGTTTTTATCTTATTATTCTTACATGATCTCCATTCTATCTTATATACTCCATTTATATGTTTTTCTATTTCTTTAACAAATTTATTGTCTAATATATCCATTAAATTTCTCCTTTTTTATTTACTATCTTATATTTAATTACATTATATTTTTTATTAATTTTTTAAATAATTTTATTAATGCTTTTTACTATATTATTACTACATGTTTTGGCATCTGTATATTTATTCTTTTTTATGCTATCTTTCTTACATTTTCCATTCTCTTTGTTATTTTCTCCTTTGTATCTTTTTCCTGATATTTTTACATTTTTCTCTATTATTTTCTCTGGATATTCATTCTCTTTACACTTTTTATCTATTAATTCTACCTCTTTCTTATACTTTTCTTCATTTGAGCAATAATTAATAGCTCTATATATTTTTGAACTAATACTACTTATTTTATATTTATTATCCACATTACAATTCCAATTCATTATATTAGTGTGCACATTCATTTTCTTATATACTGATGTTTCTCTTTTACATTTTCCCTTCTCATATTATTTCTTTAATAATATATCCAAATATAACAATTTATTATATTTTCCTGTCTCTACTGTAAATTTTATATAAGTTGTCATGTTTGGATATATTATTAAAGAAATCGTATGAGAAAGGAAATACAAAATAAAGACATTACTATATAAGAAAAGGAATGTGGATAATAATATAATGAACTGGAATTCTAATGTGGATAATAAATATAAAATAATTAGTATTAGTTCAAGAGTATATAGAACTATTAATTATTGCTCAAACGAAGAAGAAAATAAGAAAGAGATTAAAGAGTTTAAAGAGAATGAATATCCAGAGAAAATAATAGAGAAAAGTGTACAAATATCAGAAAAAAATATAAAGAAAAAAATAAAGAAGAGATGGAAAAATGTAAGAAAGATAGCATAAAAATGATGAATATATGTGTTAAAACATATAGTAATAATATAGAAAAGAGCATTAATAAAATTATTTAAAAATTAATAAAAATATATAAGATAGTAAAGAAAAAAGAAAAAAAGGAATGAGGAATAGAACAGCATATAAATAGAATATGTGGGATAGAATGTAGATCATATAAGAATAATAATATAAGAACTAAATATGTAGGAGAAACAAAAAGTTCAATCTATACAAGATTGATTCAGCATAGGTATGGTAAAAAAATCACCAATTTATATGCATGCTATAGAAACAGTACATATATTTGAGAGATATAGCATAAGAATGATTGGATATACTAATAAAATAAGAGATAGAAAAATAAAAGAAGCTATATTAATTAAAATGATAAAACAAAATTAAAATAGAGATGGAGTGTAAAGACATTATTTTTATAGGTTTATTAGTAATAATGTATAAATATAAAGTTTTGTAAAATGAAAAGATTAAAAACAGGATAAAAAGTTAAAGAATTTGATAATAGATGGAGTTGTATTAAATGAGTATATAAAAAGAGGCTAAGGATTTTGAAAAAAAGAGTCAGTTATAAATTTAAAAAGAAAGAAGTTTATACAAAAAGGTGATTAAAATAAATAAGTAAATTATAAAAGAAAATAAAAAATAAAGATAGAAATAGGAATAAAACTTATTAATAAAAGAATAACTATAAATATAAAATAAAAAGGAAAGAAAGGAACTACACTTATAGGTATTATTAATAAAAGAATACATATAGATATATAATAAAAATGAATGAAAGGAATTACACTTATAGATATTAAAAGTAAAATAAAATGGTGATAAAAATATATTAGAGAGTAATGTAGAATGATAGGAACAAAAGCTGAAAAATAAAAGGAAAGTAGAAACAGTAAAGAAATAATGATAAAATAATAATTAGGAAATAAGAGAAGTAAAGGTGTAGATTAAAAATAAAATATGATTATGAAAAATAATGTAAAATATGTATTTTTATATGTATATAGAATAATGGTTATATGTTTATATTTTTAAATGTTATACCTCTGATGAAGACTGCAAGACAGTTGAAACTGTTAGAAAATTAAAGGAAATATATAAAAAAATTGCATTAGTGTATGTATGGAGATTTATAAAAACTAATATATATGTATATATAAAGGAATGCAAAAAAGTAAAGGAGAAGATATAAGGATAATAATAGTAGATCATAAATTAAATGTGAATTGTATTTTTATAATAACTATTGTTAATTGGTTCTCCAAGACGTACATCTTAAACCTCCTATATCTATTACATCTTCCGAATTGCCCAGAATTTTAAATGAAGAAGTGAGACATGCAATTAACTGTATGAAGAAAGGAAAGGCTCCAGGAAATGATGGAATTATAATTGATATATTAAAAGAAGCAGGTGAAGAAATAGAAACAATTTTAGCAAAGTTATATACCAAATGTCTAAATGATAAAGATGTACCGGAAGATTGGAAGAATGCAGTAATAATATTAATATTTAAAAAAGGTGATAAAGAAGATATTAGAAATTACAGACCTATCAGCCTTTTATCAGTTTTATATAAAATTTTTACCAAGATAATTACAACTCGTCTACAGAGAACTTTGGATTTCCACCAACCAAGAGAACAAGCTGGATTTAAAAGTGGTTTTAGTACAATAGATCATATCCAGGTATTGAGAGAAGTCATAGAAAGGACAAACGAATATGAGTTGTCATTATGTTTTGGATTTGTTGATTATGAAAAGGCATTTGATTCTATACACATTTCTTCAGTGATTAAAGCATTGGATCATCAAGGTATAGATCCAGGATATTGTCATATTTTAAAGAATATTTATAAAAATGCAACAGCAACAATTAGATTACATAATAATACTGGAAAAATCAACATTGAGAAAGGTGTAAGACAAGGTGACTCCATATCTCCAAAACTCTTTACAGCAGTACTGCAAGAAGTATTTTGTGGATTAAAATGGGAAACTAAAGGAGTGAAAGTAAATGGAGAGTATTTAAGTCATTTAGATTTCGCAGATGATGTAGTTGTTTTTGCAAATAATGCTTCAGAGCTGCAGGAAATGTTGCAGAAGTTAGCAGATGAAAGTAGAAAAGTAGGACTAAAGATAAATGTTAAAAAGACTAAAGTAATGTTTAATCGATTTGCTCAAAATATGAAAATAAAGATTGATTATGAAGAATTAGAAGAAGTTAACAGTTACAAATACCTTGGTCAGATTATTAATACAGATGGAAACATAATGGAGGAAATTAACCATAGAATTAAACTCGGTTGGAGTGCTTTTGGTAGAAATAACTTGATACTAAAAGGAAATATGCCTATGTGTTTGAAAAGGATGGTTTTTAACAAATGTGTTTTACCAGTTCTTACTTATGGATCTGAGACTTGGACACTTAATAGAAGAGCAATACAGAGACTTCAGACCACTCAAAGGAGTATGGAGAGATGTATGTTGGGAGTAACAAGAAGAGATCGAAAACGCAATGTATGGGTAAGACAACAAACAGGTGTTACTGACCTTATTGAAAAAAATAAAAGATTGAAATGGAATTGGGCTGGACATATTGCTAGAAGAGATGATAATAGATGGATAATTGAAATTTTAAACTGGATTCCAAGAGATTGTAAAAGACCCAGAAAGAGACCACATGTGAGATGGATGGATGAAATAAGAAAATATGCAGGGGTGTTGTGGAGAAGAGAAGCTAAAGATTGGAGAAGATGGATTAAACTTGGAGAGATCTTCATCCTGCAGTGGATTGATAATGGTTGATGATGATGATGATGATGACAGAACATTAAGATCTAGTAATTTAAAATTTATTAAGTAAATTTACTATCCCTTTTATTTAACAAAAAAAAAATGAAATTTAGGCCTGAGTAACTGGAACCAGTATCAATCAAATATTTCCATAATATAGAAGACTTTTGTGGATGTTTAGATTATTTTAAACCATATACTAAATTGAGTAAATTCTTTAAAAACTTGACTTTTCATCATATGTAATCAAATTAGTATTTAATAACTGAAACTTATTGTGTTGACTCAATACTATTTCAGCATTATCCTTTATTTTTCATCACATTTACAACATTTATTGTAAACTTTAGTAAATAATAAATGCAGATGATAGTGCTTAAAAAAATCCTTATCAACTGTTGTCCTATTCAATATCTCCAGACTAGTTTCAAGCTTATAGCTTTTATAAGTAAAAAGCTTTGGATCTTGAACCAGTAACTGATAAGATCAAATGCACTTTCCCTTTGCCAGCTGTCATTTACTTTTCTGTTTTACTGTGAAGCTATCATCCCAAATTGGAAAACATATGTTTCAATCTAAATCAACTTGTCTATATAGTCAGATAAAACAGAAAATATTTCAGTTTCTAAATATTGGTGTGTAATTAGTTTTTAACAATTATAGACATCTTTATTCTGTGGTCAGGAGTAATACAAAATCACTCAATGTTGTTTTGGCAGCATTCTTTATTTTTATGATATCAACACAAGTAAAATGGTTTAGAGAAAAGCATTTAAATTGAGATAATAAGTTGATAGTAAAACAGAAAGGTAAATGGTGACTGACAGAAGATAGATGCATACTTTTCCAAAATCTAAAACTTCTTTCTGATGAAAGTGATAAGCTTGAAACTAGTCTGAGAATACTAAATAGGACAACATGGGATAATGATTTATTCAACACTACTATCTGCATCTATTATTTACTTAATCTTATAGTAAGTAGCATAGATTTAGTGAAGAATAATGAATGCTGCTGGAATAACATTAATTAAACTGATGTTATGTGATAGATTCATGTGATATTTTATTACTTTCATTGGTTTCATTTAATATTATTTTAAAAATCACTTCTCAAAAACTTCAAGACATCCTTGTGTATATTTATTTTAATTATTATTAAGTCTTATTCATTATTACTTCTTAATACACAATTTAATTTATCAATCTCTTGATTATTCATCCACAAATGCAAATATTACTTTTCTAGTTAAATTATCACTCAATTGTAAATATAATATTCAGGTTTTCTTCTAACAAATTGTGAATCTAAATAACAATAAAAAAATGAAGCAAAAATTAAATAAATTTAAAAAATTTAAATGGACTGCACAATTATGTATTGTTTTTCCAAAATATTAAAATAATCCAATTGTTTTTCAAAAAAAATGATTTTTTGTTAGATTTAGATATTATTTCAAATGTCTTTGATGTACCTTTCTACTCAGTTTCACACAGTTCATAAAATAATTAAGTATTACAGTATAAACTTTATTTATTTTTGGAAGATATGTGAATTAATGATAACCTCCTCAGAAGCACTAATGTCATTTTTCTTATTTGGATGAAGCTCGTTAACATTTTAATTAGTAAAATTCTTTTCTTGTTTTGTAGGAATGACAATAATACTATTTTTTTTACATATTAAAAACTTTAAAAGTGCTTTTTGTAGAGTTTTTTACACAAGATCATTCACTCAGGTTGGGATATATTGTAATAGCTCATTGTCTATGCTTATATTGGTATTTTTATTATAGAAATTAATAAACGAGTCTTTCTCTTATTATAAAAATTCCTTTACATCTATATTTTTTCACAAATGCACGAAGAATGTCAACAATAAGACTAAACTAAATTAACATAATAAATCTAATATGGTCATATATTACTTTCAAAATACCAGTTATCATGTTTTTAGTTACTTTTCTCTTAATTCAGCATAACTATTTTGTCTAAAATTAATAGTAATTTTTATATCAATATTTAAGGTTTCTTCAATTATTTTTACTCCACAATATTATCAAAAATCAGAGTTTTTATTTTTATAAAATTAAACATACAAAAGTTATTATAATTATATAAAAAAAAAAGTTATAAAAAAACTTATTGTATAAAGTTGTACAATTTTACTTGATATAAGGAATTATAAAAATATCGATTGACTTTACAATTTTGTTTACATAATGGAGAAAGAATGCATCAAATAAAAATGGAATAATAAATATAATACTCCATTAAAAAGTAAATAAATATAAATAATAGATGAACAAATGCATATATAAAATATATAATCCTAAAAATTGATTCAATAAAAATATGAATATAACAATAATATATAAATTAATTGTTAGATAGATAATATTATTAGCAAAAAATTAAAAGATATAAAATCGGATTACATTACTTACAGCCACATAATTATAAGAACAGTTGTCATGTGTTTGAACATCAAAAGTAAGAAATGTCAAACTAATACTATGATAAACATCAGTCTTGATGACCCATGAACAATCGGTAATGGCAGGATACTTATCTGGATATTTAGGAGATGTGATATTACCAGAAGGCAAAAAAAAATATCCACCACATTCTAAAATAATATTTTATAAAATGGAGATAAATATAACTTATTATGTGATTTTTTTGAGAATGAATAAAATTAAGAAATTAATTTGACAATAAATATTGCTTTAATTAATGTAAATGAGTTTCTTAGTATAACATATATAATCATTGTAAATGCTTACACAAGATCACATATACTATGATCTAGGTTTTCTTATAATTGCAACTTTTTTTAAGTTATCCCCTCTTAATCACATAATTATTGTAAACATTATATAGCAATGAAAAGTATATATTATTATATACTTACAACAATAGTACCAAGCTAAAATAGATATTTTTTTCTATTTATAATTAATATTGTTATATATCAATAATATATACAAAAATATATTATTTCTTTATACACACACACACACACATATATATATATATATATATATAGTACAGGGCACCATGTAAACATCTGTACTTGGTACACCACCAGGCTACTATTGAGCCTAGATGAGTGTTATAATTGCAAAGAATGAGATAGAAGTATAGATGAATTAATGAAAAATAGGGAGTTTAAGAACTAGAGTGGAGAGTAAAAGAGTTTAAATTTATTTAAAAGTAAACAGAATATTGGTATGAGTTAATTTACAATAACAGCAAGGAAAGTAGTTTATGGTCTAAGATTCGAACAAGATTGTTAGCAACAAGGGAATATACACATAAATGGAGGAATGTGGGTGATTTAGTCTGCAATTTAGATAAGAAAGGCATGTAAAATATTAGGCATCTGTTAATTGAATGTAAATACTTACAAGCAGAAGGATACAAATAATGATGTTTTGGGAAAATAAATATAAACAAAGTGATTATACAGAAAATGGGTTCTTGGTTTTTATGCTGGGTTTGGAAAAATATAAGGGGAATCTAGATATAAATACCATAGAGTGGATAAAGATAATGTTGTGAAAATGGGATACAGCATGATAGAAAAGAATATGGGAAAAACTTAATGAGAAGAATGAAAGATGAAAGTAAGGTGGCTAACAGGTTTTTCTAGGCATAGTTGTTGAGAGATTCCTATTTTGGAGAAGCTATATTACAGCACATGCATCACATTCTAGAAACTTTAATTGGGTGACTAGATATCCAATAAGGATGATGAGCATATGATAATTGGAACATTTTAATATAATATTGCTCCTGATGCTAGCTGAGTTTAGAGTATGAGACTTCTGACTATTAAACAATTGCTAGACAGACAACAGCACACAAACAACAGTCAAATTAAATTAATAATGACAAAATTTATTAGTAAATGAATAAAAAAAATAGAAAATCAAAAAATAAATACTTCATTTATGGTTGTTTTAATAGAGTACTTTATTTACTAAAAAACCACCATGGTTAATTTGTTCTTCCCTTTTTTAATTAATTTTAATACTAAAGTAATTTTTTGGAAATGGTTCTTCAGATATATATAAAAATAACTTACATTCTAAATAAAAAAAAACCTTTAATTTACTGAACCTTATGTTTATACATAAATGACTACTACTAAGACTTGTGTGTGACAAGATCCATACCACTGGATAATTAGATGAAAATAATAAAGGCCATTAGATAGGATAAAAACATGAGAAGCTACTTCTAAACTTGCCTATTCATAAGTAACAAGGTCAGCAATTCAAGCAAAAACACAGATTAAAAAAGAGTATAAAAACATGAGCTTGTCCAAAACATTGTGGACCAGAAACTACTAAGGATTCACCAATATATAGTGATAAGTATGACCAAAAACAAGGCATAGGGATCTGTTCTAAAGCTAGTTCTTGCAAGAGTAAATAAACTGCAATTCAAACAGTAAATGATTCAGGTTTTAGAAGACAATATCAAATAAAATCAGCTTGGTAGAAATATAGCTAACACAGGTGCAGTAAAAAAAAAAGCTCTATAAATCACTAAAATAACAGTGGTCTTTCTATAGATTTATTTTATGCCTTCCTCTCTCCGCAAATTGATATTTTTGTTTCTAAATATAATAGCATATATGTAAATATCAAAATATCTTAGAAAATGTAAGCTCTCGTAGACACATATATGTGTAAAAACTGAGTATATAATTCTCAAATGCTATTTTAAAAAACAGTTAATTTTTACTATTTTAAGGTCTGATTCTAAACTTCAGACTTACTTTTATTAGCTAAAAAAGAAAAAAACATTTAGACATTTAATATTTGAGAAGAGGGGTGGAAAAGAATCGGAAAATTCTACAAAGATAATAAACTTATTCTAAAATTAAGATCTTCATTAATAATTGTCAAAACTCTTAACGAATGAAGAGAATTTCTTCAATGTAATAAATAGCCTAATTTAATCCATACTCAAAAACTAAAACATTCATAAATGACTTAATAATATGTCATAAAATAATACATACATAAAAATAGATTATTAATCTAATATTATTGTAAAAATGTACATATATGTAATAAATACAAATGTAATCACATTTGGCTTACTGAATATATAATAAAGTTCATATTATTATTAAAGTCCATCAGCCTGTCACTTTGCTTTTTAAAAAATCATTGAATGATGAGTACATACTTTGGCAAATTTGATAGGTACTTTTTGATAACAGTCAATTGAGAGAGAGGCTTCAATCTAGGTTGACATTTTAGGAGGTTAACTTTCTATGAATTTAGGACATGCTGGGGGATGAAGTTAGGCTCACAGCATTGAGTCCATCTTGGTGAGATGTCTAGCTTTTATATTTTTGGAGAATGTTACTAGAAATGATTTGTAGGTTCATTTTTATAAAATGGCAAGCTACCTGCCATGCACAAATTACAGGGCATTAATAAAACTAATTTTGAAAGATTATTGGTGATGAGTGCAGCTTTTGTAGCAGAATAAAAAGCTCCAGTGTCTTAAAACCGAGCACAAATGAATGAAGCAATGTGTATAAAGAAGCTTAAAATAAAATCTAAGGACACAATAAATTTTGGGGAGCTTTTATAAGATTTGTATTTGATTGTTTTCTCACACACATTAGACTTTCTTAAATTTACATTTTTAGATAAGCCAGGTTTTTTCAATTAAGAAATTCTTGTACATATTTCAAATAAGCCAGGTTCACACTAATTAATTTGATTACATGACTCACCTAGACAATGCTTAATTTTAGATTTTTTTTATCATAACAGATTTGAACATTTTGGAGATCAAGCTTTGTTGTATACAATATTAAAAATAATCTTATACATAAGTAGAACTTACTATAAATTCATTTTCATATAAGATAAAATATTACATTCCATTAGTTTAAAAAAAATTACATATTTATGTGTGTGTATATGCATGTGATCACACTTTTATAACACATGTTTAATTTTTTAAAAATTATAACATTTTCTAAATTAATTTAAAAGTAAAATTTTAGCTGAATCCACTTATTTGACTCTATATATATTTCAGATATAGCAAAGTTAGTCTCAATATACTAAAACGGAACGAACAATTTTCATCATTAGATATAATGGTTAGAAAAGATTCTCATCATACACCCCCCCCCTAATACCTATCATACTAGTCACGCCAGTCACTAATTCGATCTTTAGCGGTGTGTAGTCCCACTACACATCGTGCATCCACGTTGGTCACCAGATATAATGGACAGAACAATTACAACTAATCCCCAAACATTGCAAACACCAGATGTAATGGATGGTCAACTAACTTGCAGACTGTACTATTATGCAGATGTAACAATATGGTAAGGGAATAAGTTAATATACTCTAAATTATTACCCCATATGAAACAATCTGCAAAGACCTACCAGGCTTAGAAGGGAAGAAAGTTGCATCCAACTATGTTCAGACTGAGGGTCATCTGATAAAGTGCTAATGAGAACCCAATGAAATGCTTAACCAATGATTGCATACCCTTTAATTGACTAACTCTATCCCTATTTAATAATATTAAATGCAATTTAGGTTAGTTCATCCACTTTCCCCCTTTTTAATTCCATTATTCCCTAATATTCAAGCCCAGAGAGAATATTGCTTTTAACTCCTTTATCAGGTATGAACAGATATACACAGCAATTCCTGCACAACTAGCATTTATAATATTTTCTTTATTTTCAAGTTTTTACATAATAAGAAAAATAGATGTGTGTGTGTGTACAATTATTTATAAGCTGTGGAATGTCACGACAACTCAATAAACCAGAGATCGGAATAATATAAACTCTCAAACATTTATTAACAATAATAAATATCAAGTATAACGACAATAGTAATGATAAAAAAAATAAAAATAAAAAATTTAATAATCATCATATGTACATGTGTCACAAGTGAACCTCTACCATCTTACTAATTAATTATTCTCTAGATCCAACCCTTATACCCCATGGTAGAAATCCACATATGTCACTCATTCTCTGCAAATCATAATTATATAGAAAAATCAACTTTAGTTATTTAATATAATTGAGATGCTGGCTAGCTAAATTATATATTTACAAATGATAATCTATTTAACAAGTTTCCCCAATTTATATATATGATAGAGACAGATCCCAGTTGATTAGTCAAACATACTAGAAAATATACGTACATGGTTAATCACAAAACAAAACATATAATATGTATTCTGTATGTGTTGTAATTTAACCTATATATAAATTTAAAGAATCTTACCTCAATATTTATGTGGATGACCTGATGTGAAGCAGGTGTTATTACCTAAATTTTATTTATAATGAAAATATAAAAAAAATATCAAAATGAATAATCCCCCCCTTTTTCATCTTTGCTAATTCTGAAAAATGAGGCTTCAGCATCAGAGTGTGAAAATACATAGATAGTATAAATAAAAGAAAAGAAAATAATAATAAAGAAAAATTTACAATATTGATTCTTTGATTAAAAATTGTAATTGGAACAAAGTTTATAACAATCATCATAATAAAAGTAGTAGCAGCTGATAATTAGGCAAGTTGTTCTTCAAAGCAGTTTCACTTAGTAAATCATTCTCCTTAGCAAGGACAGATATGTACAATGGTGTCTCCTGTAGTTGTGTTTAATGGTAAACATCTTGATCCTCATTTGATTCACCATAATGTGTTCCAATCCTTGTTTATTTTGGACTGAAGGCATCTTCTTGTGTGTTTACAATAAAGCAGAAATATATATATATATAGATATAATGCAGCTGGAAGAAAAATACCATGACACACAATAGCATGTTTTGCTCTAGCCCATTATCATATTAAAGTATATTTTAATAATTGTTTATAATCATATATTTTTTATTAATAATATTGAAGTGCTTATATATATATTAAGAAAATTATTTCATTTTTCTTTCTTCTCCAATTTTTAGCATATTTAATTCTCGTTATTGTTTTTGAAAAGATTTAAAAAAAATTCTAATTTACTCCAACAACTTTTTAAACACGATTTAATTATTTAAGAATTAATCAGTTATTCTTACTTCTTTTCACTTTCTGTCCCTTGAATTTGATAAACTTTTAGTTACAGTATTCGATTTTTAAAATGTTTATAATTTAATTAAAAGAAAAAGTAAAATTCCATGTTAACGTTCTAAATTTTTAATTTTAATTGCTGTCTTTTGTTACATTTGTTATAACAATAAGAAGGATTTGTAAACTGTCTTTTGTTTTTATACATTTCATTTCACACACGTAGATTTTCAGGAACGCTGATATCTTTAACTGCCTATTGTTTAAATACATTTAGATTTATTATAAATAAAAAAAAATATTAAAATAATAAAATCAGTTTCATTTTCACACATATGTACCCACCTGATTAACCTCAAGTCATCCCACATTTTATATATATTCAATTTTAAATTTAAAAAAATATATACATTACAGTTTATTTAATCAAATAGTTTTATATATATACAATAGTACTTTGTAAAATACTGATCGTATTTTATTTTATAAATATAATAATTTATTGTGTATTATATGTATATAGGTAATAATAATAACAAATAATAATCTTCCCACTATTACTATAAATTCCAAATGGATTGGGTTCAATAAATATGCTTGATTTTTTTTAGAAATGTGTGCATTGTAAGCTATCCTTTACAACCCCCTCTCCTTACAGGGTTAGAATTTTAATATGTAATGAAAATTTTAACACTTACACCAGGTTTGCATTTGAAGATTGATGGGTTTTTTTCAACAAATATAAGAAGGGTAGTGAAACCTTATTTTACTGTTTTCTACACTCAACCACACAAATTGCTTTTTATTCTTCTCTATTCACCCTCATCAAATACTTTTCAAGGTGGGATTCAAACATAGGTTGTTGTTTTTTTTTAAAAAAAACTAATGACGGTTATGTTTTGAGCACACTAATAAAAATGTGTTTCTGTTTCAGTTAGCACTTTTTTTTCTTGTTATCCTCTATCCTGCTCCTATGGAGTCTTATTGGATTTCCTTTGAGGACTAACAGAAGATTGGAGCAACTATCACTTAATGTGGTTTAACTCTCTTAAATAAAGTGGCTCTAAAGTATCCTAATATCTGCTTTGGCATCCGTTAGGGAATACTCTCATTATATTTTTAACCTAACTTCATAATATCTAATTTTTTTTTACTTATCAGCATTCATTATTTTTTAAAACATATCAGTTGAGTATGACAATTCTACAATTACTAAGATTGTCCATAGTATGGTTTCATAATTCGGGTATTATATGTGCCCCTAACTTGTCCTTCCATATCCAAACAAAATGCATTAGGACTCGATTGTTTAACTATTGTGTAAGGTCATTCATATAGATGGTAAAACTTACTGTACTTATTTTCAATTTGCTTACTAATATGAGGTTTTTTTTTATTAAAACTTGATCTCCTACTTTAAAAGTATGAAAAGTTCCAGTCTTATTTTTGTTCCTTTTATTGGCCTTACTTACCAATCGAAGATATGCTTTATGCACATTTTCCTCCATACTACTTTGTTTATATCTAGTCATAGGTTGATATTTAGTGAACAACATGGGAATTGATTGATTAAAATGTAGTTCAATGGGTGTGAATCCAGTGGATTCATTCACACTCCAATTGATATAATTAACTATCTGGTCTATCTGTCTTATCAGATCATTTTCTTATACTATCATAAGTTATATATATATATATACCTACTTACACCATTTGAGTTATTCATTCATTTATTTATTTTTTTCTCAAAAAAATATATATATCTCTTGAGCATTCATCCATTGTGAAAAGTCCATTTTATGTGTCCAAAGTTGCATCATTTGAAGTCCTTCCCTTATTATGTACTTTTTCTTTTAAGTACTGTCATTTATATGCCTCATAAATGTGAAGGGTCCTTCATAAGTGTTACATAACTTATGGAACTGAAAACCTTTCTGTTTGATGAACTGCATCATGGTCATCTCTATTCTCATCATATAATTTTCTATGTTTTGATCATCTTGTTGATTATGGAAAGACTCTAATTTCTATAACGCACAGCTAAGATGATCAAATTCACCAATTTCTTTAATGCCTTCAACAATGGCATTTGTAATGTGACAGTTTTCTCCTAAGAAAGCTGTTTTAACTTGTAACAATCCATCCTTGTTATTGTTAATATGCTCACAATTTCATGTCTGGAAAACATTTTATCCTTGTTTCGATGGTAAACACGAATGTGCTTCAATGATCTCAAATATGTGTCAAATCATTTATCATTGCACATTCTTTCATATACTCTATCATGGCATCTCCAGAGTATGATGTGTCATCAACTCCTATGGCTTCATCATTTAACTCAGGATCAATCTTGAAACCTTGTGATCTTTGTATCACTTCATTATTGAGAGTATCATTCAATTGCTTTTCTCTCAATTTAAATTCAGTATATTGAGTACTTAAATTAGTCTGGGTTTGTTGTGTTTCAACAACTAATGTACCCTTACTCAGTTGGGATTCAGTGATTCCAAATCTCTGGGTAATGTTTTTATCTAAGCATTTTATTTTTTGTCCTAAGGTTTCTATCTCCACATTTTGTTTGGTAAAATTTTGCTCCAACTCCATATGGATAATTTGTATTCCCATCTGAACTTCATCTTGGTGCCTCTGTTGATTTTCATGCACTTCTTCCTTAAAATTTTCTTGGTTCCTGCACACCTCATCATATTTTGCATTCAATTGTTGACACTGGATTTAAAATCATCTATTCACTGTTGGCATTTTCTATTCTTTTCATCAATTTCATTCCTCATCTCCAACATTCCTTGCTTCAATTCAATATTGTCTTTCTGAATATTTCCTAATTTAAAGGAAATTTGTCCCATATCTTCAGACAGCTTAATTTCAACATTATCAACTTTTGTTTCCATTTGTTCTTTTATATCATTCACATCCTTCTTCAATTCTTCCTTTATTTTATTTACATCAGCCTTGGTTGCATATTTTCCAACTTACTATTTATATCACTTTTTATATTCTCCATATTGCTATTTAAATCACTTTTCATATTCTCCATATTGCTATTTATATCACTTTTCATTTCATCAGCCTTGATTGCCATATTCTCCATCTTGGTTGCCATATTCTCCATCTTACTATCTATATCACTTTTCATATTCTCCATATTGCTATTATTACTATTCATATCACTCTTCATATTCTCTTTCATACTATTGATATCACTCTTCATCTCCATGATTGCTTGGATTAGTTGTACCAATGTTGCAGGGTCTTGCATAGCCTGAGTTATTCCCACTTCAGGCACTTGAACAATCTCACTGGGAGAAATCATCTGAATTTGAAAAACTGTTTGACTTTCTTCCTGCATTTGTGGGGATTGTTCAACTTCCAGAATAGACCCCCCAGGTATCTGAATCATCACAGATTCTACCCTATTACTGGTAGTATCATCTACCATCTCATTGTCACTACTATCTTTCCCTATCTCCAAATTTTTTGATTCCATATTACTTAATTGTTTACCACTTCGGGTTATCATTAAATATTTATTTATTTGCAAATTATTTATAAAATAGTTATTTATGAAACTATAAATAATCACATGCCACAGTGCATCATTCCACTTCCAACCATTGCATTTATCTTTACCTTTTTTTCTAGTTTTTAATAGATCTACTTTTTAGCCTATGTCCTTTTACACGCCTAACTCTATTATTCAATTATCATTTATTAATCACTTAACTATTTATCATCGGTCTCTGTTTATTGTCCAATTCTCTATATTTCCAATTTACACTCAATACTTTAGATCTCTTATTGAAAATTGATTCAAGTTTATGTGATCTATTTATTATCCCTATTACTATTATTTTTAATGAAGGTGCTAGTTGTTTTCCATGTGCATTAAGTTCATATGGGTTTATGTTGATAGAAACATATCAAATAAAATATGCTTTAATATTTTTTTTTTAAAAATTTAAATGCCAGTCCAATTAGAGTATATTCATACCTAACATACTGGATACCAGAAATAACTATTGGTAAATACATTTGAATACATTTACTCGGAGAGTATGTATGCCCAAACAATAGCTATAAAGTATATAACTAGCGTTACATTTCCAGGACATAGCTTCTTCTTGGCTGTTGAGTTCAACATCACGTCCAAAGCACTTTTTTGTTTGTGTATAAACATGGGCACCAGCTGTTTATTCTAAAAGAATAGACAATGCACTTTGAACAGTGGCCACTAACTCAACACCTAAATCCACAACTAGCTTAGCTATTTGTAATCACTAACATATTATACATAATTAGTGGTTAAGACTTGATAAAAGAATTGTAAAAGGAATTTATAAAAAAGAATTGATAAAAGAATTTGGTAAAAGAATTGACCGACAAATAAAGTTTAATTTTAAAGATAATTTATTAACTAACATTAATCAACATTAAATATTTTATAACACACATATATTTTAAATTAACACACTATAATACAGCACAAATTACATTTAACATCGATAAATTATCTCACATTCACAAACACACACATCAATAGTTCATTTTATGCATGCTTAAGAGAGTTCATAGATTCACACGAATTAATGCAATGCAATGGCTATTACCGTATAATCAAAATAAGCAAATGTTTTTACCTAGGCTTTTGAATGTAGATGTAGAATTTTGTTCTCTTTGGTGGTTGCTTTTGGTGAGAATATTTCCATTATGAATGCTTCCAGCCAGCTGGGACTTTTCCTTGATGAGTTTCATTATTCTTCGTGACTATTATTATCAGAGACAATTAGATATTGATGGAGATTTCTAAGTTGTTACACTGACATTATTTCACAGGCAGATCTTGCTGTTTTCATCAGACTTTTAGGCTGTAGAGAGGCGTGAATTCCCAAAATCTTCTCAGCAATGCACTTTGTTTCTTAACTGATTCAATTAATTTCTGAACTCAACTTAATTTGTGAACTGCACTCACTCAATTAATTTGTGAACTGAACTACTGTCCGATAAAAAAAAGTCTATTTATACCTGCGATGTGTTGTCCTTGTAATATCTCCAGAAAAGATCTGTTGTCGAAATTCCAGTGATAATCATTTGATAAACATGTTTTGGAAGATTGCTTAATTAGTAATAGCCATGCAAAATGTTGTTTTATATTAATAGTTAATTAATAGCCATCGCCGTGTTTTTAATGATAATCTTCTTTATCTTTCATTTATTTATAACATTTATTCTATTGTTGACAATCGCACATATATACACATGTATATTACTAGTTTAAAGATTACTTTTTCTTTAATTAAACTTAAATGAAAAGAGATTTGTATTTTTTAACTTTTTAAATTATATTTTTATGAATACTAATAAAAAACTCTTTATTTCCTTTTATAAACCTTTAGTTTAATTTCTCTAACAAAACATCCCTCTTCCCTTCTGATTAATTAACTGCAGCTCTTATTTCAGAAACTAACAATAGAAACTATTTGATTCTTATCTTTTTGAAAACAAACTGATTTTGTTTACTTAAAGAAACCTTTTAGATTTTTATAACTTATTTATTATTTAATAATTTTTTTTAGATAAAATTATATGTGCCTATATCAATGTTGGTACAATATATACAATAGTACTTTGTAAAATACTGATCACATTTTATTTTATAAATATAATAATTTATTGTGTATTATATGTATATAGGTAATAATAATAACAAATAATAATCTTCCCACTATTACTATAAATTCCAAATGGATTGGGTTCAATAAATATGCTTGATTTTTTTAGGAATGTGTGCATTGTAAGCTATCCTTTACAACACATATATTGTAGAAACAAAATCTCATTCCCACACTTATGTATTATTAAATCAAAAAAACTTATCTTTGTGTGTATGCATATTATAAACATTTATTGGTAAGTAGTACTGAGAAAAATAAATATTATAAGAGATAATTAGTTGCATTAAACTCTTATATTAAATATAGCCATTTCATTATATAGCTTATTTTTTTTAAAAACAAAACAGGCTAAACTAAGTGGTTTAAGGGGTCATATCTATAGGTCAACAGATTAATATTCTGCAAAACATATTTTTTATAGTGAGTGTGAATGTGTAAAGACAGGGATATTTTTTAAAATTAGACATAAATTTTCATTTTTTTCTTTTTTCTTTTGTTGTCTAAATTTTAAATTGTCAAAAAGAAAAGTTGTTTTGACAAATAGATAGATGGATTAAATTTCTTTTTGTTACTTGACCATTAAGTGTCATAAGTTTGGATTATGTTCTTTTTCTAAAATGACAGTAGTTTTTGTTTGGTATAATCTTTGGGATGACTTATGGAAAAACATTGACCTGGCAAAGCTAGGGGGTACAGAAAACTGAGAATTAAAAGCTGTGTGAGAAAGAGAGGGGGTCAGTCAGTAGAAGCAATCAATTGTTGTGTTATTTTTTCTCTCTTTTTGCTTTCCCTGCATTTGAGGAAAGAAGTGGAACCAAAATGTTAAAATATTGCTTTATATAGTATAGAAGCTGTGCTGATATATGAACCCTACTGTAATTAAGTTATTTTGGAGGGAAGGATAGATTTAGTCCCTAAAAAGAAGCTGAAAAGTAAAATGGTGTTATAAGGAGTGTGCACAAATTGCTACTTTGAAAGAAAATGGTGTTTATATATTTTGTTAGCTGTAAGAAAATCAGGATGCAGTGTTAACTTGCAACATTTTGTCTTTAGGAATTCTCCACTATCATGAGTTAAAGAGTTTGTCTATACACTCATAATATATATATATTTCTTTAATATTCAAAGAGTGGTTGTGTTTCAAGTCTACCAAGCCAAAACCACATGCTGTCTCAGAGACTTCTTTTCCTTCCCTTGGTCTGTTTAGGGATCATCATCTTTAAAGAGAGAGAGAAGAATAAAGAAAAGAAAGAAGATGTGTATAATCCACACCTCAAGCCTCAACTAATCTACAACTCAGTTTTTTCTTAAACATTTTCTGTTATGTTTAGCAAAAGTGCCAGAAATAACTATGAAATGATAAAAAAACAAGGAACAGAAATACCAGAATTTATCCTGAAGCAATGAACAAGAGAGCAGTCATTTCTCTTAACTTGGACATTAGTAAGAATTGAAAAATGAATCAGTAACTTTGAAATTTTAATAATCATTTTTATTTACTTATTAAAAGTGATCATTTGAAACTCTTTCTATAGGTCAAACATAATTTTTATAAATTCATAAACATTAAAAGTTATTTATTTATTATATTTTAATAATTATCATTATGCATAACAACATTGCAAATACATTTTATTGTTGTTAGACTTAATGATTTATTATCTTTGAATATTTTCTTTTGTTGTAATTTAATATGTCCTTTTATTATTGCCATTTAGTAAATTAAATAATGCTACTTGAGCAACCCATTAATATATCTTTTATGATGTTTTTCTTTTATTTATTTGCATATTTAAATTTGATATGACTGTTGCTTTGTTCAACATTTAAATAATATTTTTATATATGTGATTTATTTATAAAAGAATAATATGAAGGAAACATTTTAACATAATATATATATGCTAACACATCATGAGTATGGGGGGGGGTAACTACCTATACAGACATAGGTCAATTAAGATAAGTCAAAATAGGTTAGACTAAAATCTTATTGATTATTATTCTTTGTTTAAGGGAGCAAATTACAGTGTATAGAGTCACATTATGAGAGTGGACACATATATTGCAGGAATGGCTTTTGGTATGGCAATTTCAACATATATAATAAAGCTGGGAGAAATATTGAATAAAAACACAATGTAATATTTTGTTTGTTTGTTTGTTTGGTTTTTTTTAGTGTTTCATTTTAAACCAGCTTATTTTAAATGGGTAGGAACATACACATATATTTAACCTTCTTATTTAGTTACACATACAATATTTGATATTTTGTTTTAATAATATATTACTTTAACACATATACTAGTTGAAGTCAATTAGAAGATGTGAAATTTGTTTTATTAAAATGAAAGCATCTTAATAAATATAATTATATAATATTTGGCTTTTGCATTATTATTCTTAATAGTGTTATTTTTAATTTTAGTATTTAATTATGATCACTCATCATGACTAATGAATGTTAAGCATTGGGTCATAATTTAAATATAATGGTGTTGCAAGTAAATAACTGTAAGCTAAATCATATGTAGTGAGATTAGCTTATGACCATTATCATCACTGGGGAATATTAATGGTTAAATCACTGTTTAAATACAATAATGTTTTAAGTAGGTAATTATCGATTTGTAACAAGCTAAATTAGTTGTTGTGAGTTAATTGCAAAACCTACAGCTGGAGTCATTATCATCATCATCATCAATAGTATTATTAATAAATAGATTAAATAAATGAGTTTAATGGCCATATATAAAGAATGGTCCTCAATATGTTTGTTTTGGAGCTTTTAGCCAAAGCATCTATGCATCTGTCAATCTATATACTTGAGCTGAGCTGGTAACACCTGTAAAAGTATTAAACAAGAATTTACAACATTGGGATCTTATAGTTTTATTGATGGCTAAAATATAAGGATGTCATTTTCCATTCATCCAAGTGCATGTGTTGTCAAGAATATACCATGTGGGTTTGAACCAGAGGCACTGAACAATGTAACTTTATCTAGGTTTAAACAGCCCAGTGGCACCCAGGTAAACACATGTACATATGTAAACTGAATAAAAGAGTTTGATTTCTTTTTCCAACTTGATAATATTTAATATTATTTTTTTTTATATTTTTAAGTAGTTACAAAAGGGCCAGTATGTGACACTATGAATGTGTTTATATAAATAAAAAGAGAAAAAGAGATTTTCTTTGCTGAAAGAATGTATTATTGGAGATATGTGTAATTTACTTCATTGATTTCACTATCATTTTTTTATTCAGTTGCTATAATTAATATTTAATTATATAGCTACAATGGCTAGTATGTTTTGTTGGTAACAATGACCTCCCAATGTCATTCATACTCTACATCTTAAGAGAATTATACCAGTGATTTCTTTCATATTTTTTATGGAAATGATATATTTTTGTGAGTAATAACTAATATTTTATTTATCACATGATTATAGTGACAATATCAACATTTACATAGTTAGAAAATGGCTACCCAATGTTGTGCATGATGCATTTTTAGCCACCACTTGCATTTGTAACCACCAAGAGTACATTAAGTCTTAAGAAACTTATGCTCATTATTTAAAATGTTGACCCAACTGAGAGTACGAGATATGACATATACCTAAGAGAGAAGTAGTCTATATAGTGATGAGGGATGTATAGTTTAAAAAAAAAATTATGTGTAATTTTTTTTTTTGTAAAAAATATTTTGACCTTAGGTTTTATTTTAAACTTTTATATGATGATGATTACTATTATTTCATTTTTATTGATGTTGATAAATAAATACCGTCATGAAACAGATTGGTTTTAATATTAAAATAGTATATGTATCACAACTTATGGTCAGTGTAAAGTGCCAATAGCATTTTTTAAAAATATTTTGGTTATTTGTGAAACACTTCTGGGGATAGGCATAGAAATATTGATAGTCGTAAACTATAAAATAATTCACGCATATTTTGGGAGTTTGTATTATAGAAAATCTATAGTTTTGGAGGTTGGATTGGATATTTGATTGTTAGAGTTTGGTTGGTTATATTGCAGTTTTGAGGATAGATATATTGCAGTTCAAAGATAGACAGAGAGTTTTGTCATTGGCTTGAGGATGTGATGTATTCATGCCACTCATGACTGATTAATCTCATTCCCTGCTTCAACCCAATTTATGATTTGTCATTATTTATCATGAAGCAGTTAACAGTAGTCCTGCCACGATTTTAACCTCTAAGACTCCAAGAAAGTAAGCAAGACATAGTTTTCTGATATATATATAATATTTGCCTCTAAGACTCCAAGTAAGAGAACAAGATATTATTTTATAAATTACAGTCCCTAAGGCTTAAAAGTAAACAAGGCATTGCAACAGAGTTTGCAATATACTATCAAGGGTTATGGTAGTTTAAAGTGATTGAAATTGGGATGGATGTTCATGGTGCATTGTATTCTTTAAGTGTTGTGACTGAATTTTTTTATTTATCTCATGATTGTGAGCTGCTAATCATTCTGTTGGATGAGCACTTGAGATAGAGATGGTTAGTAGATAATGAAATTAGATAATGAAAAAAAAGAGATGGTTAGTAGATAATGAAATTAGATAATGAAAAAAAAAGATGTGAACAGAAAATTTGGCATAAATATAGACAGATAGCAGAATAACAGCTAAGAACTAGTGGTTGTAAAATCATTGGGGATGTATGGGTGGATAGATGAAGGTGTTAACTCTAGGTGAGTTAGAGATCAGATGACAGAACAAAAAAAGAAGCAATAAAGCAGTAAATAAACAATACAAATATTTTTTTATTTATAAGTAAGAGTAGAAAGGTAGTTAATGTAAATCAAGATTAAAAGGTAGCCACTAAAGTGATAAAGGCAGAGGAAAAGGAAGGTCATTAAGAGTTGTTGCAAGCTATGATGGCACAATTTAGAGAAATTAAACAGGAAATGAATCAGAAAATAGATCAGCAATCTCAAAAGATTAGATAGTAAAATAAATCACCAGTCTCAAAGGTTAGATAGTAAAATAGATGATTTGAATAAAGAAATAGATGGTAAGATGGGTAGACAGATAGAAGAACTTAAGAAGGATATGCAAAATCAATTCAAGTCTTATAACAATAAAATAGAGAATAAAAAGGCAAGAGTTCAGTGAAAAATGTTATTTCAGATATAAGGAACAAGCAGATAAATTAACAATAGAAAAGAGAGATGGAATAAAAATTTTCATACTGTAGACGAAAAGCTAGGAATGGTACAAAAGGATTATATGAAAATGGTCAAGCAGTGTGAAAGCCAAGAACTGGCTCAGAATAGCTTTAAAAAGGGTGTTAGCAGTGAAATCAGTATCTTGTAGTTAGAGGTAGCTGCAGTCCAAAAACAGTTAAAAGTAGAATATAAAGACCTGGGCAAAAAGCAAAGCAAGTCAGATCATAAATTGAAGAAAGTAAAAAAGGAAGTACAGAGTATAGGCAATCAAGTGGCAAAGACAACCAAGGAAAAAATACAAGGTATAAAACAAAACTTACTAGAACTGGAAGTAAATAACCAGAAATGGCAGATAGACTTTGATGAAAAGATAGAAAATCAAAGAAAGATTTGTGGTAGAAGAGGTGAGATAATACCTGCATTGTCAAAAGAAATACATGAACCATAAATTGTTGATAATGATGGAGGATAAAATGATCAAAATAAAAGAAACACAAGTAAAGAAAATATCTAGTAATCAGTAATGTAGACCATCACAAAGCATAAAGCCAGAGATTTATGAAAATAATCCTATAGGAATAGAGAATGTGCAATTATTAAAAAAAGGTCCCAACAAAAACAGAGGAAGAGAGCTTGATGAATGAGAGAAAAAGTATCCATATAGCTAAGTACATCCAGGTAAAGATTTTTAGGGATAAATATTGGGAAAATCCCACAGGGTATTTAAATGGTCTTGATAAAAGTTGATTAAGTGACTGAGAAAAATTGGAAGTTGCTAGTAAACACTTAACACACCTCAGAGAAAAGTTGGTGGCATGCACTCTTTTATATACTTGAAACATATGGGTACTTTAAGAGTATATTACTTCAGACATTCTGGAGTGAAAAGAAGCAGGATAGTTTGAAATACAAGATTGGCCAGTGAAAATATACTCCTAGGGAAGAAATCTATACTCAATTTTTTACAGTTAGGCTGCTGCTTTCAAAATACTAATGGCATGTCCTTTATCTGAGACACAAATAATAAAATATATTGGAGAAATTTCCCTAAACAGGTAGAACAGGTCTTTTATAACTGCTGATGTATATTCCATAGAAAAGGTGGCAGACATGTTGGATGCACTGGGAGCTACCAAATGTATGGCTGAAGATTATGCCAGGAGGAAGGAGAGCTATAATTATAAGGTCTCCAGTATAAGGGATGGGAGTAATCAGTTAAGCCAAAACTGGCCCAGGAAATCTAGCAAACCAAATATAAGAAGGTCTGAAAATAACTCCAATAATCAAACCCAAAGGAGTGGATCCATAATAAATAGAAACAGGAGTCCAGTAGCAAGTTGTTCTGGAATTAATAATAATGTTACATGCAGAGTGTAGCAAAAATCCATAGGGACTGTGCCAAAAGCTGGTCCAACAAACTAAGATGGGCCTTGATGGAACATTCCCTGCTGTGGGAGTCCATTGCTAATGTGGGGAACAAGGAAAATACTTTTTAAATTTAGATTGGGACCTAGGAGATGATCTGGAGACTGAGCCCCTACCGCATGTTATATTTTAGGTGGCTGTCCAGAAATCAAACTAGTCTTTCTAGGAATAGAGACCAAGGCATTGGTGGATACAGGGAGCCAGGTATCAATAATTTTGGAGATACTGTATAATAAAATACTGAGAAAAGATAAAGAAACTTTCAAATTCCTAGTGAAACAAACTGTTATTATATTATCTAATGGCAAAAAGGCCAAGCTATTTACACAATAGGTATGGTTTAACTTGCAGATAGGATCTTGCTCCTATACCCATGCCTCCTTGGTCATGCAGAATCTTATATATGAAGTTATATTAGATTCAGATTTTTTAAATGGGCATAGGAGCATGATCAATTTTCACAACAAACATATAAGATACCATTTTACCAAGCAAGTATTGCCACAATTCAAGAGTCCTCCACCCAGCAAGATTTAACATTTAAGTTAAAGAGAAAAAAGTGCACAGAGAATGATTTAGAAGGGAAATAATTTTGGCTTCTTTGCCAGTTCATTGAAATGTTTTCCAGAAAGTCAGCATTATTAAGGGGCATGTGCATCAGATTTAATGAATTCAGTACCATATCAGTGCCAAATGTATCCCATTCCTTAACAATACAGACCTGGGATCAGTCCTCAAATTAAAAAAATGATAGCATGAAATGTCATTAAAAATGTCCATCTGCATACAATAAACATTTGGTTATTGTCCAAAAGAAGAATAGCACCATCAGGGCATGCCTAGATTCAAGACTTTTAAATCAGTTAACTGTCCCAGAGAGGAATGTTCCCCCTACTACAGAAATGACTTTTCAGATTTAGAGGTAAAACTACTTTTCAGATTTAGAGGTAAAACTATTTTCAGTACTTTTAATTTCACTGCTAGTTTTTGGCAAATCTACTTTCACCCAGAGGTTCAAAAGTATACCATATTTAGACATGAGAGTCATTCATATGTGATAGCAGTGCAGACTTGATTCAATGTCTGGATAGAGTCTTGTCAGAAAAGGTTAAAAATGTCATCACAACATATGTCAATGATATAGTTATTGCCTCAAGCAATTTCACAGAACATCAATATTTGAGTACCTTTCTAAAGGAATGTCAGGAGAAAAATATAAAATTAACTTGGCCAAGAGCATGGTTGTTGTGCAAGAAATTACATTCTTATGACATCTACAGAGAGTAGAAGGAATAAAATCTAACCCTGATAAAATAAGAGTGATCTGGAACTTTCCTTAATGAGAAAATAAAAATGCAGTTGAGATGTCAAGTGTTGTTAGCCGAGACATCATTGCAGCCACCTCGCAAGCAAGTAGTTGGTTGCAGATGGTTGTGGGTTTGCCTCCCAGATGATGCTATGACATATGGAAAAAATGCAGTTGAGATCCTTCTTTGGTGTCCGCAACTTTTACCATTGCTATTTTGCCTATGACATCATCTTTCTATCTTAGTTACTCAGAAAAGACACCAAATGAGAATATATGGAACACCATTCCATAAAATGAACCAGATTAAACAAATTTTTTCAAAAAATTATCTTAGGATATACCAATTTTGAGAATACCTTCTATGTGCAGACTGATAGCTGTGAATATGGACTTGGGGTGATCTTATTATAATTAAATAAAAGATCGCAGACCACTGGTACTTTGATTTCTTAGTTATATCCTGAGGGGGCCTGAATTACACTACACTACATCTGAGAAGAAGGCACTAGCAGTAGTTCCTTTCAGAAGCATAGCAGTACCTAGTGGAATAACATATTGTCATAATAATGGATCTCAAGAGCCTAGAGTTCCTCAATAGGAGCTATCTAAACAATGAGAGGCTGATCTGGTAGAGCCTATTCCTGCAACAATTTGACTACTAAATTCAGTACTGTAAAGGAAGAGAATGTGGTTGCAGATATTCTCAGTAGAAATCTTGTTAGAATCCAACTGTAAGCATGTAAACCTGGACCATGCATATATATTCCTTGTTGTGGATGACTCTAAAAAATGAGTTGGACCAGTTATCACAGATAGAGGGACAGAATCCTAAATTACAGCCAATACAGTCAATAGAATGATAGCCTATAAATCCATCCTCAGAAATTGTATAAAACAGGATCAATTGCACTTCCAGACAGTAGAACATCAAGAAATCTTGTGGAAAATATACATTCACATCTGCTTAAGGGGAAAGTTAATATATTATGTTCATTGTTTGTATGGTCCTTATGGACCCAGAAAAGTGGAATGTCATTAGGAGACTATTCTACTGGTCCAGTACATAAACCTTAATACGACAACATTTTAAGTATTGTGAAATCTGCCTTAAATCCATGTATACTAGTCACTCGTATGCAGGTGTTTTACAACTTTATTATTCCTGAAAAACCAAATGGTCTATTAGCTATTTTATGGGCCATTGCCACTATATAGGAAACTTAAGTATATATCATTTACTCATGACATCATCTCAAAATTGTTGTTTATCCTGTATATAAAGCTAATACAAGATGTGCAATCAGGAATTTGGAAAGTTGTCAAATTACATTGATAGGAAAACTTAGAACTATTCTTACAGATCATGCTACCTTTTTTTCTCTAAGGAACAACTGGTTAATAAACCAAGGGATTAAAAATGTCCTTAGTTTCATTCAGAACCCATAATCTAACCCCTGTTAAAACCTCAGTAAAAGAGTCATATGGGAATTAGGTAGATTGTTAAAGGTTTACTTGAAAGGTAATGATAAGATTTGGGTGAAACCCTTAAGCAAAGTAGTTGGGTATATCAATATTACTCACTACAAAGTTTGTCCCACCTCATCTGCATTATGGAAGGTGAGAACCTAATCTTATGAAGACTCCCTTGTCAACCATACAGGAAGAGGAGATAAGTCAGGAGATACTTCTAGATAGATCAAGAGACAATATCAGATCACTAAAGGCCCAAGGACACCCACCCCATTCAATGTAGGTGACCATGTTCTTGTTAGAACACTTCATGATAGTGACCCACAGAAACATACATTTTAAGAAATTCTACAGTGTTTATGAAGAGTCATTGCATATCAAAAAAAGAAAAGGGGAAACAGCATTTTACTGGAATTGCTAAAGGGAGAAAAAGGCATATATAATTCACATGGCCTGAAGCCAATGGTGATCCTTGCATAAGCAATTCCTTTGTTGCATTTGATGAAAAAAAGGTTGGATAGTCATAGATAATATAACTTTAGTTAGAGATTACATTATAATGCTATCTGTATTAAGTAAAAAAAACAAAGGATTTAATTAATTATTTAGGGTTTTTTGTTTGGAAAGAATAAAATGGGTTTTTTGTTTGGGGAGAAGGCAATTGTAGAAATAGAAACCCATTCCCACACAAATATATTATTAAATAAATAAAAAAGATTTTTTATATATATTTGTGTGTATGCATATTATAAACATCTATTGGTGAATAGTACTGAGGAAAATGAATATTATAAGAGATAGTTAGTTGCATCAGACTTTTATATTAAATATAGCCATTTCATTATATAGCTTATTTTTCTTAAAAATAAAACAGGCTAGAGAAAATGGTTTAAAGAGTCATATCTATTGGTCAACAGATTAATACCCCACTAAGAATGTGTTTTCTAGAGTAAGGGTTAATGAGTAAACAGAGACAGACAAATTTTTTTAATTGCACATAAATTTTGATTTTTTTTTGTCTGAATTTTAAATTGGCAAAAAGAAAAGATGTTTTGACAAATAGGGGCATTAATTTTTTTGTTACTTGACCATTAAGTGTCATCAGCTTGGATTCTGTTGTTTTTCTAAAATGATAGTGATTTTTATATGAAATAATGGAGAAATTTTGACCTGGCAAAGCTATGGGGGGTACAGAAAACTGAGAAATAAAAAGCTGTGTGAGAAAGAGAGAGGGTCAGTCAGTTGTCAGCAATTGATTGTTATGTTACTTTTTTCTCTCCTTTTTCTTTCCCTGCATTTGAGGGAAGTGAAAGCAAAATATTGCTTTATATAATATAGAAGATGTGCTGATATATGAACCCTACTGCAGTTAAGTTATTCTTGAGGGAAGGACAAAGATTCAGTCCCTAAAAAGAAGGTGAATAAAATGGTATTATAAGGAGAGTGCACAAATTGCTACTTTGGAAGGAAATTGTGTTTATATATTTTGTTAGCTGTAAAAAAAAGAGGATGCAGTGTTAACTTTCACCATTTTGTTATCAGGGATCTTTACTATCATGACTCTCATATATATTTCTTTAATACCCAAAAAATGGGTGTGCATTTCAAGTCATCCAAGCCAAAACCACATGCTGTCTCAGAGACTTCTTTTTCACCCCATTAAGTCTAGTCAAAAATTATTTCCATTAAACTTATATTACATCTTATTCCCTGATTCATTAACCAAAATATAAACAGGTTCAAAGGTCACAATTGCAAAAATCAAAAACAATGTTGAAGCAAGTACACATCGTTTTTATCACCAGCTTTTATTTTAAATGCTTCATGTATTGAAGGTAAAAATAATACCATTCTCATTCTGTTATCTGAAAGTGTACACTATGAATAAATCTCATTAGACAACCAACTAATCTTTCTTAATTTTTAAAAATTGGAATTATAATAAGATCATGAAATTCAAAAAATACGTTATATGCTTATATATTCCTAAAAAAAATAATATATTATTTTAAAAACCCCAGGGTATTTAGGTTAGGATGTGCATTAATTCCTCCAAGTTTTAAGTGTATAAATACTATTTGACTTCAACAAATTAGTTATATATTTGTTCAAATCTAAATAAGTAAAAAAAAAGGCTACATCGTTAAAACTGTCACCTCAATTCTTGTATAATGTAACGGTATATAACATGCCATTACATTAATTTAAAATTAAAATAAAAAGTTTGTAAATAAAAATAAATTTATTAAAAACTAAAAGCTGAAATTAAAAAGAATTGTTTAATCGTATATAATATAGTGCAGAGATGGAAGGAAAACTTTAAAAGTATTTTTTGAATGTACTTTTTTTTATAAAAAAAATTCTAAAGATAAAATATTTTTGTTAAAAAGTAACATAAATGAAAACAGAAATAAATGTTAATTTCTATTTTAAGATTCCTATGTAATCTCAGTAAATGGAAATGATTGTGTTATTAATTAAATGAAAAGCAAACTAGCCTTTGTGGCTTTTATATAATTGAAAAGTCAGATAAGAGAATAAAAAAATTAGAATGTCTAATAGAAACAGTAACTAATGCTCAGGCCTTAATGAAAATTATTGGAACATAAAACTATGTTCAGTGATTCCAGAGGATTACTATAAAAAGAAAACAATTCAAATTAAAAGTTAGTTCTAGCTTGATTTTTTGAGAAGGGTGAAAAAATGCACTTTTCACTCTCTCTCTTATTTCAAATGAAGTGACCGTTAATTTATGAATGGCACTATTGTAGACCTGAATCATATGAGTCCTACAATAAAATAGTACCAGGATTGAACCAACAGACCGATCTTCCATAAAAATATGAGCAAAGGAAAGACTGTGGGAATTGGCAGCAGGAACCGGGAGCTCTTCTACTGTAAGATATAAACTGTAAAATTTTAAAAAAGTATTTAAGAACTTTCATCAAGATTTGACAAGCTTTTAATAATCAACTAAACCTGATTTTTAAAATGAACTTTAATCTGACTTTTAAGATTTCAAAATCAATTATTAATGTTTAATTTTAAATATTTGAGTTTGCAAATTTAATCATTTCCATTTTTTATTAATATTTATTGACTAAATTATTTAAATGTATTAAATTTAACATCACATGATCACCATCTCTATACTAGCACATAATTTATTGTAAACAAAGGCAAAACTCCCCATACAGTAGTATGCCTTTGTTTACAATAAATTATGTGCTAGTATAGAGATGGTGATCATGTGATGTTTGATGGTTTAACACCAATCCTGCCTAATAGGATAGTGGTGGCTATGGTTGTTTAAGAGCCAAAGACACCAAAATGTATGGGTGCTGAATTGAGTTCAGACCCATATGACTATATAAGCTATTGAGCTTAGATTGAAGATATTAACAATGTTTTCAATTTCATTCTCATAGTTTTGTAGTAAACTAGAGTTAAAAGGTGGCTGCTGGAGGGTTGCATTAGATCCTAAGATCTAGGTGCAGTGCTCTCAGATCCAAGGCTCCTCACTGATGATGGCCACAAGCCAGAAACTAGTCTGGGGATATTGGATGAGTAGGCACTAGATGGGGATTTTATGTGCGAGCCTTCCGGCATCCATTGATTACTCTGTTTGGCACAGGTTGGCACTACTGTATGGGGAGTTTTGCCTTTGTATTAAATTTAAGTTGGGTGTAGATGGCTGCATAGATTTGGAAACATTCAATTATTATTTTTTTTCCTATTGATTAAAATATATAGATATCAGTAAATATGAGACCTCATGCTGATTGTCCAAATGCATTTATTTGTATATCTTTAAAATTATTGGTGTCAATGTGGCATCTTATGATGAATGCCATTGGATAGGGACTATAAGTCAGCAAATAAATCTCTCTCCCCCCATATGTAGCATTTCTCTTTAATTATTTTATATACATGATTCCTTAGATCATGTCCATCAGATAGTATTCACACAGCAGACACACATTCCTGACTGTGTGGTTTTATGCTAGCATCTTCATATTGCATTGGTTGCATTTTGTATAGCAGGAAGCAAGCATTGGTCTGGTTATGAACTTTTAGTCTGAGATTGAATAATTGTTTCAAAAGTTTTTAACTGAGAAATCTATGTGGCCAATCTATACTAAACATTATAAAACAAACTTTTATAAAATGTCCATCTGTGTGGACTTTTTTAATAATTTAAATTTAAAAAAAAAAAATAACCAAATTAAAATTAGTATTAAAATCTAAAAAAGAGAAATTTAATTCCTCAATTTTAAATATTTATATATGTGAGTTAATAAATGTTTTTGTGTGTTATTACTGGTAGTGGCTTATTTTATTTTTTATTTTTTTAAATATTTTTTTAGTATTGAAAATATATCTCTGCATCTCCATGAGCTAATGGCATGGGCTGACAGTTGGAATAAAATATATATGTAAAAATTAGATCTTAACAGTCTGTATCTGCCTATTATATAAATTTTCCAGGTTTCAATAGCCTGGTGGTGCCCTATAAGGCAGATACAGAAGATGCCACTACTTCACCCTGACCGTTATAATATATATTCAGAAAGTGATCAAAATATTTCTTCCATCTCTTCAAATACGATTGTTGTTATAGAAAGAATTGACATACTGTTTTAAAAATGTATTTTATGAAAGTTTTTTTTAATATTCTTTATATATCTATTATTACAAATGAAAATAAGAAAATAGGATTATAAATAAATATTAAAAAAATACTAAAAATGGAAATAAAAATTAATAATGATGGTTAGAAAAAGTTAACAACTACAAATTATTACTACAGATGAAAACATAATGGACAAAATTAATCATAGTATTAAATTTAGTTGGAGGGCTTTTGATAGAAATAACTTAGTATTAAAAGGAAATATGTGTATGTGTTTGAAAAGAAAGGTTTTTAATAAATATATTATTATTCATGTATCTGAAACTTGAACACTTAAAAAAAGAGCAATACAGAGACTTCTGACCATTTGACAAAGTATGAGAAGATGCAGAATAACAAAAAGAGATCAAAAATGAAATACATGGGTGATAGAACAAACAGGTATTATTATCATCATTAAAAGAACTGAGACAAATGGACTTGGGCTGGACATATTTCTAGAAGAAATGAGAAAACATAGAGGACAGTTGAAATCATAAACTGGGTTCCAAGAGATTTATAAAAGACCTAGAAAAAGACCATGTGTGGTAGATGGATGAAATAAGGAAGTATGCTGGGGTGATGTGGAGAAGCGAGGTTAGAGGTCAGAAAAGATGGATTGAAATTGGAGAGTAGATCAATAATGGTTGAAAATGATGATGAGTACTAATATATAATCAAGATAATAATGCATATGTGTAGATCTGATTATCTTAAAAAGCAGTGAATATGAGTCCAAAATGTTTAAACATTCTTCTTTTTCCCCCACTGGTTATTTAGCAGGTTATTTTATCAAAACTTTTCTTAGGCAGGTTGAATTGTTTTCTTCATTTAAAGTAGGCTTACATTTTCTAACTATGGACTGCAGTAGTTGATACTTAAAATTTTGCTCTACTTGACCATATTGAAAATTACTTTTCCAATTAATATATTTTATTTCTCTATTTGAAAGTTAGCTTCTTTTTCCTCATGATTAATACTAATGATTTAAATGGAACTTACTGCAGCAAATGGTTTTCTTATTACAGTCTACTTCTCACTTTAAGTCATCCACACTAGATGAGTAATAGAACAAAGAGAAAAAAAGAAGATAAAGGCAGTTCATTCTATAGCAAAATTGCTCATATGTGTGCCAGATTCAAACAGATAAGAATTCCTAAAAAAACTATCTTAGTCTTTTTCTTTCTTATCTCCTTTGTTTTTTTAACTAAAAAAAATTGTAAAAATAAACAACTTAATCTCAGATTTGAAAATAATTAAATCTATTTATTATCAACAAACGAGATTGAAATCAAAGTTTAAATTACAAAAAAAAAAGCTCAATTAAAAGTGAAATTAATCTTACAAATTAATCTTACAAATTTACTTTTTTTTTTTGCAAAATTCAATAAACCTGTATAACCTATTTAAATATTTTATAGTGCATACGCTTTAACAAATATCTTCATTATGCAATTTAAACATAATAATGTGGAACTCTTTTTTAATAAAGCAAATGCCCTCTTATTATGATGAGATAGAATTTATAAGATTCAAATTTATGAACCATCATGTACTAGTACATACCACTTGATCAAAAATGAAAAAAATGTTGTAGGGTCTCACCTACTTTGAATACATTTTTCTTTTATTAATTAAATCATTTATTCTAGTCATATAATCTTCATTTATTTTATTTTAATGCAGTATCCTTTTAAACTTGTTTGATCTTGATAAACTGTAGTGTTGCAAAAAGCATGTGTATCTCCACTTAAAGATTTACCATCAAATCCCATGCCTAAAACATGCAGATATATACCTGAAATGCTTCTACAGCAAAGGTCCAATGTCAAAGAATAATCAAGAAAAGATATATGGAAGATAAACTAGGGTCGTCTACTGCTAAAAACCAAACAATAAGTCAAAAATTCCTTTATGGAATTCTTAAATAAGCAACCTTGCTTCATCAAAAATGCTGCTCTCATCAGATAATAATGGCCTAAGATCTTTTAATTGGGTGCTTCATATTCTCAACATATCTTCTAAACCAAATTTTATATGATCATCTGAGCACAAAACTCTCACTATACATTACCTACACATCCCAACAATGCACACCAATGTAGCACTCTTTTGAGGTTTTCAATAGCTTTGACAATATCAACACACACCACTCTCTTCACATTCCCATTTCATTCTGTTAAGTTAGTAGACCATCGCTTTAAATTTCCAGCATTATATGGTCTACATAATTTTATTTCTTGCTTTTTTTAATGGACATGATCAAGATTTGTCTTATGTAATATCAATTTCTACAATATTTTATTATTATACAGTTTTGCTCAAAACCATACATCCTATTATCATGACCAGAGTCATCAACAATTATCTTTTATATTTTTCATATACATCAATCTTAATTTGAGACTAATTATTAACTGGTAGTTCTTTCTTATGTAGTAACTGGAGAGAAGAGCTCAGTGGTATGTAATTATTTACTCTTACTTTTCCAGTAGCAGCAGAATAAAAGTGATATCCAAAAGTAGGTTTTCTCTAATTAGATACATCTTAATTGAGCTTAAAGGTATTTACATCAGATGTATTGATAAAAAAATTATGACATTCTATTTCAGTATTGTAATATATTTTTTTCCACTGCACTGATCAACATAAATTGCTTACCTGTATTCATTTTTCCATAAACACTATTATGGTTTGTCTTTGGGTGTATTTCAGCTTTGGTTTATTTTTTACATTTTTTTCTAATAACTTTAACATATCTTTTTTATCTCATTATGATTTCTATTTGCTCTTTCTTTCTAACCTTCCAAATATTTGTTTTCATCTTCTTGGTTTAGTTGTACCTGTGCATCTTTAATACTTTTCACAGTATTTGGTAAGACTAGTTGACATGTTTCTTCACTTATCTTCTCATTCAAATATTCATTTATAATAAAGGTCCCATCATTTTCTTTTCAAAATTTTAAAGGTTTCTATATTCATACTATATTTTAAATCATTTTTATGCCATGTTTCTTGTAAAAGTATTTTATTGCCCAATCCCATTTTTTCAAACATTTTTAAATTTTCCAAATATATTTCTTGCAGTATTTTTAAATTTTCTTTTTGAGACACTTGAATTTGCATATGCATGTCTTGCACCATCCTTATTTTCTTCTTGTAATATTTTAAATTATAGATTCAGTATGACTAGTTTCTCTTTTACAGGCTTTTCCATAGTTTCTGCTGATTGTTCTTCCATTTTCTTTATATTTTCGGGATCATTGACATATTCCATTTTAATTAAACTTCACTTAGTGATCTTTTTTTACTTCAACAATGTACTATTACAGAAAAAAATAGTATTGTTTTGTGTTTGAAAAACTATATTTTTTGAAGCTTCATATAATTTCCAAATATCATAAAGCAATAAGAACTATATGAAATACTACCAACAAAAATATTTTAAAAAGATCATTAAAAAAATAAGTATACAGTAATATAGTACCAAACCTATTTTATAAATATAATTAAGAAATAAGTACCAACTATAAAGTACTACCAACAAAAAATACTTTCAATATATTATCAAGAAAAAACTATCAACTACTCCAAACACCAGAAGAAGCTTACCTACCTACATAAACATCTTCTAACAACTTTTCTATCTGATTTATAACTGTCATAAACCTGCCTTAATATACATTTCCATATTTATTAATGATCAGATCCTAAATTTATTTATATGAAGATACCAATTAATTATTGTTTTATTACCTATTCCATTCAGCATTTATCTGTGTGTGATTTAATTTATATTTATTATTCTACACAAATAAAAATTTAACAAAATTATTTGACTTCTATATATATAACACAACTCAATGTAGTTAGCCGTAGTTCGGCATCCACACATACCAGATCAATTAAAGGGGTTTATTGTTATATTAGGTGGGTCACCAAATATACCATACTGGATTCAAACCTTAGTTAGATCATCACATATATCAGACCATGTATTACCCTTAATCTGTTTTAAAGTGTACAACCCCAGTTGAATGTCCAAATATACTAGATCAGATTTTCTTTATAGGCTTTAAACAGACTCCACTTGGACAATCATATGTAACTAATCCTACATTTTCAAGATACATATTCTTTGGTTGACAGATTAATTAAATTCTTACTAAAATTTTTCTTGTGGTTAACCTATGAATCAATCGTGTAATGATGAAAGATTTGTATATTAATAAGTGCAAGCCATTTTAAACATTATGGTGTTTTATCTTAACATGTCAAATCAAATCCCATAATTCTTTTACATTTTGTATTATCCATAATACTAGCATGTATTTATTTAATTTATATTAGTATGAGTAAATTTAGAAATACACAATTAGAAAGATTTCATATAAAAACTTAAAAATAATTATAAAAGTAAGTAAAAAAGTTAGTAAAATTTTAAATTATATAAAAATATTTTATTATGTTACTATTGTACATTATATGTAAGCATTATATTTGTATAATATATCTATAGGTAAATAAATACATTTTCTAATAGTAATTTTTGAAGATGATTCTATAGTATGGTTGAAATGTTGGGAAAAAATGATTGCATTTATTGAAATGAAAATGGTTCATAAAAAACTAAAACAAAATTAAAAACAAAGTGTAGGATATATATATATATATATATAGAATTAAATTAATATATACAATGAAACAATATAGTCCAGCTTGTCCTCTGGGGCTGCCATATCAATAAAAGGCTACATTAAAAACAAAAGAAATTTCTTTTAAAATAATCAATAAAAGTAAGTTCACTACATATCTCAAGGACCCAATTTTTTTCACCTATAAGGTTAATACATAAACACACCAAAACACTCATATAAGTGAAACAAGACAAATGAACATTAGGCTATATCAATGAGTGTGAGTACAATCACATAAAAATTAAAGTTGGTATTTGTGCATTAAAACACCATACAATATAATTCACTACTAAATAACTATTCTATGAATCTATAATTAACAGTTTCATTATGAAAGTTTAGGTCATTTTAAGTGAAATTGTGGTTGTAGATCTCTGGACAATTTTTAGTGTGTAATAAAGTGTTACATGGGAAGTATTAATGTAGGTACCACATGTGATGGTGTATATTGTTTATTCTAATCCTTTAAATCCTTCATTTTATCTAATGATGATGACTCTCTTGCTCAACATGTTTCTTAATTCAACACCAGATACCCAAATACATTCTGAAATCCTATTAATCCATTGTAAAATGACTTTATATTACTGATGCTAAATCATGTTTTAATCAATAATGATTCAACTAGTGCACCACACACATACATATATAGTGTTTTATCTTTAGATGTGTTATATATAATTAATGGGGATTTGAACCAAGATTTTCAACTTCCCTTCAATCATTTTCACTATCTAATATAACCGATGCACATGATCACATAATATGAAAATGATAAATAATCGCCAATATACGTATTTCGTGCTGAACTAGCACTCATCATCTCTCACACATATACGTAATCAGTGCTCGATTTAAAACTAAGATAGCTTAAGTATATATATATATTATACTTGTATTTACATATTATATATAAACATATTTTAATCATTTATGTATTCACTTATTAAGATTGATTTTAATCTTTTCTTAAATGCTTATGATTTTTTTTTAATGCTTTATTTGAGAAACTAGACAAACATTAAATTATTTTTTCATTTTAAAAGCGATTTTAAATACTTTACTTTTTCAGTTCATTTAACAAATTAAAGTGGTTAAATTAAGATGATTGTATTAAGAGAGCATTAACTGAGATTTCTTGTACAATCAAATAAAACTCATTTACTAGGAAACATAATTAAGTGATTTTCATATCATTTGTAATCACAGTACTATCATAAAATAAATACTGTTGTGTTATAAATAGCATAATATAAATAAAAAATATATATTCACTTTTATTAATGATTTTTTTACCTTCATTTATAGATGTATAGTTTGCCTGGAATCCTTTGCCAGTAATTCTATTACCACTCTTGAATCTTATAAGCATATTATTACCTATTGAATTAAATTTTATATCAGGTAAGTAGTGATCGTGACATAATCTTGATAGCAATGGTGATGTGTCATCTGGCCCACCATATATCTAAATAATTGTAAGTAAATAAATTATTTGAAATCAATAATTATTTATTATAAACATAACACTTATTATTGAAGTGTACTTATTAAAAGCCCTAATAAATCAAACTTTAAAGAAAACTAAACCTACAAAAAAGTGATTTCATAAATATTGATTAATGATTCATTAATAAAATAAAAATTAAAAATAAATATCACTAAAAGCATATCATATTGTGCAAAAAATGGTGAGTGTGAAAAATGGTAGAGGAGGTTTATCTTTATATTAGAACAATTGCCACAAATATTGATTAAATATTGCTAGTCTTTGCTTTCTTATAATTAATGAATGATATTTAACACCAGAATTTCCTTAAAGAATAAAAATAATATACAAGATTGTTTTCTATACTAAATTGATCATCTTCACTAGTATTAAAATGCTAGAAGATAGCAATAGAGATTTTGAAAAAAAAAAAAAAAATACTACAAAAAAAAAAAAAACACACTGAGATTAAAATTTTATCAGTTGATGTAATATTTATTTCATTGAAAATCTTTAATATGTCTTCACGAAAGCATTAAATTAAAAGTATCAGTAAAATTTTTAATCAAAAAATCATCTTCATTTTCTCCCATAATTTTAATTTAAAAAAAAAAATACACATATATAATTTTCTTTTAAATGTTCAAAAATAATGTAGAGACGACAAAATAATAATAGTTACAGTAACATATAAGTTATTTAAATTTTCTTTATTCAGAGATTTTACAAACATTTATACTAAATAATTGTGGACAACAGAAGTTCACCATTAATTAGTTTAATCATGTTCAAAATATTAAATATCATTTTTCCATTCACAGAATCTCATTTCAGTTTTCATAAACAGAAATTCTTTATATGATTTAGCTATGCTATATAGCTACTGTTTATAAAAATAGTGAAAGATGTCTTAGCCTCATTCAATAAGTCTTCATTAATTTTTATTGAAAACGTGGGAAATGATTGTATTAATAAAATGAATATTAATTAACCTCAGCAAAACTCTAAATAATATCTTAGGATTTATTTTATTATTATTTAGGGGAGATTACACCCTTAAAAGATAAAATATCATAAACAAAATAAAAAATATTTACTTGAAAAAAATGTTTGAATGCAATGAATGTGATATTTATGGAAACTAACTTAAAATTTTCAAAAGTTGAAAATAATAAAAGAAACTTGTCTTTTTTAATCAAAAGCTTATTGCTCAGAATTTGATATTCATTGGAAATGCTAGAACTGGAAGGGATCCACATATTTTATAAATCAGTCTGATTATCCATCATTGCATTTGTTGATAGGTAATAAATTTTATATTTTGAGCTGATAAACTTAGACACTTTAATTAATTGTTTTAGTAAGTCATATAATCAAATAATAAAAAAAGTCCTATGGTACATGATACTATTTGATAAAGTTGACTAATAGAATATGAATTCTGTACTTGAATACTATATGTTACAAAAAAACAGCCAAGAAAACTATGATAATAAGATGATTTATAAATAATATTAATCATTTATAAACTTTATTACAAAATGTCAAAATAATATTAACAACTCTGTAGTCACTCATGAAAAACAGTTCTGTGCAACTTATTGTTTACAGTTCCACCACACCACATTAAGAAATAGATAAAAGTCACATGAAAATAAATTGTTTTTGTATGTATATTTTTTTGTGTGAGTACATGATTAGTTGCAAATTTTTCATTTCAAATCACATGCAATTAAAACTAAAAAATATTAAAAAATATAAATTTATATTTTAATTTAAACTATTATTATTTTATTATTAATAAAAGATATATGCAGTCTGGTGTTTTTTAATTGGTTGCTTTAACAAATTTTGTTAAAGATTTAATGTAAATTAAACAAAAGATTTTGAATGTGAGGATTGTTCACTGGCTTGAAAGATCATTGTTATGGCAGAATATAAAAACATGGGCTTTCAGCCTGCTGTTTTGTAATAATTGTTTGCTTTAGCAAACTTTTTTTAAGATTTAATGTAAATTAAAAAAAATATTTTAATATTATATAAATAAAGTTTCAAATTTTAATAAAACTTAATTAAAATGTATATTTTTAAAATACCTGTTGTATTTCACAGCATTAAGGTGCAACTATATATTTACTGGAGTGCTCTTTGAATGAAAAATTTAAATCAATATTTAACAGTGTCATGAACAAACAATAGTTTTTTTTAGCTTTATTAATAATTACCATTGTATTAGTGTCTGAATGCAAAAACACTGGCCTTTGAGCTAGTCATTTTTGTAATATTTTTTTTATTAAATATAATATTTATGATATACTTTTTTAATTGATTGCTTTAACAATTTTTTTAAGATTTCATGTAAATATATATTTTTTACTAAACATTGCTGAGTATGTTGTTCATCTAATCTACATTAAGGGATTGACAAACTATTAAAACAGAGAGTGCCTTATTTCCAAATTAAGAATCATGTTTCTGCAGCTGTCTGGGAAACTACTGTGAAACATGTGCTATATCTCTGTGGTTAAAAGTACATGTACTGATTTTTTTCTAAGCATTTTTATTAATGGTGGAATTACTTCCTTCACATAAACATAAGTTGACACATGGCATCAGACAAACCTTCATACATTCATCAATCAGTCAATAGAGAAAATATGGATTTTATTTTACTTGTAATTTAGGCATGATAAAAATAAATAATGGATTAGATACATTTTTTGTCCAAGAAAGGAAATCAAAGATGTAAAAATGGGTTCATAAATTTAAAAAGATTGCACACCATTGATATAAAAGATATAATAAAGATTTAGTAATTTATTTCAACTATAAATAGAGTTATTACTACACAAAAACAAGATAAATTAATTAAGCTACTGGTGTAGCAATGACACAACTGACTCATATGCAGAAGATTCTGGTTCATGCTTACAGAAGGGATTAAACAGAACTCTTCTGCAGAATCAATAAAAGTTAAACAGTAATCCAATGACAATGTTTGTAGGTGGATATTTATTATGACAAAAGAAAAAATATAGTAAATTAGATTATGAACACTTAAATAATAACAGTAAAATATGATGCTTTATCAGAATTTTGCATAAATAAAAAATGCTAATAATGAAATTTTACAAATTATTTTAATTGTTATAATAAAAAAAATTGAATAGTATGCAAAAAGTTTAAAATGTATCAAAAATGAAAAAAATATATTAATGTTAAAAATTGCATAATGAATATGAATATGTCATAAGTAAAAATGTATGCCATTTTGTTTGTTGGTCCATGATAAATCTTGTAATAGATTTTTAAGATACTTCTCTCAAATGGAGTTTCTTCAAATTTTGAACATGTGTTATATATCAATAATAAAGCAATATGAAAATAAAATATTTTAGAGTTGTCCAGCTCATTGTTTAATCTAATGTTGGTGGACAAAATGTGTGATATCAGTTTGGTACATTTTCAGTAATACATAAGATAGCAGTATATTTTTTAAATATAATTTTACTAAATTTTATGACTAATTAACAAGAATTTATAGTTAATTAAAAATAATAAATGAAAGAAAATCTTAATTTCTTTCATATGTTTTTTAAATGTTATCATTATAACATTTAATGCATCTGAATTCCATTTTCAAACTAAAATATATAGCAACATTATTTACATTCTTACTTTTAAATTTGAATGTGAATAATTAGATAAAAGTTATAAAATTTCTATTAACTAATAAAATAACACAGTGAAGTCTTAAACTGCATTATATCAATATACATAACTTTAGTTATACATTATCCTTCCAAAAATGTAAACAAACAAAAATGTAAATAAACAAACCAAAAAAATGTTAAAATTTATAAATTTAAGGCATTTTACAATATACAAGTAGTCATTTGTCTCTCTGTGATTGCTGTCTGGAATCAGATTTAAAAAAATTAAAATTTGTAAATAAATAAATGGTTGCTGACATGTTATAAAATTTACTTACAAATTTTATAATATGCCAGCAGCTATTTTTTTTATTTCAGAGTGCCATATGTGTTCATTCTTTCTTTATTAACTTTATTTGATGTACAATATTTCAGGTAATAAAATATTTTCTTTGAATAAAAGTTTTTAAAATTCTAGAACATAATTAAAGTTAATACTGCCTTAAAAACATTGAAACAAAACAATTGTAGTTTATTTTTCTATAATAATAAAAAGTTATTGAAAAAAAAACACAATGCTACCCAGAGCATATTTAATTGTGGTAAAAGTTAGACATTATCTCTTTATTCTTATTTTTTCATTGAAAAATATGACCTCCCAATTTATTCTTAATAGCAATTATTATATATTTAAAATTTTTTGTGTTTACTATAATTTCAATTTATATATGCACACTATACATATAAAAAGTGTCTGTATTATATGTACAAGGATGTGTTGAAAAGCAAAATACACCTATGGTTTAATAAACAAAATGTGTTTTAATCCAATCAAGTTCATCAACAAATCATAAACAATTACAGAGTTATATGTTGTATGTAAGGGAAGCTTGAAACAAAATATAGTGGATATCATGATTCCACAAAACATATAAAAATATTTTATAAACATGATTTTATTTAACTTGATAAGAAATGCATTAAAAACCAAAAAATATATAGTTTTTACAATCACAATTTAAATAGCCATGTTTAACTTCAAATAAAAGTGGAGAGTGGTATTTATAAATTAAATAATAATTAAATTTATTAATTTATGATTGGCACTTCCCCACTTTTATTTGAAATAAAATATATCAATTCAAATTTGTGGTTAAAAAAACTATTTTTTTGATTTTTAATGCAGCATTTATCATATTACAAAAAACTATTTAGTGGCAATCTGAATTTGCTGACATGTTTGTAAATACAGCATGGGAACAAACAGCCATCTTATTAAAATCAAACGGATCTATTTAAAAGAATTTAATTTTTTTTTGTTTTCAACTTACTTGAATGGCAATTGCCACTTATGTATTAATACAGATTCAAAGCACAATTCATTCAATTCTATTTCATTAATATTATTAACTTGAACAAAGAAGTTTTCACTAGCTATCCAAACAACAATATGGAAATTTTAATGGTATTTAAAATATATACATCTTTTAAAATTGTGAATATAATTTCTAGCATGTATATCAATAAGACTGAACCTCAGTTCTACTTTTTCTTTGATACACAAAGAAACAAATACTTTGCAAAAGAATATCCAACCAACTACTTTGTATCTTTAAATAAAGATATTGACCTGAAATTCATAAAAAGTGCATTTATAAACAATATATTTGAAATAGACTTATATGTATGAATCTATTTCAGATACATTTTTACCTATGTTAATTAATTGTAAATGTAGTGTTATGTCATTAATGGATCAAATGAAGTTTGTGATAACTAATTAAAAACTAATGCAAGTAATATAATAAAAATAAAATCAGATATACTCTTTGGATTAAATTGCATTCTGACAGCATTTTAATTATATGAGAGTTCCCCTAATTTCAATATTAGTAATCATATTATAATGGAACATGAAAAGCTCCAATGTATAGATGGGGGGGTAATTTTATTACACATTAAGCAATGGAATTCAAATAATATTATATTTCCAAAATAAGGATAAATGTTAGACTAATTCTTTGAATGAATTAAAATTTTACATTCTTAATATTATTTTTTATCATCTTTTGATTTTATAAATTTCCCTCTTCCCCACTCTTTTTCTTTATTACAATATAAACTAATTTTCTTATATTTCTGAAAATGATATTCTTTAGCTATTGCATATTTTCCATCCTTTTCTTCTGGCTTTGCTCAAATATCTCCAAATTCCACTTTATTGTCATCCACACTTAAATTTATCAGAACTCTGATTTATTCTCTCCTTTGGAAATTAGAATAGTGTTTTGACTATTTTTTTTCACAATGTTTTGCAATTATTTTAAATCTTGCTTTTGTATGTTGTGAGGGTTTAATAAATCATTATGATATGTCCATATTACTTTTTGTAACCTTTTATGGAGATTTAATTGACCAAGAAATTATAAAAAATGTAAGAGTAGAATTCAAAAAGGCTCAAATAAAGTTAAATTAAGCTTAATTGGATTTTTATATTGGACTATTTCTATCATCTAATATGTGTATTGAATGTCTTTTAAAAAATTTAACTTCATTTAAATATTCCAAATACATTCAACTGTTAGTAATAGCACATCAAATAGGTTAGTATATGCACAACATTTCAAGCAGTATAATTCTCTTCTCTTCTTCAGGTGGTGCTTGTCTGACCAGTGACAGTACTAGCATGGGATTTGAACATGGATCCTTAGATTCTTGAGTATTGAATTTTAAGTTAATGCTCTAACCAACTGAGCCATCCTGCCAAAGGCAACAGTCTGTAGTAATTTCATATACTTATCTATGAGGTTCCTCCTGATTTCTCCACTTTTTCCTAAGAACAAAGTTGATTAGTGGTTTCCATACATTATGAATAGTCACAGTAAGTTGGCTTATGGGATTTTTTTGCCATTGTCATGTGAGCAGTTTTTTTTTAAATTTTCTTCTTTGTATCATTTTTTCTCTATCCAATATTTTTGTATTTTCTCAATTGAACATATATTCATTGACACATACATGGTCTTCTACCTTAAATACATCTGTTTTCTCTCTTTTAATCATGAGTTTGTGTTTTTGCAAGCATTTTTCAATGAGACAACTGGAATGTAGCATTAGAGAACAAAAAAAATATTCCCAACAATTACTAGATATTCTGAATTGCTCAGAATTTTAAATGAAGAAGTGTGACATGCAATTAAATTTATGAAAAAGAGATGGTGTTCTAGTTGTATTTTTATATGATAAAGATAGGCCAGTCTAGTTTTCTGTTTGACATTTTGTAATGGCATCTTTTAATTTTCTCTGCAAACAACTTTTCTTTCTAAACTATTCCAGCACCATGTCTAATTGTATCCATTCCATGTGTTCCATTCCCTATCATATCTTTTCATTGAGTTGTACTTTTTCTATAATGTCTCATTTTTAAATTGAAAATGTAACTATTCCAGCACCATGTCTAATTGTATCTCTTCCATGTGTTCCATTCCCTGCCATATTTTTTCATTGGATTATTGTACTTTTTCTACAATGTGCTGTTTTTATATTAAAAATGTAATCAATATTTCTTATTGTATTGCCAAGTGTATATAAAATAATATTAAATGATCCACGCATGTTACTACTGTTACACAATGCTTTATTTACCACCCTCTTTTACTAAAATAATTATAACTTATCTACAGAGAACTTTGGATTTTCATCAAACAAAAGAACAAGTTAGATTTAAAAGTGGTTGTAGTGCAGTATATTATGTCCAAGTATGGAGAAAATTTATAGAAAAGATCAATAAATATGAGTTGCCATTTATGATTTGGATTTGTAGTTTATAAAAAGACATTTTATTCTTTAAGCATCTTCAGTGATTATAGCATTGGATGTAGATCCAGGATATTGTCATATTCTGAAGAATATTTATACATCAACAACAATGAGACTACATAATTATACTAAAAAAATTAGCATTGAGGAAGGATGTATGACAAGATGACTCCATATTTCCAAAAAAAATTATAGCAGTTTTGTAAAAAGTATTTTGTCAATTAAATTGGGAAGCTAAGAAAATAAAAATAAATGTAGATTATTTAAGTCATCTACATTTTGTAGATGTTTTTTTCAATAATGCTTTATAGCTTCAGAAAGTGTTGCAAGAATTATCAGATGGAAGTAAAAAAATAGAATTAAAGATAAAGTAATGCTCAAATAATTTTTTTAAAAGATGAAATGAGTTAAAAGTTAACAATTACAACTATTTTGGTCAGATTATTACTTCAGACAGAAACATAATAGATGAAATAAATCATAGAATTAAGCTTTGTTGGAAGGTTTTTGGTAGAAATAGCTTAATATTAATAGTAAATATGCCTACACATTTGAAAAAAAAAAAGGTTTTTAATGAATGCGTTTTACCAGTTTTTACTTAGAGATCTGAGATTTGGACTCTTAACAGAAGAGTAATGTTTTTTTAAGGATGATTGTAAAAAAGAAAGAAAAATATTCAAACAATAAAAATAAAATAAATATTTTTTTCCTTTCACTTTAGTAATTATATCTATCGTTTTTGAACTTGATTTGTGCCAACGTTGTGAGGTCAATAAACAGGTACATTTTTCAATAATGGTTCACAGTTTTTAAAAAAAAAGTAAAAAAAAAATAAGGTTTTAACATTTTGAATTCTGATGTGAATTAAAGTTGTTTTTTATTTTTCCTTTTATCTCTCTAAAAAAGTAATGTTATTCAAATCAAAGTGTAATTAAAGGATTATAATGTTTTAGAATTAATTAAAAAAAGAAAAATAATTATAAAAGTTATTTTCTTAATAAAATGAGTTTGATTGATTTTTCTAATTAGTTAAAAATAAAAAAGGAGAGAAGTAATATTTTTGTAAAAATAAATATATTGTTCAGGGTTTGTGGCTGTCATTTTTGTGATATGTGATTGGATGGATAACAAGATGGTTCAAAAAAAATAAAGCAGTAGGGGGCAGGTTAAAGCATTAGACTAGATATTGATGTGATGTGATGTATTTTGGCTTCTCCTTAAACGAAGTCAAGTATATCTCAGAAATTATGCCCAGATAAACCTGTTAGCCACTTTATTTTCCATTCCCCACTCTAAGTCTTCCCATATTCTGCCCCATCTCATTTCACAGCATAATCTTTGTCAACTCTATGGCCTTTGTATCTAAATCCTCCTTATCTTTTTGCAAACCCAGCATAAAAAACAATAACTCACTTTAGGTATAATCACTTTGTTCATATCTATTCTCCCATAACTTCATTATCTGTACCCTTTCTGCTTTCAAGCATTTACATTCAATCAACAGATGCCTAATATTTTCTATAACTTCCTTACACAAGTTGCACACTAAGTCATCCATAGTTTTCCATTTACATGTATGTTCTCTTGTTGCTAAAGATCCCATTTGAGCCTTAAACAATAAACTACTTTCCTTACTATTATCATAAATTAACTTGCATCCAATGTTCCGTTTACTTTTATATATATTTAAACTCTTCTTACCCTCCATACTAGTTCTCCATCTCTCCACCTTCCTATTTTTTATTAATGCATCTATTCTTTTATCCCATTCCTTAACACTATAACACTCAACAATCCTCCTAACATAATCATCCCACCTTTTATACAAGTATACTGATATAAATTCTTTATCCAAATCTTTTGCATACCATATTATCTTTCTCACCCATCTTGTTACCTGCCCTTTACTGATAACCCAATTAAACATTATTTTGGCTATTCTTTTACTATCCATAAACTGCAACATACCAACAATTTTCATTTTACTTTTTGCATCTCTCATATAAAAATTTGACCATTCCATTTTTCTTGAATTGCCTCCTTTGCTGTCCGCATCTCTGCATCTAATGCATGTCTTCCTACGTCCCTTTGTACTTTCTCTAAATAATCTAAAACCCTTTTATTAACCCATAATGCATCATTACCATATGTTAACCTGCTACTGCAACTCCGTTTTATACAATTCTAGCTACATCAAATTTATTATATGAAAATACTGTTAGTTTCTTTACCAAACCCTTTCTTTTCTTTGCTTCATTTACTAATTTTTTCCCATTCATCCAAGCAATTTTACTGATTACATAAGATGATTCCCAAATACCTATATCTATCCACCACCCTTAACTTTATATCCCCCAATAACAATTCTATGTCTTCTCTTTCCCTAGTATTAACCATCATTATATTTAATTTTTCTTCACTAAATTTAATCCCCATCTCTTTACCCACCCTTGCACATATCCTCAACATAATTTCCATATCTTCTCTTCTTTCTGCACACAAAAAGATATCTGCAAAAAAAGACCTGACAAAGTATATACTTCCTTGCCACCTATTAACGGTATCTCTATCCCTCTTCCTAGTCTTTCTATTGCTTTCTCCATTTTACTCAAATACAACAAAAACAAAATAGGTGACATAGGGCATTCTTGCCTTAATCCCACCCCATTTTTAACTTTAACTGATTCTATATCCCCTAATTGATAAGTATAATAATTATTTCCATATAATTTCTTAATAATATTTACTAAAGCTTCATCCATTCCCAAATTTGCTTAAACCTTACCCATAATCTATTTCTATTTACTCTATCATATGCTTTCTCTATATCTATAAAACATATATAATGATCTACCTGAATTCCTACTCATCTCCATAAGTTGTGTAACTACAAACAAACTATCTCGTATATGCTTATCTGACCTAAAATCTCCTTGCATTTCCCCCACTACATTATTCTCTTCCATCCATTTTACAACTCTTCCAGCTACCGTATATGAGAACACTTTATATAAAACTGATGTTACCACTATCAATCTATAATTATTTAACTTTCTATGATCCTTATCCTTTCCTTTAAATGATAATCTTATTTTTGTATTACTCCAACTACCCGGAAAAACTCTCTTCTGTGCCATCTTATTAAAACATGATAATAACTTTGCTTTTGCTCTATGTCCTAAATTCATTACCATATCTTCTGCCCATCCATCTAAACCCCTTGCCTTTCCACTTTTCAGTCTCTTTCCTGCCTCATTCACTTCATTTTTTGTGAACCTAATATTCCCATTACTAAATGCTTTCATGTTTTCTATCACTAAGTCCTTCACATCTAACATCTTTTCTATATCCATTACATATCTATTTAAGATTCTCTCTAACTCTTCTCTAGAGCTACACTCTATTGCCTCATTATCTATTAATACTATCTCCCTTTCTCCTACATTTCTCATTTTAATGTAATTCCAAAATTTTTTACTTCCATCTCTTCCACTTTTATTAATATCCTCCAATAATTTACTATTCAACTTCATCCTCTCTCTACAACTATCCATTTTATCCAACTTCTTCTTTTCTAAGTACTTTCCCCATTTAGCATTAATATCATTTTCACTTTCTTTGTTCTTAATAGCACACTTTATATTTTCTGCATGCTTCTTTCCTCTCTTTTACACTTTTACTAACTCCTATTTTTATTACTTTTATTCTTCTGCATATTCTCAACTAAAACCCTATTTGCCACTTTTCTATTTCACCACAGCAGTCCTTATACTCACTCTCAACCAACTGTTCCATGGCTTCTTCAACTTTTATTTTATACTCTTCCAACTTATTCTTATCATTCATTCTCGGTCAACATCTTTCACTATTGTTTCTACCTTTATTTTTATCCTCCATCACATTACTAACCATTTCTATTACAATAAAGTTATGATCGCTATTACATACTCTCTCTTCATTATCAAACACCTTAATTTCTGTATTTTATTCATTCCCTCTTTCTCTACCAATACATAATCAATTGTGTGAAATTGCGATGTAAATATGCTACATTAATTCAAACACTAAATTTTATCTCATTAAAATAAATATGCATTTTCTTTGTGAAAAGGATTTTAGCTAATGTCATTTAATTTATATAATTAAACAATAGAAAAAAAAGTCTGTGGTTCCATTATTATTGTAAAGCAGCATTTCCCAACCTTTTTTGGCTCACGTACCACTTGGTAGTACATCACGCTAAATCATACCACTTCATAAAAATTATTGTATTTCATGAAATTTGTTATTGTGAGTGTGTTATTTTATTTGCATTATAAATATTATAGGGTGACCATGTATATATTCACATCACATAATGAGACAAATTACATTGAAACACACCTAAACGTCACGCCTGATTATAAACTCACTGAAATTATAAATTCACTGTAACATATATATATATGTATGTATTTGTTCAAAGTTTCATATTTATCTACTATTTTGTCATATTTTGTTTACTAATAAATGGTTTTAATAAAAACACAAAATTATAAAAAAACAATTAACATATTTTCTTATCATAATCAAATATTTTTATAAAATAAATTTAATGAGATCCTTGTGCTTGTTTCGAAGAACATAATTTTTTGACATTTGGTTCAAAAATAGCATTCAATCTGTTTCAATACTTATTTTTTTAAAAAATATATGAAGAAAAAACTCTTTCTACTAATTCCGTACTAATAAACGGTAATAATAATTTAAGAGCTTTCGTAGAAAGTTGTTCATTCTTTAATGTTTAATCAAAAATTAATTAGATTGTGTCATTTGAATTCTACTTGTAAAGTTCTGTTACATGATAATTCTATTAACTTTTCTTTATCCTTTATTGATAATAATGTAGCTTTTTCTAAATTTTCTTCATAGAAGAGGTTTGAAATCCAATTATCATTTGTGTTTTCGGTTTTTGAAAAATATTCCATGAAAGGCAATTTTAATCCTGTTAAATGTGCTATTATATTTTCTATCTTGAGACAGACTAACCTTATTTTCAAACAAAAAAATATGTAGAGTTTTGAACACTTTCAGTTGATTGTTTTCGATACACTGTTTCCAAAAATCTAATTTCTTAATCATACGTTCAATTTTATCATTAACATTAAAGATCGTTATCGACTGTACATATTAACAACTTTACTGGATAATATTATTAATTAAAATAATTTTTATGAATTATAGGAAAAAACATTTCTATGATATTTTTATGATTTTTTTTTTTTTTTATGTCTGCCATTATTGATTATTTTCCGTGTAGCGTACCACAGGTTGGGAAACACTGTTGTAAAGAAATAAATAACTTATTCAAATTTATTAAACTTCATAATAAAAAAAACATTTAACTTTTTTTTTTTTGTTTAAAATATTTTTTATAGTTTTAACTTAAATATCTTCTTTAAAATTTTTTAGAATAAACAAGTAGATATAATCAATTACAAATAGTTTGGGGTCATTATCTTGTTTGCATTTTATACTTTTTGAAAGAAAGATTTTTTTAACTAGAAATAGAAATGTTTTTTTTTTTTTTTTTAGAAATAATGAATTGTCTATATTGTTAATTAAAAACAAAAAGATAAAAACGTAATGATTTTTTATGTGTTTGATCTGCTTGCATCATAGATTGATTGGGCATAAATAGACTTTTTTTTTTTGCTGATTTAACTAGGTCAGATGATAAGGAACAAACTTTCTACGAGATCACAATTTTTAAAAATCATTTAAAAAAGAAGTTACATTTTAACCACTTATGAGGCATTATTGACTTTATTTACAATTTCTAGTGAATAAAAAGCAGGTTTTAAGGTGTTAAAAAAAGGAAATATTCACTATTCTAAAATGGCATTAATAATAAAAAAACTAAACTCTTTCTAAATGTCAACATGAATGATTTGTATCAGAAATTGTGTACCTGCCATCCAAAACCATGTAGGCGTTGGAGTGTGTAAAATAACCTGTTAAAGGAGGAAGGAAGATAAAAAATGAAAACCAACCTTTATATAAATATTATAATATTCGGTAACTGTATCTATAGACAAATACCCTTCTATATTTATTTTTATTGAAAATTAATTTAGGAAAAGTATTGACTGCTGAATGTACTAAAGTATTTTGAATGTCACTCATAATAATATCTTCAAGAAAATGCAGGGAAATGACAGAAGTCTATTTGAGATATCTATATGAGGTAAAAAGTTTAAAATCTCATACTATGACTATTATTTACAGATTTACAACATAACAATATGTGTACACCTAAAACATAGATATATAAAAGTACATAGTTTTATTTCTGTTTATTAATTTCGCAATTGAGTTCAGTAGTAAAAAGGAGAGATTCTTATTTTTTTTATTCCAAGTAATTAATCTTATTTTGTTGATATATACATTTTTTGTATGTGTTATTTATATATTTTATATGGCACATAATGGATAAATAACTAGAAATAAAGTTTTTAAGTATAAAATATTTAGGCAATAATTTATTCATTGTCTGGTCAAGTAAGTGTTCATTTATTTCTTATATATTTGAGGTTTGTACTAATTTTTTTATTTCTTATTTTATTAAATTATTCATTTTTATTGAAATTTAAAATTAAACCATCAAACATCACATGATCACCATTCTTTAGGCTTACACAATCTGTTTTTCACAGAGGCAAAACTCTCCATATAGTAGCACCACTCAGTGCAAACCTTCCTGCATCCACTGATTACTCTGGTTTGCACTGATTGGCACTGCTATATGGAGAGTTTTGCCTCTCCGAAATTTAAAATGGGTAAATGCCTTTCTTCTTTATTCTATGTGATATTATAAAATAGATGTAAATACATCATAGTATAAGTTATAAATGTAGTGTGTAATTAGACATATGTGAACGAAAGAAATAAGAACTAGGACAATTGGTATTAATGGAAATTGAAGCAGTTGATTTGTCATGTGATAACTGAGATGCCATAATTTCCATTATGGTTGGTGTTCTTTAGCATAAAAATTCTTTAACATCGAATTATGCAAAGGTTAAATTCCAGAAAAATAATTATGAGAGATACTTATGACTCTATAATTTACCCATTTTCCAATAAAAAATTGTTTTTACAAGATATATATATATGTGTAAGTAATATTTACTGAGGTTATAACCTCGTTAATATGCGTATAAAATGCGATAGTAGAGACCTCTACAGGTGTTTTAACCACAAGCTATATATATATGTGTGTGTGTGTGTAATTAAAAATATTAAAAATTGTAAAACAAATATCACTTTCACAGATAAGATAAACATTAATAACATAAAAGAAATACTAATAATCAAAAAATATATTACAATGATCAGAAGAGAGTAACAATAATGATTATTTGTTATAATAATGAATCACATATATAAGTTGCAAAAAGAATCAATTACAAGTTTTCAATTTTAAAAAAAAAATATGGTAAAAAAATTCTAAAGTAAATATCAGTTATAAAATTGTAATATCAATTTAATTTTTACCTCTAGAACATCATATTGACAATTGTTGTACGGCTTCAATTGAAAGTCTTCAATTGTTAGTTGAACTGATTTACCTAGTTCAACAGTAATTTTCCATTCACAAACTTTATTCAATGGATAACTGTATGGAAAATTAGGTGATGAAAACTTCTCTTGATTACTTTTCAAAATATATTCGCATTCTACAATATATTATAAAATAAGTTTATTTATTTTTTAAAACAAAACAAAAAAAAATCAATTTAAAAATAATAAATACTGCTATCATATATAAAGTTGATATAAATATCTAGTTGTTATTATTGATATATTTAACTATTTGTTGTCATACACAATATGCTAAAAATTTTATTTGGTTTATACACATAGCAAAACACTCCCTTATACTATAAGATTTATATCGTGTGTATGTATATGTATATAAATAAAAACTTAAATTTCTGATTGATGTTTTAGTAAGATCAAAAATTAATTTTTTTTATCTGCTTATAATATATTTTCTATTACTATTATTTATGATCATACATAATTATTCTAAGAAAACATTTAAATATTTTGTTTATTTTTTAGGAAAATTTTTCATTTTAATTAAAATGGTAAAAAAGTAAAAACAACCATGGATTGACATGCCATTTATCCCCAATATTCACTTAAACAATTAAAATCAATTTTAAACAGGAATTGCTAAAAAATAATTGTAAAGATAAAATCAGACATGATGACAAAGCTCAACTTGTGTATTCCTTAAACTGTCAGTTTTGTCATGACAGATACTATAGTGAAACTCATGCTAATTTAAAATTGAGAATTTCTCAACACATTCACTTATATAATAGAGCCAAGTATAGCACATCTTATAGATCAATATTTGATGACCATGAAAAAGACACTGGCTGTTCTTTTAAGCCTGCTGACTCTAAAATTATTTGTCTTGAGAGCAACAACAGGAAATGAAAAGTTAAAAAACCTCAGCTATAAATTCAATTAATATAAAGGTGAGTAGCATTTCCCCTTGGTAAATATTGGTCCTTTAATGTGATGGTATGGTTTTCACAAACATGAAGTTACAAATGCAAAAATGCAAATTTATTAAAATCTACAACCACTATAACTTATCTTTGTATAGAGTTGGGAATGCCAACACTTTTTTGCTAATTTTCCAAATCTGTAAAGCCTACCTCAGCAGTTAATAAATAATGTACTTATAGTTAATTTTGTTGCCATAATTATTTTTTACATACTCATGTAGAAAGTGCTTAATTATTCATTACTGTATATATATACATAGGATAATACTTATTTAAATTCTAATTCAGGATGGTACATTGCCTCCTACTAATAAAAAAATACTTCAATCTATAATATGAATGGATTACCTTACTCAAAATTTTAATTATAACATAACTTTTTTTCTTTATTATATTTATATATCACAACTACATTCTATTGTCTCAATAACATATACATCTATTATTACTTAGTGTCATTTAAAATAAAATTAAATTACCAAGTGATTTAAAACTTTTTCCATTACTCTTTTTATTTGCAATAGTAATTAAACAATTTCTCAGGAAACTATTTGTATTTCAAGGAATAAAATACAAAATATTAAAAAAATGAACTTTTATTCAAGAATGTTAGTTCCTAAATCTATCATTTTGCATTTATATTTAAGTATACTAAACAATATCACAACAAAATATGTTGATAAACAGAGCAAAACTCTCCATACAGTATTGCCACCTGTGCTAAACAGAGTAATCAATGGATGCCAGAAGGCTTGTGCATAAAATCCCTATCTAATGCCTACTCATCCAATATCCCCAGACTTGTTTCTGGCTTGTGGCCTTCTTCAGTGAGGAGCTTTGGATCTGAGAGCACTGCATCTAGATCTTAGGATCTAATGCAACCCTCTAGCAACCACCTTTTATCTCTACTTAACTACTAAACTATGAGAATGAAATTGAAAACACAAAAAATATTTTCAATCTAAGCTCAATAGCTTATATAGTCGTATGGGTTTTGCTCTGTTTATCAACAATTAATGTGCTAGTATAGGAAATGTGATCATGTGATGCTTGATGGTTTAACACCAATCCTGCCTAATAGGATAGTGGTGCCTATGGTTGTAAAAGAGCCAAAGACACCAAAATGTATGGGTGCTGAACTGAGTTCAGACCCATACGACTATATAAGCTATTGAGCTTAGATTGAAAATATTTTTTGTGTTTTCAATTTCATTCTCATAGTTTAGTAGTTAAGTAGAGATAAAAGGTGGTTGCTAGAGGGTTGCATTAGATCCTAAGATCTAGATGCAGTGCTCTCAGATCCAAAGCTCCTCACTGAAAAAGGCCACAAGCCAGAAACTAGTCTGGGGATATTGGATGAGTAGGCATTAGATAGGGATTTTATTCACAAGCCTTCTGGCATCCATTGATTACTCTGTTTAGCACAGGTGGCAATACTGTATGGAGAGTTTTGCTCTGTTTATCAACAATTAATGTGCTAGTATAGGAAATGTGATCATGTGATGCTTGATGGATTAAAACCAATCCTGCCTAATAGGATAGTGGTGCCTATGGTTGTAAAAGAGCCAAAGACACCAAAATCGTATGGGTGCTGAACTGAGTTCAGACCCATACGACTATAAGCTATTGAGCTTAGATTGAAAATATTTTTTGTGTGTTTCAATTTCATTCTCATAGTTTAGTAGTTAAGTAGAGATAAAAGGTGGTTGCTAGAGGGTTGCATTAGATCCTAAGATCTAGATGCAGTGCTCTCAGATCCAAAGCTCCCTCACTGAAGAAGGCCACAAGCCAGAAACTAGTCTGGGGATATTGGATGAGTAGGCATTAGATAGGGATTTTATGTACAAGCCTTCTGGCATCCATTGATTACTCTGTTTAGCACAGGTGGCAATACTGTATGGAGAGTTTTGCTCTGTTTATCAACAATTAATGTGCTAGTATAGGAAATGTGATCATGTGATGCTTGATGGTTTAACAAAATATGTTATTATTTAATACTATGATAACTAATACTATTGATAATAATTACAACACTAAAATATTTTACTGAAGCAAAAACGTGAAACAATTCTTTATGACGAATGAAATTTTTCTGGTTAATATCTTACCTCTTAAATATTTATAACAAATCATTTGAAAACTCAAACTGAAATTTTTTAAAATTTCAATAACAATATCAATAGTAAATATCCTTTATCAGTTAGTCAAAATTTAATTATTTTACTTTTTAAAACATAACATTTTTAAATGCATACTGCAAAACTTTAAATAATTCTTATTATGACTAAAAAAGTTCTGCTCCACTACCTTTTACACATAAATATGCTACTGTACGATTTTCAAAAATACTTTATTATGTAAAACTAATTGCTTATTTATAACCTCATAAAAAATAATACATTTTTTTAAAAGTGATAACTCAATCTATATGTAATTTAGTTTCATCTGCTTTCTGCAGTGCTATATTATTCTAAACGTCATAAATGAGAATACCTATTACCTTTAGTATATCTAAAATTATGGGCATTGTTTAACATATTTAAAATGTGTCAATTTTGAAACTATATAAAAGTACATATAAACAAATTTTCACTTAATTTATATTTGAAGTAATAAAGATTAATCAATATTTTTAGCAATTCTATTCATAATCAAACAACCTATATTTAAATAACATATCACCATCATCATCAACCATTGTCAATCCACTGCAGGATGAAGGTCTCTCCACACCACCCCTGCACACTTTTTTATTTCATCCATCCATCTCACATGTGGTCTCTTTCAGGCTCTTTTATAATCTCTTGGAATCCAGTTTAAGATTTTAATTGTCTTTCTATTATGATCTCTTCTATCAATATGTCCAACCCAACTCCATTTCAATCTTTTAATTTTTTCAATGAGGTCAGTAACACCTGTTTGTTCTCTTACCCATATATTGCATTTTTGATTTCTTCTTGTTACTTCCAGCATGGATCTCTCCATATGTCTTTGAGTGGTCTGAAGTCTCTGTATTACTTTTCTATTAAATGTCAAAGTCTCAGATCCATAAGTAAGAACTGGTAAAACACATTTATTAAAACCCTTTTTCAAACACATAGGCATATTTCCTTTTAGTATCAATTTTTTTCTACCAAAAACACTCCAACCAAGTTTAATTCTATGATTAACTTCATCCATTATGTTTCCATCTATATTAATAATCTGACTAAGGTATTTATAACTGTTAACTTTTTCTAACTCATCATAATCAATCTTTATTTTCATATTTTGAAAAAATTCATTAAACATTATTTTAGTCTTTTTAACATTTATCTTTAGTCCTATTTTTCTATTTTCATCTGATAACTCCTGCAACATTTCTTGCAGCTATAAAGCATTATTTGCAAAAACAACTATATCATCCACAAAATCTAAATGACTTAAATAATCTCCATTTACTTTCACTCCTTTAGCTTCCCATTTTAATCCACAAAATACTGTTTGCAGCCCTCCTGTAAAAAGTATTGGAAATATGGAATCACCCTGTCTCATACCTTTCTCAATGTTGACGTTCCCAGTATCATTATGTAATCTAATTGTTGCTGTTGCATTTTCATAAATATTCTTTATTATATGACAATATCCTGGATCTATACCTTGATAATCCAGTGCTTTAATCACTGAAGAAATGTTTATAGAATCAAATGCCTTTTCATAATCTACAAATCCAAAGCATAATGGCAAATCATATTCATTTGTTCTTTCTATAACTTCTCTCAATACCTGGATATGATCTACTGTACTAAAACCACTTTTAAATCCAGTTTGTTCTCTTGGTTGGTAAAAATCCAAGGTTCTCTGTAGACGAGTTGTAATTATCTTGGTAAAAAATTTATATAAAACAAAAGGCTGACAGGTCTATAATTTCTAATATTTTCTTTATCACATTTTTTAAATATTAAAATTAATACTGCATTCTTCCAATCATCTGGTACATCTTAATTATTTAGACATTTGGTATATAACTTTGTATAAAAATGTCTATTTCTTCACTTGCTTCTTTTAATACATCAATTATAATTCCATCATTACCTGGAGCATTTCCTTTCTTCATACATTTAATTGCATATCTCACTTCATTTAAAATTCTAAACAATTTGAAGAAGTAATAGATATAGGAAATATATAATTCTTGATAAGTCTCCTACCCATTTCATGATGTCATCTCTCTTTTTAGTAATAATTCCATCTATTTTTTGAAATACATAAAAATATATATATATATATATATATATATATTGTAATGTTTTTCACACTTTGGTAGGCCTTCTTTTACACACTATAAAGTTTAAGTTAATCGAGCTATGGAGAAGGAAAAATATTTTATTCCTAGTTCCAAAAACATAGCTATATTTTCTGATTAACTCAACCTAATATTAATTCATATTACTATTGGAATTGCCAATGAAGTTAGTTTTAATTTATAAGAGGGTACTATAGTCAATAGAATCCTAACTTTTTTGTATCCCATAATTTTGACACAAGTAGCTAAAAAGATCGAGATTATGATTTCCTGTAACTTAATATTTTTCAGATAATATTATTCCTGGGGCTTAATAAATATGCATAGTGAGAAAGGTACTTTATACATTTATAATGCAATTAACTAATATTAATAATTTTTTAACTAAAATTAATAATGCACAATGAAAAGTTGATATTAGAAATAAATATTTTATTCTAACAAATTAAAATGTTTAAAGATAAATTGTTAAATAAAATTGAAAAAACCCACACATGCCAATTGAGATAGCTATGTAAAATAATTAAAATAGTTTAACAATTAAATGTTCACTTCTAAAGTTTCTTCTAGAAGGCTGTGACTGAATGTTTCTTGGATAAGAAAAATTATGTTTCTATCAGGATAATATTATATGCTTATATTTGAGAATCATTTGTAAACATTTAATTTAGTCACAATTGGGAATAATCAATCTTAGCTTACCAGTAAGTTTAGTGATTGTTGATTACCATGCATTGTTTTTCATGAGAGGTAGAATGAGCTTGTGGCCATTGGTTTTAATTTGTTTTGATCTACTCCAGCAAAAGAAAAAAACAGACAAGACCAATGGCCATGAGCTCATTCTACCTCTCATGTAATATCATGCATGATAATCAACAATCTTCCTGCACTCACTAAACTTACTGGTAAGCTAAGATTAATTATTTCCAATTGTGACTAAATTAAGTGTTTGCAAACTATTCTCAAATATAAGTGTATAATATCCTGATAGAGACATAATTTTTCTAATCCAAGAAACTTTCACTTACAACCTTCTAGAAGAAACATAAGAAGTAAACATTTAATTGTTAAACTGTTTTAATTATTTTACCTAACTATCTGGATTGGCATGTGTGGGTTTTTTCAATTTTATTTAACAATTGTCTTAAACATTTTAATTTGTTAGAATAAAATATTTATTTCTAATATCAACTTTTCATTGTGCATTATTAATTTTAGTTATTAAATTTATTAATATTAGTAAATTGTGTTATAAATGTATAAATTACCTTTGCCAATATGTGTATTTATTAACTAAGCTCCAAGAGTAATATTATCTAAAAAATACTAAGTTATGGGAGATCATAATCCCAATTTTTTTAGTTACTTGTGTCAAAATTATGGGATATGATGAAGTTAGAAGTCTATTGATTATACCGCCTTCTTATAAATTAAAACTAACTTCATCTGCAATTCCAATAGTAATATGAATTAATATTAGGTTGGATTGATCAGAAAATATAGTATGTTTTTGGAAATAGGAACAAGATATTTTTCTTCTCCATAGCTTGATTAACTTTCAGTTTATAGTGTGTAAAAGAAGGCCTACTAAAATGTGAAAAATGTTACAATGGCACCCAAAATTTTGTTATATTCTGGTAGGCCTTCTTTTTACACATTATAAAGTGAAAGTTAATCAAGCTATGACAAAAGAAAATATATTGTTTCTATTTCCAAAAGCATAGCTATATTTCCTGATTAACTGGCCTACTAATTATTATGATCTATGCTGCTGGTGGAATCAGCTTTTTATTTATTTCAATAAGAGCACCAGGATTCATACAAGAATCCACTAAAATCTGTCACATTGTACATCATAAATTAAGGAAAAAATAATTTAAAAAACCAGGATTATGATTTCCCACAACTTTATTTATATTTAGAGAATATTACTCCTGGAGCTTAATTAATAACTATTGGCAAAGATAAATTATACGTTTAAATTCTAATAAACTAACATTAATAACATACAATTAAAAGTTGATATTAGAAATAAATAATTTATTCTAACAAATTTAATATTTAAAGATAAATTGTTAAATAAAATTGGAAGGAATAAAAAAGACATGCAGATTACTAATTCAGATAAATAAATAGAAAGAAATTCTGAAGTAAAAAATTACAATCAGCAAAATCTTTTTGAAAACTAATTAATGATGGTGGAATTATTTTGAAAAAAAAAAAGACTTTGTAACTTATATTTAAGAAAGAATGTACAAGGTTATATTGTATTCTTCTGATAAAAGAACAAAAGAAAATAGATGAGCAGAGAAGTCTAAAAATTGATTGAGAATATAAAAGGCCAGAAAACCTTTAAATTGGGTCTTTGTGTTTTCCTTAACTAGCAGTTTCCATTAAGTCTGGAATACAGAAAATGTCCTATCCTGGACTACTCATATGTAGGACTACCACTACTCATACACAGAAGTAAATTATCATGTGGAGTGGAAATGATGTGTTTACAGATACCCTTCATCATATAGGTCACTCAGAAAAATCATCAAGTCTAGTATTAGGATGGGCCAAGAACATACAAAAATGTCAACAGAGTAAAACTAGTTAATTAAAATGTGTACTACATAACTTACTGGTAATATTATTCATATCCTGATTGTGACTAAATTAAGTGTTTGCAAACAATCCTTATTATAAGCTAATAATATACTACTAATAGAGACATTTTTACATTCATTTAAAGAACTTTCTGGAAGAAACATAAGAAGTGAAATATCAACTGTAGTTATTAATTGATGAATATTATCTGGATTAGCATATAGATACCTTCCAATTTTATTTAACAATTTATTTTTAAATATTTTAATTTGTTAGAATAAAATATTTATTTCTAATATCAACTTTTCATTGTGCATTATTAATGTTAGTTTATTAGAATTTAAATGTATAATTTATTTTTGCCAATAGTTATTAATTAAGCTCTGGGTGTAATATTCTCTAAATATAAATAAAGTTACAGGAAATCCTAATCCCGATCTTTTAAATTATTTTCTTCTTAATTTATGATTAATACTTTTTAAACCATCCAAATTAGTAATATACACCTTTCTATAATCTGATCTACTTTGTAAATTATATCATATATATCTCAAATTATCATTGTTACCTTCATCATTATTACTGCTATAAAAATGAATTAAACTGTTTTCTTATATTTAATTTATTTTCTAATATCTTCTATCTATCATATTTTTTATCTCAATATGCTCTCTCATTATTAGTAACTTTTGATACTCTATTTTAAAATAAGTTATATAGATTTACTTCAACAAAGTTTTTCTCATTATTGTTAAAACCATATTTTTTGTCTCTGGGATAAGCATTACTAGGAACTAATCTCTTCTTGCAATTATCAAACATTTGTGGATATGTATCTTTAAAAAATATCTCAAACTTATACTTAACACAAGTATGACCACATTGACAAGTTTCTTAAAATTCTTTAAATTCAACTACCATTGTTTTTAATTTATTAATCATAGGAACACATTTAGTATCTGATTCTACTTTAGTTTTCACATAATTATCTTCCACACTATTATTTTAATACTCTCTAGCTTTAATTTTTAAATCATTAAATTTTTTTAGACTTTTCAAGTCTAGTTTTATGCATAGCTTCTGTATTACTTCTTAATTTAGCTCTCTGTTCATCTATTTTATTAATTAAACCTCTTGTAATTGCTTTTTGTTCATCAATATTTTTTTTAGAATGGTTTTAAAAAATTGGACATACTTATCTCAGCCATACTTATTGAATATTGGTCACCATAGTTACACTTAATATAAAAATGTATATAAACTTATTTACTCATACTATTATTAATAATATAAAAATTACTTTCATGATTAAAAAAACGTTTTATTGCCATTTATTGACATTTAATCCCTAGACAAAGTTCATCAATTGAGAACCTATAAAACAAATATTATTCTTAAGCAATCTAGAAAAATACAGATATAACTATATGTAATAATATTATAATGTCATATTTCTTCAAAGCAATATACATAATTATATAATTGAATATTTATAAATACAGTAATCAGTTATATTTTACAAATTTTATTCATTTAGGAGAATTTTCAACTATCGTCGTAGTCAATGTCAACTAATACTTTGAATGTTCTAACCTTCCCACAATTCCATGATCTTAACATTTGCTGCCTGCCTCTTAATTAAGTCATGTTTGTATTTGTATAATAGTATAGCTTCTTTTATTTTTCCTTTGTTGTTATTTTTTTCAATTTGCAATATTTTGTTGTAATTGAAGTTAAATTCATAATACACGAATTGTTATGGTCATGAAAAATGGATGCTGAATCATTATTATCTACTTTGCAATTTTGATTTAATTTCTAAACACATTTTAACAACAGCAAGTGCTCTTTAGTTCTTTTTTTTTCCAATGTATATTTTGATTCACCTATACACTACCACACCTACATATCCATTTATAAATGATACAATTTTTATTTATAAATGAGGTTTTATTTTTAGAATTATTTATTAATTTGTTTAATGTAGGAGGTGTGTAAAATGCAATATCACATATACATTTATACATCTTCCTTATAAAATTTACTTCATCATTCAAAATATATGGTATTGATATCTATATTTTTTATTAGCAGTTGGATCAATATTATTGTTAAAATTTTTATTCTTATATCTTCTATTATAATCATATATATTGTGCCAGGCATTATCAAATGTCTATGCACAAAGTATATATTAAGCATAACAAATATATAAATGTGCTATATTAATAATGGAAGTTGGGTCTGAGCATTAGAATACCTACACACACAAATTTAAAATATTGTGCACAAATACACATATAATAAACTGATGTATTTTTGTATTTTATTTTTATTGTTTTGTATCTTTTCAGTATATATCATGTTATGTATTTTGCTGTTCTTTGAAAAATTCAAATAGAGAAAAGCAAACTTTATTAAACAAATGGATCAAATGTTGGAACATATTAGGAAAATAAATAATTAGAGCAATTGTTCCAACATACTTGCATATATATTTTTTAATTATTTTCTTAAAAACTGTAATTTTATTCTGTAAGCAAAGAATGTTAATTGCTTTGGCAAAAATCTGACCAAAAGCAAAATGTTTGATAATCAATGCTATAATTAAACTGTTATCTTTTTTTTTTGTATATAAAATAAAAATTCTTTTGAATTGATTCTGTAATCAAGTGGTCTGGGTATTCAAGATGGAAAACAAACATATCAAAGCCTGCTATGTAGAACTTAATTGGAAAAATATAAAGGAATGTTGATAATCTAAATGATAAGCTAAATTAAACGGGTTGGCTGATTCATACTTCTCAGGGAGATACCTGAATTGGTTGTGTATAAGTGGGGTTGATAGGTTTTAGTCAGTGCTGTGGGATTCATTCCTTCTTTGGCATTCAAGTCATTCACTACTTTGGCTCCAAAATTTTTCAATCATCTAGCCACTTAGAGATTAATTTATGGACTAGACTACTGCTGATATTTACTAAGAAGAAATCCATTATACAGTTCTTTTAAGAACTCTTATCTTGTGGATTTGAGTAACCATTCGAAACAGCAGATAAAAATTTAATAATAGTCATAATTATTAAACATACAAAAAAAAGAAAATATGAAGCAATCTACTAGAGGCTCCAGAAAAATGACCATGGGGTAGACAACCAGCCAGTGCATCACCATTTCTCTGGTCAAGCCACCAAGATGTGATCATGCCAGTTCCAGCCAGCCACAATGATGACAAAAGCTGCTTTGCCTATGCCTGAATGAGATGAAATCCTCACCGCACAGCTAGTTGAATTGAAGCTGCTCAAAGCTCAATCAGAAGAAGATGAAGATGCCTACATAAGTTTATTTTAAAAATATTTTATTATTGAATTAATTCATTCTGATATTTCCGATAATTAGAAATATGTTTTTTTATTATTATTAATCATTTAAAAAAAAAGAAAAATGAGAGAGAGAGCTGTCTCTAGCATATATATGTTGAATTTATGGCTATTGCAGGCATAATGATATAGCTTTTACTTAAATCTTTTAATTCATGTTTCTATCCCAAATTTTAGTATTTTCAGCAAAGGTTGCAATTAGTTTTTTTTTATTGCTGCTTGTTTTTTTTCTTGTTGAAAATTGTCATACGCAAATATACATGTCTACATATGTGCACATACACTTGTAATATTCATTAAAAATGATACCTCATGTTGAGTATCTAAACATATATTTATCCATATATTTTTTTAAGTTATTTTTCATCACTGCTGCACCTTATGATGAGTACAAAAAGGGATTTATTCATTATAAATCCCCCATAAACAAGTCCACTAATAACTTTACATTTAGAATAGTAGTAAGTGTATAATTGTGCTGCACGTATATACATGTATGAGAATATATCCATCATAAAAAAGAAATAGATACAGCACCTTATGTTGAGTGATATATGGTATCTGAGCTAATGCAACCATAATTATATGTTGAAAAATATGAAATTAGTGAAATATTTCATAGTGCAAACATACGTATGCATAGTTGTTGTTTTATTATTATTATTATTATATTTACTATCAATAAAAAGGGTTTTAAAGTTCTCAGTAGAAGTATATGCCTGTATGACCGAAAATGTTTTATATGAGAAATATATATCAAATCACAAAAGACATGACTTATTTCTACAGGGTAAAAAGCTCAGACCACTTCCATTTTTTATGAAACATTGTAAATTGCTTTAGGGGTTTATATTTTTTTCTTATTCATTTAAATTGTATTTATATATTTATCTATTTCAAAGCATCAAATATACATATGGATTTGTGATAATAATTCATTTATTTATTTTTATTAGGTCATTTTAAGTATAAAATGGTGGTGGATATCTGGAATTAAATAAATATTTGATTATAATATTAAACTTGTTTCATTTTTGTATTATTATTTATTTGATAAAATGTACTCTTTCCTTATCAATCACATACCTGTAATAACCATTTAATCTACCCATTGAAGACCCTAGATGTAGAGTACTGGGCTAGCCACATGGGATATCGCTCTACTGGGGTATTAAATCTTATTCTTATGCTTTGCTGAACATATGGTATTGCACATCCTTTTAGGAGGGGGGAATTAATTTTTTATTCTTTTCTAGGAGTGGCGCACAAAAGTTATTTTCTAAATAGACTTTTCAAAGGTGTGTGCTTGCCATAAGTTCTAAACATTTGGGCATTTGAGTAAGATATCAACTAAAGGGGTTTTAAATTGGCAGAGTCCTGTCAATTCACTCTTTCTATCAGTTTTGCTGGAAGTACCAATATATATGAGTACAGACAATCGGCTAAATTGGTATCCATTTCTTTCCCTGTTAAATCTTGATCACTTCATGCTCAGTGTAAGATTAGGAACGGAAATCCACAGGGAAGTATAGTCCGGTACAATATATATATATAATGTTATTAGAGATTTTAATACAAGATATAACAATAAAAAATTTACCAATAATATTGACTCTCCTGCTAATAAAAATATGAACATCACTATCATATATTACACATGATCAAGTCAATTTTATAAAGAAGATTTATAAAGGTATATGTGATATTGCATTTTACACACCTCCTACATTAAACAAATTAATAAATAATTCTAAAGATAAAACCTCATTTATAAGTAAAAATTGTATTATTTATAAATGGATATGTAAGTGTGGTAGTGCATATATAGGTGAATTGAGATGTATGTTGGAAAAAAAGAACTAAGGAGCACTTGATGTTGTTAAAGAGTTCAGAAATTGAATCAACATTGCAAAGTAGATAATAATCTTTCAGCATTCATTTTTCATGACCATAATAATTGATGTATTGATGGTTTTAACTTCAATTACAACAACGTTAAAATATGACAAATTAAAAAAAGCAACAACAAAATAAAAATAAAAAAAGCTCTGCTAATATACAAATACAAACATGACTTAATTAAGAGGCAGGCAGCAAATATTAAGATCATGGAATTGTGTGAATTATGAGGTAGGCAGCAAATGTTAAGATCATGGAATTGTGAGAAGGTTAGCCTTTCAAAGTGTGAGATGACAGACTATGAGGATAGTCAGAAGTGCTCCTAAGTGGATAAAATTTTTAAAATATATCTGATTACTGTATTTATAAATAGTTAATTATATATATAACTATATCTATAGGCTTATAAATTGCTAAAACTACATCAACTATTTCTACTAAATTATAATAGTTATACTAAAGACATTATATATATAAATCATATCAAAATATTTAGCTTATTCTTATTCAATAAAATTATTGATTATATATGTTGTTTAAAATAATCAAGGATATATATATATATATATATGATATTTAATATTTAATTTTACTTTGTACCCAAGATAAATACACAATATAAATCTCAGGTATTATGGCTCCACTTAGCTATGCCAAATCTGTAAAGATAGAAAATGAGAGCAATGAGAGAAACTTTGTTACATGCTTAAATTGATGTGCCAAATCTATAATAGAAGAAATGAACAAGAGAAAGAGAGACTATTTATATGCCCTAGTGTTGAATTCCAAATCTGTACCAGTATAATAAATAAGAACATGAGAATTTCTTTTGTTAATGCCACACATCTTTGAGCAAACTAAATCCATAATAAAAGTACAAAATAAAAAAAAAGATTTCATTAATATTTTGTTATAATAAAATACTAATATGTATGAATACTAAAATCTTTAATGGAATAAATTGATCATATGACTGCTTACTTTATTTATCTTATAAATTATATAAAGTTAAAATCTATAATAGTATTAATTGTACAATACCAAATTTGTAAAATGTATATTAGTTAGCTAAAATTAACAGTATTGGTTAAGTAAATCAAATCTGTACTAGAATAAAAATAATCAAAGATTAAATAAGCTCTATCAATAAAATAATTTAAAATGTATATTAGAATAATGTTTAAAATTTATAAATAGTACCTATATATTAGATAAATATCAACCTCATTGGATCAAATATCAACCTCATTGGACATCAATATTGTCTATACAATATAAAATACTGTATTTGATAATTATGACAGATATATTAATATTTATTATAAATAACCCTTTTATTACTATGTGGTAAGTTTATACTATATTAAAAGTGAATGAAATTATTTAAGCTTAATAATTACATAAAAGTTTATTATAATAATTTATTAACTAGCTTTTATACTGATGAATATTCATGAAGCATTACATTAACTTATAATAATTATTACACTTTCGTACAATAATAAAATTTATACTATTTGCCAATTACATTTTATATGTTTATGTTTGCAATAAGATTATAAGTCACAATTATTGTATCATAAATTTATTAATTTAAATAGGACTCTTAAGTCAAATTTAATAAATAATAATTTTATTTACAAAAATAAACAATAAGACAATTTATAAATATGCTATAATAATTTAAATTAATGTATCATAGTGTATTATATGTTTAAACTATAAGAATGCAAGACAAACATTTTTTATCAAATTACAAGAAAATATCCATTTCTTTATTATCTGCAATAGACAATATATATAAAAGAAAATATTTTGTTACAGTTTGCCTACTGAGCATTTATTAGCAAACAAAACAAATTATTAAATAAAATCTACTATAATTATTTAAATATAAATTTAGAATTTTAAAATTTACATTTGGTTAGTCATGTATCTTCATTTATACACATATATATGTTAGATAAACTTTTAAAACAAAAACAATATTAACTCAAATACAATTACATAAATAAAATATACAACTTGTATAAACAGTTGAAATTTATCACAAAAAGTTCTACTGCGCTTAAAGTCATTTTTATTAAATTCACAAAAAAGTTTAATATTTTAAAATACAATAATTCCTGAAAGTAATTGTTTCTTTTTATTTGAAGTTTATTAGAAAAACTGATTATTAATAATTCCTGGTAAAATTTTACACAGTAATTGACATTAATTAATAAATATTATCCCTACTAAAATGATAATTATTCTATTTGAAGTTATTATTTTAAATTCTTGGTAAATAATTAATCAGTTTGTTAGCCTCAGATGCATATATACATCCATTTAGAATTGATACAATTTTTATTTGTAAATAAGGTTTTATCTTTACAGTTATTTATTAATTTATTTAATGTAGGTGGTGCAAAAATGCAATGTCATATATATCTTTATAAATTTTTCTTATGAAACTTGCTTGCTTGTTGATTCAAAATATAAGGTATTGATATCCAATATATGATATTGATTAACACATAGTAAGTTAAACATTTCTACCATTTTTTTAAAAAAAAGTGTTATTCTTTCTGGAAAATTATTTTTAATTTTTGGCAAATTGTTGATTTATTTGTTGGTGCTCATATATATAAATGTATATTAGATGCATATATGAATGTTGTTCTAAAACTCTCTCAAATAAAAAAAATTAATCTTAGTTGTTATTTTAAAATTTCTCAAAAAATGTCCATGTGTCCTGAATTAAATATCAAACTTCCTGTTTATTCTTCCTTATGTTGTTTTGCTCAAAACATTTTTAAAATATGTAAATCACTTTCTTTTTAAAAATATCTATTACAAATATATATATATAGTAAGAGGATGGGGTGTTAGGAAAAAGATTTAAACTGGGTGATGGCAAATTATCATCCCCACTTATAAATCAATCATATATCAATCAGCATTATCAAAAAGTATAAGTAATACTCAAAACACCATTCATCACTATGAATGATCAGTAATATCAACTACATCAGAATAAAATCAAGTCTATCTTGTGGCTGGATTGGAAATGGATCTTCTATAGATCAGGCTAACTATTGAGCCTTTGCCATCTTGGTCAACTATTTAAACATAACTTGGATGCACTAACTTAGTGCCATCCACTAGAATACACTAATCAGAAATCAAAACAATAATGCTGGTACATTTAAAACATGCTGATCATCATCAATGTTCTGGCCACTTAAGCACCATTAATGTACTGGCCAACTATAAACTTAAATTTTTAATAAGACTAAACTAAAATTAAAGGTAGTGCATGGGCTTTAAAGAATATAATCTTATGTGCCAACAAAGATGATGATGATTGATCATTACTGGATGCCCCAAAGGCACTAATATACATCCTCATTTATATATTCATCACATGTTCGAATCTAGTTCAAAGAACATAAGGTCTATTACTGTATGTCACAAAGAGATGGAAACAATTTTTAACAATTAAATACAAGTTTATTATTAACAAAAATCAAACAAAATTAAGGAATTATAGAATAAGAGAGTTCTGATTTTGAAAAGTATACAAAATTATATACACAACTAAAGTTTTTACATTGATTTACAATATTTCTTAATAAGTATCTATAAACACATGCATATATCCATACACAGACATGCATTTTATAATATACAATGAGAACATTTCAATTAACATAAAATAATTATATTAAAAAAAGATTAAATTTTACATATGTGTTATACTTGACAAGCATTGGTATTTGCAATACATTGTCAAATATATGCACACATAGATGCATGTGCATGAAATTTTTGAACATATTTAACTTGTTCTACAATAATACATGATTAAGCTTTTAAATTATATTTTAAATAATACAAATACTTATGCTAGGTTTACTAAAACATGTATATAGAATTGCACAGATTATTAACAAATTTAATTTTGTCAAACAATAAATAACAATAAACAGTGAGTATTGCTAATTCCTCTACAAGCTTTGTGATAAATACTTAGCCAGAGCCAGCATTTAAAATATCTCTGTCAGGAACCCCTCCCCAAACCCCTGATCATGGTTTTGTGCTTTAGCACTCCTCAGAGAGGTGCTAGGGTAAGTTCAGACACTAGATCTAAAAATACCAACCCAAAGCCTAGCACTTATCTAAAAGTTATCTATTGAATGAAAAATCTGAAATTTTCAGACATCTACATGTCTTCAAACCCAGCTATCCAACTCAAATAGCTATATGGGGCTGATAGATCTTCATCCATACCATATATTAGTAGTCTTAGCAATGTAAAATTGCATAAGAATTATGGCAGAGACTATAAATAGTCAAAATAAAGGACATAGATCACATGACTCTATCTTTTAAGCTTGTAAGTTATAAACAGTGAGGATTGCCAATTCCTCTACAAGCTTTGTGATAAATGCTTAGCCAGAGCCAGCACTTAAAATATCTCTGTAAGGAACCCCTCCCCAAACCCCTGACCATGGTTTCATGCTTTGGCACTCCTCAGAGAGGTGTCAGGGTAGGTTCAGACACTAGATCTAAAAATACCAATCCAAAGCCTAGCACTTATTTAAAAGTTATCTATTGAGTGGAAAATCTGAAATTTTCAGACATCTACATAAATAAATAAATAACAATACTTTTATAATTAATAATTTCATTTTGAATATACATAAAATTTACATATATACTTTTGTATAAATATTTTTAAAAAATCAGTTTATCAATTCTATTACAGCTTTCTTTTATTTTGTTAAAAAAATCTATAGTCAATTTTTGAGCCATTAAAAAGCTTTTTATTAGGTTACTCCTTAACTAATTATAAATGTATTTTCAATTTAAAAATATGGATTTAAACTATCAATCAAATGAATTATTTAAAAACAAATCACTTTTGTATAAAGTTTTATCTGTGCTTCTCTTGGCATATAGACAAAGCAGCATACATATAACTATACCTTTCTTCAGCTGGTGTTTCTCTTGGGAAATCTGGTTTTTTGCTCAATCCAGGCAATTGTTATTATTAGGTAAAAGTATATAATTCAGGTATGGTTGACATTCTCTTCTGCAGTTGGTTCTACTTAGACTTGAATTTGGTAAGCTTCAGATCAGCAAGTTGTTTTTTCCAGAACACTTTTAAGGCTATGAATAGCAAAAAATCTTGATGCTTTTTCCTCCATTTGAATTCAAACTCCACTATTGAACTGAAGACCAGCTACTTCCTTGCATTCTTACAATCTCATAGCAGCTCTCTATACAATTAAACTAGCTATCTCTTAGCGAGTTTTACTGTTGCCATTCTCTCTACAGTTATCAACTCTTTAAAATTTCTTTAGCCAACTTTGCAGCTAGCTCTGCAGTTAGCTCTTCTGCTAACCTCTTCTCAGAAAATTAAAGCCAAACTTTGCAGTTGGCCTAGTTGGTCACTGATTAAAATATTAAAACAGAACTCTTCTGGCTAACTCTTACAAAACTGCAAGCAAAACTAACTGATATTTTTTATGAGTCTTTTTATAGTCTTGGTTGGGTCAGGTGATAAAAACATGGTGTGTTTTTAATCTGTCTAATCATTTTGAAAACAAGCTTGAAATTTTAAACAAAATGTGATTGGAAAAAGTTGATTTCAATTAACTTTAATCCTTTGGAATCTACATACATGTTTTTATTTTGATAGTAAAAATTTACAAACTAATTAAAAGATTTCAAAAATAGACATTTTTACAATTATCAGAAAACATACTTATTTTTAAATTATAAAAATCAGAATAAAAATATTAATTTTTATTTATCAGACCTTTTTTAAATATTTAATTTTATAATAAAATATTATTTCAAATCAGAGTTATTTAACCCTTTATGTATTATTTTTATTTCAATGAATGTAGAAAATATCGACTACAATTTTTGTCTGTTTATTTCTACTTTACCTTTACTTTATATATGCACACACTCTACATTATTGTGTGCTATGTAATCCAACTGGTTACAGTATATATATATATATGGGTGTGTGTGTGTGTGTGTAAACTTATAAATACATATTAGAAAATACAGTAATTAAAATTTGTTAAAAAGAACAAAAAATATAGCTTAGGAGCATTTTCAACTATCCTTGTAGTCTTTGTCAACTAAAACTTTGAACGGTCAACTTTCTCATAATTCCATGATCTTAACATTTGCTGCCTGCCTATTGATTAAGTCTTGCTTGTATTTATTTATCAACATAGCTTTCTTAATTTTTCTTTACTATTATTTCTTTCTTTCAGTTTGCAATATTTTTATGTTGTTATAATTGAAATCAAAACCATATATTGAAGCTGGAAATATAGTACATATTTCCACTTCACCTAGTGCCAATGTCATCAGCACTAGTATGGGTTTAAACAATCTTATATTAACAGACACCCATCTCATAATAGGTGGAAGTATATTTTTAATATTATAATCTTTTACATTTCATTAATTTTATTTTATAATTAAAACTAACCTTTTTATGATAGTTTATTTATTTTGTATTTGTAAAAAATGTATATTGTGTTTATTTTATTAAATTGAATTGAATCCTAGATATCTATAAAATGTTACAAATATTTCAAATTCTTTATTAAAGTTCATTTTTCTTCAATTAATGAGTTGGTAACATTTTATATTTATCTTTTAATCAATGTACATTAGAGAGTAAATCATTTCAACAATGTAATATTTGTAAGAAATGTTTTGGAAATTTCTGCTTAAGTTTATGTCAAATATGTTTGAAAGTCATTGTACCAAATTCCTAAAATTTTTCTGAATAAAATCTACATTTTTGTTAATCTAAACCTTAATTAAATAGATTTTGTTAGTTCAATGACTGATAAACTTAATATGCTTATTGTTGTTTTTTTTAATTAACAAATCAAACCCTTGGGGCATGTTCATGCAGAGTTATAGATTTTCCCTCCAAAGCTGGCACCAACCTCAGAGAAACAGTTAGAGTGATTGATATTGGCAGTTGTCACTGTAGATTCAATCCTATAGATAAAGATCAGAACACATAAATAGTGGAAAATTTGATAAGGATTATTATTGAGTTTTATTGAGAATGGTTCACTGAAGAGTGTAGTTTGGAATCAATACATCATGATTAAAGAATGACTGGCTAAAAAGATCAACCCTTGCTTTCCAGAGCTCTGTCCCACCAGCCCATCCATGCCTTCCAGTGCTTTAAACATCTAGCCAGAGACTGTCTGTGTCAAGGAAGCCTGAAATGATCTGACTGTATTAACTGCCTGTTTCAAGCCATGGAATGCCTACTGATTGATTTTGAGGTAACGTCCAATTTGCCGCAAGCCATTGATTCCATTTTACTTGTTTTCCAAATCAATACTAATTTATATTTTATATATCTGTGTGATGTTTATATGGCTTGGTTGAAAATGCGTCTTTTAATTTTATTAAATTTAAAATATCAATTCTAATAAAATCTTACATTATTTTGATGCGGCAAATTAAATTAATTTTTGTTGGTTTATTTAGAATATTTGATTTACTAAAATTTCCAAGTACAAAATTCAATGAGCTATTAACTTTAAATTCTCTCCCTCTTATTTTTCCAGTCAAAATCATTACAGGAGACTTACTTCCCATAAATTAATTAATAGAAAGCTCATTTAGTTTTGTATAAAAAATTTATTTTGAATGATTTATTTTAAAAGTATCTTACTATTGCCTCCCATTTAAAATAGCCCTGTAATTATTTCTGAAAGAATAAAGAATTTTAGTGAATCAATTAAGTAAAATCTATTATAGCATTTTGTCAGTATAGGTTTCATACATATATATTTTTATTTGTCAAAAATAGTAAAAAAAATGATGTATAATTTATTATGCTTTATATTGTCAAACTTCATCAGAAGTGAGTTTGATATTCAATGCCTTGTCTATGGTAATTAAAAGTCTTATTTTGTAATCTTTCATAAACTATTTAATAACTTTATTGATAAATGAAATATTTTTAAAGTGTGAAAAACAACTTATATTTTAAATTTTAATTCTTGACTTCCTTTTTTTATATTATGTTTTATGATCCGTTCAGTAATTGCCTAAGGCCTCTGGGACTTTCCATCGTGTTAGGGAGCCGATTATTTTAATCAGGAATTAAGTTATTAATTTTATTAGTGATACACTATCTATATATATATATATGTCTAAGGCATTAATGTTTTTATAGCTACAACCATTCATTTATTATTTTGCTTTGCTACTTACTCATCAGGACCTTCGAAAATTTAACTATGACCAATCCAATCTTTCACACTCCCTCAAAGTAGAAGTAGTTCATACCAAGGGATCCATTTTCAGGCATTGCCATTTAAGATGTGTATGGGAAGTCCAGCACACCAAAAATATTTTATTATTATTCAGAGACATGCTTTGGCTGGAAGGCCAACATTTCTTTTATCTACCTGTACATATCAGGAATTTCATTTAGCAAAGCCACCCAGAGTTTCATAATAGACCTCATTTATTTTTGTTGTAATCTATAATAGCATATTGCCTTCTTCATCATTTTATATCTTTATTTAGCAAACCGACCAATTAACAAACTTTTACATTGTTTGTCAAAGCCGCATCAAAACGAATTAAAGAAAATCACCAAGTTGTATAAACAAAGACTATTTATTTTGTACTAAATTCCTTAATAAATTCCTATAATATTGTTATTTTAAATAAGCTTAGTTTGTCATCACTCCCAATCTCTAAGGTTAATTACTCTATTTATTTAAATATTTCCTTGATTTAAATTCACTTTTTTATAATGTTGCCAGAAAAAATTATCATTATTATGGTTTAAACCATTAGTAATTGATCAAATCATATCTGTACCATTCTGCAATCATCAGAATCCATTAAATCATTAAATTTTCATATAAACCCTTTTATTATTTTGAGTCTCTATGTGAACCATGACCTCCAGCTGGGACGGAATAAAACCAAGCACTGCTAGTGTCCTCACAAACGTTATCCATTAGTCAGAGAGGCAATAGTTTAGGCAAATAGGTTAGGATTCATCCTTGTCCTGACATATGTATCTTGTGCATGGTTGGATTCAAGGTACTTTTGCTTGGATTATTGGTCTTGTTGAATGAATACATGATTTTGACCAGCACAATATATATATATATGATTTATCATGGTCATGAAAAACAGAAGCTGATAAATTATCATTATCTTTAGAATTTTGTTTCGTATTTTGAACTCTTTTTAATAATAACAAATACTTTTTTGTTGCTTTTTCCAATGTGCATATCAACTGACCTATTTATCTCCTACCACACCTACATATTCATTTATAAATGATACAATTTTTATTTGTAAATAAGGTTTTATCTTTACAATCAAAATATATGGTATTGATATCCAAATTTTATTATCAGAAGAATTAACATCATTATTAGTTTTATTTTTATTTTTATATTTATAATTCAAATTAAAATTTTTAATAGCATAATAAATATGATCATAATTATATCCAACATTTAACAATTTATTAGAATATATTTCAATAAAGGTAAAAATATTGGATAAAAATATCAGATAAAAGCAAAAATATTGAAATGTATTCTAATGAATTGTTAAATGTTGGATATAATTGTAATCATATTTATTATACTATTAAAAATTTTAATTCGAAATATAAATGCAAAAATAAAAATAAGATTAATAATAATGTTAATTCATCTGATAATAAAATTAGGATATCAATACCATATATTTCAAATCAACAGGAAAGTTTTCATAAGGAAAATTTATAAAGGTATATGTGACATTGCATTTTATGCACCACCTACATTAAATAAATAAATAACTATAAAGATAAAACCTTATTTACAAATAAAAATTGTATCATTTATAAATGGATGTGAGTCAAGATGCATATTGGAGAAAAGAACAAAAGAGCACTTGTTGTTAATTAAAAGAGTTCAAAATATGAAACAAAATTCTAAAGATAATAATAATTTATCAGCTTCTGTTTTTTATGACCATAATAAATCATGTATATATGGTTTTGATTTCAATTATAATAATGTAAAAATATTGCAAACTGAAAGAAATAATAATAAAGGAAAAATTAAGGAAGCTATTTAATATATAAATACAAGCAAGACTTAATCAATAGACAAGCAGAAAATGTTAAGATCACAGAATTATGGGAAAGTTGATCTTTCAAAGTATTAGTTGACAAAGACTACAAGGGTAATTTGAAAGTGCTCCTAAGTGATGTTTATATTTTTTTGTTTTTTTTTAACAAATTTTAATTACAGTATTTTCTAATATTTATTTATAAGTTTACATATAGTATTTTGAAGAAATACAGACCTGTATTTGTAGTATATATATTGAAACAGTCAGATATGTCTATCCTACTGTTTCACTTACTATATGCTATAGTAGTACTTTTATTTAGATACCTATATACCCAAGTCCTCATATATCAGGCTAATTTTAAGAGTAATAATCATAGTTATGTATGTGTGTGTATATTATAGCATACAACGTGGAAAGCGTATGTATATAAAAAAATAAATCAACTCATATGTGCACATATATATTACTGTTTACTAAATAAAGGTAAATCTTGATGTATGTGTAACCAAGATATATGTATGTGCAGAAAAGAAATAGTATGACAGATTTAACATTATAAGTTTTCTTTATTTAATTAGTTTTATAAATATAATATTGTTAAATAATTTTATAAATAATATTTGAAATTATATTCCTGCATATATAGTTAAATTCTGTTTACGTGTTACACATGTATAATAAAGCTTTGCTAGATTTCATAAACGTATTAAGTTTCAGATTTGTTTTCATAAAGGGATAATAAAATTGATTCATCTCGCTATATTTTGACTTATTTATAAAGTTAAAAATAAAAATAGATTTTAAAGTAAGGTGAAAGAAATTAAATTGACCAAAGCTGGTACACAAGTCGATATCAGTGGGAGTCAATGGTTTGTCAAAATGTAGTAAACTAACATGTGATTTTGGTTTTCACTTTATTACAGGTAGTTAACAAAGAAAATACATGTGACTAAAGTAAAAAGAGAGGGGGCTGAAAGAGTATAAGTGCTGTTACAGCCATTTTGTAAGGAAGGCTGAATTATTATTAAACAGAGTGCTAAAATTGTTAAAAATGAAAATGATTGGCTAAGTACAGAAATACTGGCTCTCCATAGCCTGTAGAGGAGTCTACAGTATGGAGAACAGGATGACCAATGTCCGATACAAGTAACAGCATGCTCAAGATCGTGAATTACCATGCTTGAGAAAAGAACTTAAACCGGTAACATTTCTGAAATTTTAAAATGAACTTTAAACTAAATCTCATAACCTATTAAAGCTAGCTCAAGTTATTATAAATAGCCAATATAATTTTAAATAATGTATTTCAAACCTTCGAATATTAATTCTTAAAGTAAAATATAACTTTTGTAATATTATTTGGTATCGCAAATATTGCCTAATTTAAACTGATTGCATATAATTTAAACTAATGTATTTCAACTTTCAAATGCTAATTCTAAAATTAAAATGTAAAGTTTGTATTTTTATTTGGTATTGTAAATCTTGCCTGATTTAACATGATTTGATAAAATTTAAAATATAATTAAATCTGATTTAAGCCAAGTTATAATAATTTATCTCCATTTGATTTGATATTTAATATGTCTTAGTTGTATTTTTATATTGGAGTATTTCCACCATCTAATATGTGCGTTGAATGTCTTTAGAAAAGTTTAATTTTAGTTAAATATTCCAAATGCATTCAACTGTTAATAATATCACAGCAAACAAATGTTAGTAATATCACAGCAAATAGGTTAGTATATGCACTAATTGTTAATAATATCACAGCAAACAGGTTAGTATATGCACAATGTTTCGAGAGTTATTTTTTCCCCTCTTCTTCAGGTGTTGCTGGCCTGACCAGTGACAGTACTAGCATGGTATTCGAACCTGGGTCCTTAGATTATTGATTATTGAATTTTAATGTAATGCTCTAACTTTATTTAGTCATCATCACCTGCGAGTGAGATCAAATCTTAAATCTGTAAATTTAAACAAAATGTAGCTTTATTTAATCATCATCACCTGCGAGTGAGATCAAATCTTAAATCTGTAAATTTAAACAAAATGTAACTTTATAAATCATCACCTGCGAGTGAGGCCCAATACTAAATATATAAATTCAATCAGCCTGTAACTTATTCTATCATCATCACCTGCGAGTGAAACAAAATTGTGTCATTCAATTGTTTTATTTTATTTTGCTTTATTACTTAAATTTTGCTTTTATTAAATTTGTTTAAAATATAACTCTGCTTAATGTCTAAATGCTTATTATTCATTAATTGATTATTAACTAGTAATTAGTTATTGTTTGAATAGTTACGAATCACAATCTAAATTTAATGATGTCTATTGGTTAAGTCATACCTTTATAGCTATACTTTGGTCATGCCAATTTATATCATAGTCTCGTGTTTCACCGATGTGCTACTGCCGGCATGTGAATTAAGAAAATACTAGTGTGGCCTCATATATGTCATCCATAAGGTAGTAAATCTTTGAGTGTTGGTAAATTAATTGAGGTGAGATTGGATTCAGGGTCTCAACAACCTCACTTCAATCAGCCTTGGTAGGATTTGCTAAAACCCTGGATTTTGTTGCATGAATGTACAGTATGACCATTACAATATATATATATATATATATATATATATATATTGTAACAGAAAGAAATATAGATTGACAGAAAATGATCCATTATTATAATATTCTTACAATCTGTGCCATTTGTAACAGTAAGAAAAATTACTGTAATAATGAAAAAAGGCTGCCATTTTGTAACCGACTATAAATATATAGATGAAATTATTAATTATTAAAATATATATTTATTATGCTTATAATCTATATATTGATGAATGATAAAATGATAGTTGCTATAATTCAATAACTAAATATAACATTATAGCCCGATTGCAACTATCCTAAACATTAATTCTATCACATCAGTAAAGAAATAAATAAATTATCACATTTCTCAGTACTTAAAATAACAACAGTGAAATTTAAAACTATCATCATTAAATATTTAATGATATTTAAATATTGGGGAAGTCATTTGAACAATAAAACATACTGGCCATTGTCATCAAATAAAAATAATATTAAATATAGCATCTGAATAAAATTACCCACTTTGAGATTCCTGGAGTGCATTTCGCTTATCTCCAATACTAGGTTCTTTTAACAAAGAATCCTTCCTATTCTTCTTTCCAACTATATAAGACCATTCATGGTCACACACACACACACTGGTGCTATTCATGACAACTTATAAAATTATCATATATAAAGTTAATATTATAAAGTTGGAAAGGGATTAAATCACTCTTTATTCAGTTTAGCTAAGTACATATGTTTTCCATGAGCACCACTAGATTGTTTTAAATCTAGATAAATATTTGTTTAGAGTGTACTGAGTTCAAACTCATTCCGGTACATTTTTATCACACATGACTTGGATGACTAATGAAAAAAAATGACACTTATATTTTACTCATGTCAATAAAATCATAAGATCCCCATATCACCAAAATTTATATAGATCAAGAGCTCTTATAGACATTGCTAGCTCATTTTATGTATATTGATGAACAGACAAGTATAATCTTATTAATGGCTTCTAAACAAGCATCGTGAAGACCATTACTGATATGGATGGCCATTTAACTAGATTATTTAACTTAATTATTTATTACAATTTAAAGGTAATAATGATGATGATAATAATAATGATGATGGTAATAATATCATAATAATAATGATAATAATAGTGATGATGATCCCAACCATAGCTTTATAATGAACTCACAACAATAAATTTATCTTTATAAACTTATAGGCATTTTTAAAAATCATCCCTTGTCAAAATGGGATTTAAATATTACATTCACTAGCATTTATATAAGTTTATGTTTATTTACTAAAATATTTTGATAGTTAAAACTAGGATTCAATAATACTAGTGATGATGACTGATCATCACGAATCTCTATGCATGATATTCAACTTTCCACAAATCCTTATTTACTCAATATATTAATTATGTTAAACATTAGATTTAATGATCATAATTTATTAATGATGATGGCGATCATAACTCATGTACAGTACTATGTTTAAACGGTGTTTTAATCAATAACATGATATCCATCTTTGATGAGGGTGATCAAAACTCATGGACACAACATAATTTTAGATTTCTATTGTTGAACTATCATTATTAAAACTTGGTTATTATCAAGCATAATTCTTAAATACCTAAATATAAATCAACATTCTAGTTTACTTAACATTTTGCGAGCGCTTTCTTAATATTTGCGAATGCTTGCTCAATATTTATGAATGATGATTCTTAATATATGTGAGCGATGATGATGATGATCATTTAAACAATAGAATTAAGACAAGAAAAATACAACAATATTTTTAATAAGAACTCGAAACTAATTAAGATATATAATTATATTTTTATTAATACTATTACTCTTTCTTTCTTTAAAATCAAATTTACTAATTAGATAAATGGCTTATTATTACATTAATTCAATACAAAACTAACACAAAATTTTATATACAAGTTCGTCATTTTGGATAATTTTAAAATAAGCTGGCTTAAAATGACATTTAAAAAAAAATATTTCATGGAATGCTTACTTAAGACTTTCCTAACTTATTATATCATAAAAATAAATTTCATATGTAACCTGTGTTTTATTTCACTTCCATTCATATGTAAGCCTTGCTTTATAATTTCTCATATTCGAAACTAATTATGTATAACCTATTCTTTTGATGTGTTTGTATAAGCAGTTACACATGCACACATTCGGTAATGTTAACATATATGTCTAAAATGTATACCCCTATATTAAAGATTAATACATAAATTACATATATAAAAATATTCTTGCAACCTTTTAGCAAAAGAAAATAAAATACATTATATCAATTTTAATATGCAACAAGATAAAAAAAAACACATTATAAATGCATATATTTATAGGTTGCTCATTATCATAACAAATGAAGAACAATAAAAAAAATACTACATATATAATATAAAAAATAATAATAATAAAAAAATAATGAAAATTTAGGTTTAAAGATTTAAACTGTGTTTGTGTTATGTTATGTGATATTGAGAATAACTATCGATAAACAAGCCTTTAATGTTTCTGTATCAAAGAAAAAAAAATAATGCTTTAACCAATAAATTAAGGTTTACTTTTAATAAGCAATAATAAAAGATCTGTTAAGGAAAGTTCATAGTTACCTGATTACTTTCATTTCTTATAAATGTCCTAAGTTTGAATTTTCAGACTGCTTGTCTTTGCTCCATAAAAAAAAGAAAGCTCTTGCAGATACTTTCAAGATAAACATGGATTAATTGACTTGCTTATTTCTTCAATTTTAATTTTATTTATTGTTGACACTTCTGATAATGCTGAATTCGTTGACTGGCTTGCTTCTACCATTTCAAAAAGAGTTATTATAAATACTTTTAGATAAGTATGAACTGGTGGATTTGCTTGTCTCTCCCATTTTAAAAAGAATTGTTGTAGACACTCCAGATGACTATGAGGAAAATTCTAACAAAAATTTGGTTAATAGCTTAATCAAACCTAGTTATAAGACCTTTATACAATTTTTTTTCCTCTTCATTCCCCTTCTCTCTCCATCCAAAGGTAATGAGCCTATAATGGACCAGGAGCCAGAAAAAAAGCATTTCAAATAGCTTGTGTGGTTGGCTTTAAACTCGATCATTTTGTTGGCTACTGTTCGATTGATATATGAGCCCATAGACAGATTAGTGAGCTAACTCATGATGGGGATTTCAAGAAGCAGAAGAGGTGGTTTTAGCAATGCAAATTCATTATATTATATACAGCAAAATATATTAATATCATTTCATAGAATTGTTAATAACTTCTTCCAATAAGTTCAATTTTGTTCCATTTTTCCTTCTTTATCTTAATCTGGCTGGGAATTACTTATATATACGCACATCTTCGTCTATACTGACTTTAAAACAAGAGTCATTTTTTTTCTCCTTCAATTTTTTAAAGAGTGAAAAAAAAAATCGCTCACTCTCCTCATATTAAAAAAAAAAACTGACTGCTACATCTTTCCTTCAACAACTTTAAAAAAAAAAACTGAGCCACTCTAAATAGTTTCATTCATTTTTATTGTGAATTTTAATCAAAGAAAAAAAAGTCACCTGGAAATCTTTATCCTGAGATAAAAATCAAAGCTTCACAAGTTGATGTTCTATCGCGATTTTACAAGAAAATTAATAATCACGTTTTATTATATCAAAGCACCCCCTTTATAAAAATCATCTTAGATACAGATAACAAACAATAAAACTGGCAATCTATAGTCACTAAAAATAGGTGTTAAAAACGTTTTATGTTTAAACAGACGTTCCCATTCTTTTGCACGTGTACATTTTCAAATCTTAATCTCTTATCTAGATCACTTTATTTGACACTTTCCTTCTGATCTGCTTTATTTTAACCAAAAATAATGTTAAATAATTTAACACCTTATTTAATAAGAAAATACAATAAATCAATATTAAATATTATTACATTCTCTCTCTACAACTGCTTATTCATGAACTATTTATATAAACTATATAATAATAAATACACACATGAATCCATATATATAAAAGAAAATATTTTTGTAAATAATATATCTGTGTGTTTGAAATGAGTCATACATACAATATATATATATATATATATTGTAACAAAATTAAAGTTTGATCAAAGATCCAGTGTAACAAAATTAAGGTTTAGATCAAAAGATATTGATTAAATGATCATGAAATGTCAAATATTATTAAAAAATTATGAATCCAAAATATTCAGTATATTATTATATTCAGCTTAACTTAATGAAGAGGATCAACTGGATCAAGTATATTAATTAATCAAGAAATGATTCAAATATAAATATTTATTTTATTTCAAAAAGCTTCCAATATAAATATTTAGCTTAATAAACGAAAAATGCATTGTAGATTTTTATATCAAAAGAAAAGAATTATTTAACATGAGTAGTGGCTATTAAACCAAAGATCAGACTGAGTTATCTATCATATTATGAGTCATTGGATGAAATGAAACATATTTCTATCATTAGATTTCTCAAGATATCCCACTATCAATAATTATAAGCAAATTATTAATAACAAGTATTATAACTCAAGTATATGAAATCACGTGAGGTGAGTACACTAGTAATTCAATAAAATATAACTCAGGTATACAGACAGTAGATCTTATCCATTTTCATTTCTTGGTTTGATGTTAAGTGCATGTTTAAACAAATACTAAGTGAATATGGTCTAGCAGGGCACCACTAGATTATCTGAATCTAGACACGGTTATATCTAATAACCTTTCACATGTACCGGGTTTGAACCCCCTTTTTTGGTACTTTATTTCTAATAAAAATGGGAGATTTTGCTTTTTGAGCCATATCACTATACGCACTAATATTTAGGTAAAAGTAAAACATCTTTAAACCACAGTGGAGTTCATTAGACATAAATCATTTCTTAGATCTTAGCATAACAAATGTGTTTCAATATTTTTATAAGTTTACTAGCTCAGATTATATATAACTAATTTAGGATGGCAATTCACTCATCCTTGCATGAAATAGATGATGGGACATGGTTATAATAATACTAAGAAATCACTAAATATTATAAAATCAATATTTATTTATGGCCTTTAAACAGTTAAACAGCTCATTAATTAAAATGTTGATGACGATGATGATGATGATAATAATAACGATAATGACAAGGGTCTCAACTACAGCTCTAGGACTAAGCCTAAACATAAAACTAATTTTTATAAAGAAATTCATAATTATTGCTTAATTTTAGCATATTTACTTATATCTTAAACAACTGATATTCAACCACTGATGATGATGAATGATCACACTTAACAAAGACTACACTTAATGAAATATATACACCTTGTTTAATAAAACAAACTAATATTTATTACTGCATTTCTAACATATACATAAAAATTTCTAGAGAAACATGAAAATTGACATGAATAATAATAGTAATAATAATTGATTATATAACAATCCTCAGATTAATTTCAAGTTCTTCCCCCTCTCCCTTCAAATGTATATTGTATTAAGTTGGATGTCACATTGACCATGATTTTCACTCCATGAGAAAAGTATTTCAAGAAAAAAAAATATTATCCGCTCATTAGCACACACACTTTATAAATCTAACATGTAAGTAGAATGTTAAAAAAAAATGTTAGTAGAATTGAAAGAGCAAGTTTTAGAAACAAGTTTTAAATTATTTTCTCCCCCTCTCTTCTACCTCTGAAATGCTATACTTAACTTGAAACAAAATAATCTAATATTTTAACACCACCTATTATTTCACATTCACTCGCAATTATACACATATAAAATATCACTATGTATGTGCATGTTTTATCCCAAAATAATAATATATTAGTTAAAACTAAAATCATAATACCATAAAAAAAATTATATTACATATTAATATTTCATAACTATAAAATTAATAAACAAATAAATTTTGATACATTCAAAATCATTTATGTAGTTCAAAGCTATTATTATTAAGACATTCTTGGTTTCCATCGATCTGAATTGTCTTTAAAAGTTCTTTAAATAAAATATGTCACTTTATTACTAAAATGTTTATTAATACTCTGATTGCATAAAGAAAATAGATATAAAAGTCATATTACCAATCCAAGAGTTCACTTGTCTTGTATACTGTCTATACTTGGCAGCAACAATTTCCGTGTTCTTTGGAACAATCACTTTCTTTAAGTATATAATTATTTGATGATGAGGATCCTATTGAGGTTATTTACTTTAGTGGATAATTTGGAAATCATTATATCAATTTTTCTTCTCTTCCTGTCAAGCATGATTCTTTTAGTGGATGAAATACAGCAGTTGTTTTCATGTTTATAAATTTTCTTGAGTTTAAAATCAGTTGCTGGAACAATTAATTGGACTTGATGATTAACATTTATCGGTAGATTAATTCATCTTTCATCGAATGCAGGTGAATGCTTTCTTCCTTCTATTAAAAACATCTTATTTCTCTGGTCAGTTGAAAGGTGTAGAATATTATTTTAGACAAAACATCTTTTCTTTCCTATATGATGTGCAGCTTCCCCAGATGGTCCGGAAAAGATGGGACATACATATAATTTTTCTAGCCAGTCATTTCTTATATTTTCAACATTCAATTTAATAGTCTACTAATCTGAATCATAATCACAATAATAATAATTTAAGACAGCTTTTTATATCCAATTTTTAGCTAACTTAACCAATCAGAGATAGCGTCACTTGCTATTTTTGGACAAATTCATTTTAATTGGATCTCTTAATTTATTTCAACTAAATTATTTTTCAACTGAAAAGTTTAATCCTTTTTTCAGACACTTTTGTTTTAAAAAAAAATAGACTTAATCCCTTTTTTTTTCTTACACCTAGGTAACATTTCAAATTTTTGAGCTTCCTTCTTTAGATCTTAAGATAAGACAATTTCAAAATTAGAGTTCCCACCCAGATTAAGCTCCCAAAGTGACAAACAATCATTTACAAAAACAAAATTGCTACAAAAATAGATATCTGATTCAACAGATTTCCTCTTTTAACATAAAATTGTACAAAAAAATAATTTGACAGATTTAACCCTTCCTTTTCTTTCAACATGTAATAAATGTAAATTTCTGTATGTGATGTAAACACATACTTCATTATTTCAAATCATTCATAAACTAACATTAAATAATATAATTGCTAGCTTAGTAATTATTACCCTATTATTTAATTAAATCTGTAACTTTTAAATCCCAATTACAATTATAGAAAAGCAAAATAGAAGTATAGAATAAGACATTAAAATTGATCAAGCATAGGTTAGTTTTAAAGAAAGTTAAAATGTTGAATATTTGAAATATAAAACAATTAAATAACTTACGCATACACTGCTTATACATATGCATCATAATTTTGCTTTTTAACAGAAAATTTAAATATTAAATGTGTGTACTGCTCTTTTTGAGATTTATTAACACACAAACAAGTAAAGCATATAATTGCTGTCCCAATCTCTTTCTGTCTAAAGTGTTTAAAATTTTGATCTGATAGGGTTTGAACTTGGATGCCCTACAGCTTCTTTTATGGTTATATAAAAATGTGATGATGATTTTGTTTTACATTTTCTTACATGCACATTACTATAAATTTAGCTAATGACTAAATTGTAATGGCACAATATATATATATATATATATATATATATATATATATATATATATATATATATATATATATATATATATATATATATATATATATATATATATATATATATATATATATATATATATATAAAGCAAGTAGATTGTGAACTACAAATCATGGGCTTTTATTTTCTTTATTGACTGCCACAATAATTTTGTCATGATCAAGTGCAGATGTTATTGTTGGACTGAAGTTGGTTTGCTTTTCATTTTATTGAATGATTACTGCACTTTAAACAGGGGTCATTGGATGTGATGTGATGTGATGTGATGTATTATGGCTTCTCCTTAAACGAAGTCAAGAATATCTCAGCAATTATGCCCAGATAAACCTGTTAGCCACTTTCTTTTACATTCCCCACTCTAAATTTACCCATAATCTGCTCTATCCCATTTCCACAACATAATTTTTGTCAACTCTATAACCTTTATATCTAAATCCCCCTTATCTTTTCCCAAACCCAGCATAAAAACCAATAATTCACTTTCTGTATAATCACTCTTTTCATATTTATTTTTCCACAACTTCATTATATGTACCCTTTCTGTTTTCAAACATTTACATTCAATTAACAAATGCCTAATATTTTCAATTCCTTCCTTACATAATTTACAAAATAAATCACCCATATTTTTCCATTTACATGTATATTCTTTTGTAGCTAAAGATCCCGTTCGAGCCTTAAACAATAAACTACTTTCCTTACTATTATCATAAATTAACTCACACCTAATATTCTGTTTATTTCTATATATATTTAAACTCTTTTTACTCTCCATACTATTTCTCCATCTCTCTAACTCCCTAGTCTTTATTAATAAATTTATTCTTTTATCCCATTCCTTATTACTATAACACTCAATAATCCTCTTAACACAATCATCCCATCTTTTGTACAAATATACTGATATAAATTCTTTATCCAAATCTTTTGCATAGCGCATTACCTTTCTCACCCATCTTGTTACCTGTCCTTTACTCATAACCCAATTAAATACTATTTTAGCTATTCTTTTATTATCCATAAACTGCAATCTACCAAACATTTTCATTTTACTTTTTGCATCTCTCATATGAAAACTTGACCATCCCATTTCTCCTTGAATTGCCTCCCTTGCTGTCCATACTTCTGCATCCAATGCATGTCTTCCTACTTCCCTTTGTGCTTTTTCTAAATAATCTAATATCTTTTTACTAACATATAATGCATCATTACCATATGTTAACCCTGCTACTGCAACTCCTTTCCATATAATTCTAGCTACATCATATTTATTATATGAAAATACTGTTAATTTCTTTATCAATCCCTTTCTTTTCTTTGCTTCATTTATCAATTTTTTCTCCCATTCATCCAAATAATTTTTCTGATTACTTAAAATAATTCCCAAATAACTATATCTATTCACCACACTTAACTTAATATCTCCCAATAAAAATTCTACATCTTCTCTTTCCTCAGTATTAACCATCATTATATTTGATTTTTCTTCACTAAATTTAATCCCCATCTCTTTACCCACCCTTGCACATGTCCTCAACATAACTTCCATATCTTCTCTTTTTTCTGCACACAAAAATATATCATCTGCAAAAAAAAGACCTGACAAAATATATACTCCCTTACTACCTATTAACGGTATCTCTATCCCTCTTCCTAATCTTTCTATTGCTCTTTCCATTTCACTCAAATACAACACAAACAAAATAGGTGACATAGGGCATCCTTGCCTTAGTCCCACACCATTTTTAACTTTAATTGATTCTATATTCTCTAATTGATATATATAATAATTATTTTCATATAATTTCTTAATAATATCTATTAAAGCTTCATCCATTCCCAAATTTGCTAAACTTATCCATAATCTATTTCTATTTACTCTATCATATGCCTTCTCTATATCTATAAAACTCATATATAACTGTTTATCTGCATTCCTACTCATATCCATAAGTTGTGTAACTACAAATAAACTATCTCCTATATGCCTATCTAATCTAAAACCTCCTTGCATTTCACCCACTACATTATTCCCTTCCATCCATTTTACAACTTTACTAGCCACCATATACGAGAAAACTTTATATAAAACTGATGTTACCGCTATCGGTCTATAATTATTCAACTTTCTATGATCCTTACCCTTTCCTTTAAATAATAACCTTACTCTTGTATTACTCCAACTACTTGGGAAAACTCTATTCTGTGCCATTTTATTAAAACATGATAATAACTTTACTTTTGCCCTATATCCTAAATTCATTACCATCTCTGCTGCCCATCCATCTAAACCTCTTGCCTTCCCACTTTTCAATTTCTTCTCTACCTCATTTAGTTCATTTTCTGAAAAACTAATATTCCCATTACTATATTCTTTCATATTTTCTAATATTCTATCATTCACATCTAACATCTTTTCTATATTCATTACATAACTATTTAAGATTCTCTCTAAATCTTCTCTAGAACTACACTCAGTTCCCTCATCATCTAGTAATACTAACTCTCTCTCCCCTACATTTCTCCTTTTAATATAATTCCAAAATTTTTTACTTCCATCTCTTCCACTTTTATTAATATCCTCCAACAATTTACTATTCAATTTCATTCTCTCTCTATAAATATCTATTTTAGCCAACTTCTTCTTTTCTAAGTACTTGTCCCATTTAGCATTAATATCTTTTTCACTTTCCTTATTCTTAATAGCACACTTATATTCTCTACATGCTTCTTTCCTTTCTTTTACACTTTTACTAATTTTAATTTTTTTATTACTTTTATTCTTTTCAATATTCTCACCTAAAACCCTATTTGCAACTTTTTCTACTTCTTTACACCAATCCTTATACTCATCCCCAACCCACTCTTCCATTATTTCTTCAACTTGTATTTTATACTCTTCCAACTTATTCTTATCATTTACTCTCCATCCACATCTTTCACTATTATGTCTACTTTTATTTCTATTCTCCATCACATTACTAACCATTTCAATTACAATGAAATTATGATCACTAGTGCATACTTTTTCTTCATTATCAAATACCTTAATTTTCCGTATTTTATTTATTCCCTCTTTCTCTACCAATACATAATCTATTGTGTGAAATATATTATTTCTGGACCATGTGTATTGTCCCTCATAAATATTTAATAAATTTCCAATACTCAAATTCACTTTCTGACAAAAATTCTTCAAAAGTTGTCCATTTTTATTATCTACATCATCAATTTCTTCAATATGTCCATTCATATCCCCTATAACCATTATTCTCTTCCCCTTTTCTTTAAAACTTTGTATATCCTTAACTAAACATTCGTATATGTTACTATTCCACTCCAATATAATTTGACTATCTCCAGTAGCTATATAAACTATAGCCACCATCCATTCTTGTCTACCCAACCTTATTTCAAACCACAAGTGTTCTTGACATTTAACAATATTTAAATATTTTTTTGATATAACACCTATACCACCACCCCTTTTTTCTTTTTCTTTTCTATTTACACCCTGCCATACCAACTGTTCCAAAATAGGTTCTTCTTCTTCTCTTAAATGTGTTTCCACTACTGCTAATACTTCAAGCTCTTCATTTTCAATTGTTTTATTTAATTCCATCCACTTTTCTGGTTTCCTACCACCTTGCATATTCAAAAACCCAATTTTAACAATTTCTTCTTTCCTAACTACTCTTTTATAAATTCTTTTAATTCTTTCTTCTCCATTACATTTATAAATTACTTTCTTACCATTAATTTTACAAACCCATTCCTTCTCCATATCTATATTTATATCAAAATCAAATTCCTTTTGCTTACTTCTTATATTCCATCCATTCTTTTTAATAATATTACAATTTAAAAACCCACCCCCCTTTATAAGTTTCCCGAAAAAAATTCTTTATAAATCAAACTCCCTAAAACTTCACTTCCTTGCTTTCCTAAATGCAACCCATCTTTACTATATAACTCTCTCTTTCCAATAAAACAATCCCACACATCCACAAACATAACATTATTTCTCTCACACAATTTTTTCAATCTCTCATTTATAGAACATGCCCTATCTAACAAATAACTCTTGTCAAACCTTGGTAATAATCCAACTATTCCTACTCTTCCTTTAATCATAATCAAATTCCTAATCAAATCTACATACTCATCCATTATTCTCTCTGATGATTCTAATAAATTATTAGTCCCCACCATAACATATACATCTCTACTACCTTGTTTTTTAACTTTATCTGCTACATCCCTAATTCTAGCTCCAGGCAAACATACTCTTACATACCTACTTCTATTTTCCCTTGCAATTATATCCCCACATTCTCTAATTAGTGAATCTCCTATCAATACTGTTTCATAATCTACTTTTTCTGCTCTATCCATAACATTTTCTAATACCTTTTGGTCCTCCTTATCTATTTCTTCCTTATCATTCCTACTCAATAATTCCTTTATCTCCTCACATTTTATCTCTAATGATTTTAATTTTACTTCTACATCCTTCAATTCTTCCTCTATCTTATTTATTCTTTGACTAATCATCTCCATTACACTATTACTTTCTCCACCCACTATTCTTCGACTATCTACACTTTGAAAACACTTTCTCACCTCTTTTATCATATTAATACACTGACTGCATAACCATAAACCTTTTACATCCTTCCTAGTCTTATTTAAACATTTCAAGTGATATACCCCATCACATATAGTACATTCTACTACAGCACGCTTAATTTCCTTTTCCCGATTATATAAACATTTTGAAATACAAATATAATCCTTTTTTTTTATTTTACATTTTTCGAACGTTATATTTTCTTAAAAGTAAATCTTTTAATAACAAATTTACATAAAACTAATCAACAAAATAACTTTTAAAAATAAAAAAATAATAATAATTCTATATATAAAATAACAATATATAAATAAAACAAAACAAAAAATAAATAATAACTTTTTAAAAAAATTTCTATATATAAATAACGTTTTTCGAACGTTATATTTTTCTTAAAAGTAAATCTTTTAATAACAAATTTACAAAAAACTAATCAACAAAATAACTTTTTAAAAATAAAAAAATAATAATAATTCTATATATAAAATAACAATATATAAATAATAAAACAAAACAAAAAATAAATAATAACTTTTTAAAAAAATTTCTATATATATAAATAACAAACTAAAAAAACTTTAAAACAAATAAAAAACACAATTTTCAATCTTTCAAATACTCTTAACCACTAATTACACTTTCACACACAATAATAATTAATAAATATTAATGCTCTCAGACTAAACAAATTAAAAGAAAATTTTTTTGTTTGCTTATCTGATAGCTTATATTACAAAAGTTTGTAATAAAATCAGTCTTGAAAGCACCACCTATTGCAAGTTAAGTGATAGTCACCTCTCAGAAGTTTTCCAAAAGATATTAATTTTCATCAAGAAAAAGTGCCTTAAACTATAATAGAGAAACATAAATAACCAGGTAGGTATCTAATATTTAATATTATTAATGTTAGCATGGATCTGAGAAAAAATCCAAAATCCAAAAAACTAAAAAAAAAATCAGAAATTGTCATTAAATCTTGGTCTATACTAAAAATCTAAACAAAAATGATCGTTCTAAAAATGATACAAAGATCCAATCAGAAAAAAAAGCAACCAATTTAACTCAAAATAATGAAAATTAAATTAAAATCTCAAATAATCCAAAACATTTAACTCAAAAACAGATCATTAAACTAGACTCCTATGAAAACGTTAAAAATAGCCTAGTGGTTAACATTAGAGACATAAAAAACCATACAAAAAATTTTTCAAAAATTTTTCCAAATGATGGAATTAATAAAACTCAATTGAATATGAATCATCCTACAACACAAAGTGATAAATCATCTTATAAAGCTATTAATCTTTCATCAGAAAACTCCATGACAGAAAATAGCATAATTAGCAATAATTGCAACTTAAAGTTATATCCCTAAAAATGCCAATGTTAACAGAAAGCTCCCTAAAAGGAGCCTCATGTGATCAAAATGAAGAAAACAAAAATTTTTACTGAGATAAATAAAGAAGTAAGTCACAAAGAAGCAAATTTCAATCAAAACATAGCTCTAAATAAAAAAAAACAGAACACAAAAATACTTACAATATTCATAATAATTGATATAAAAATTCTTGTGATTCACAATGTCTCATTCAGAGGCAGAGAAATTACTGGGACTCCCAGTTATTAAAAAACAAAATAGTGCAGCCATAAATGCCTTACAAGTCAACACACCAAGGAAAATTTAAACACAGCATCACAAAAAATTCCCCATCCCAAAAATTTAAACAACACAACGTTCAGTAGTAATTTGATTCAGCTGCTAGAGGTGCTACAAACAGAATACAATGTCAAAACGGTTAAAAATATTGAAGGAAAAATAAAATCAACCATGATCTCTACTTCAAAATTCTTTAATTCAGATAAAAATATTTCCAACAATTTTAACATCCAAAATAAATCAGATACTTATAAGTACTCCATAAACAAACCATCCTATGCTCAAATAACAAAAATTATTGATAATACACAAGCCTCTGAACAATTTAAACATGATGATGTAAACCAAATACTAAAAGACATTATTAAATACAATTCAGAACAAAATTCTGATATGTAAAATTCCTTTTTATCCCAACAACTTTTTAGAACTGAAAATTACACAGAAGATCAATACAAAAACCTAAACCATCAATTCAACAATACCATCCCAAAAAACTTATACAAATCCCTTCTAAACTATTATAATGACAGAAGCATTATACTAGCTATTACAGACACTAAAAACTCACTTTACAAATTCCCAACTGCACATGCTATATACAATAATCAAAGAACAAAACATAGGCAGTGGAATACATAAAATTTCAACACACCAAACAATCACTACATAGCGATCGAATTTACCAATTGGGCACACAAGGATAATTTCAAAAGCTTAAACAAAACACACAGTGGTAAATTCCTATGTTACATAGAGCTTAATAGACCAACAACACTCTCAGAGACAATAAAGTATTGTACAGTAAATTTCTCTGAGACAAATTACAAGAAATCTTGATCAATTATGGAAAAACTTCAAAATTTAAGTACCTTCCTTATAACAGAGCAGGTGAAAATGTTCTCATAAACACGAACATTTGAAATAACACTCAAACAAAACACAAGTCCAACTGACATACCCACAGTTGCTAACCACAAAGGTTCATCCTTGATACTAGCCTTCTGAGGTGTCAAACCTCAATGCTTCTACTGCATGCAGAGAACACATTTGATTAAAGATTTCTTAATTATAATCTGCCCAGACTGTGGTAATATGAAAAATAAATATCACAGGTGCAAAAATAATCACAACACAAGTTATGCAATGTACCCAGAAGAAAATAAAAGTTCAAACAACTCCAACATTCCTAAAAAAATACATATCCAGATGAAATCAACATTAGAAAAATACAGAAAATTCAATACAACCCAAGACATCATATACAAACAAATAATCACAAAGACACAACAGAAACAAAAAAACAATACAAATACAAGAATCTACCAATAAGTATATGGTTTTAAGTGATAAACAAGAAACTGAGAACAAAAAGGTATGCTGCAATTATCACATAGAATCTGATAATCAAAAGAAAGAGGTCACCACAACAAAGCATAATACACAACAAGAATGGGTCCACAAAATTACCTTCACTAAAACAATGGAAAAACAAATACAACAAAGCATAATACACAACAAAAATGGGTCCACAAAATTACCTTCACTAAAACAATGGAAAAACAAATAGGATTCAATGAACAAACACAAAAGGCTCCAAATCAACAAAAAATACCTAATAAAGAAACAAACACTGGAACCAAAATTTAAACACTTTCAATACAAAAAAGACTCTCCAAGGAGCACAAAATAGAGAACCCAGAACCTTTAGAACAAATTACATTAGATGATGAAATGGAAATGGACATCTCAAATGAATCATCTGCTGGAAAAAAAAGAAAATCTCTTAAGTCTTAAAAGTTCAGTTCTGAAGAAGAGGAAAAACATTACAAACTAATCACATGAAAAACAGGCAACACAATCCCTACAAACAACAGTCCAATTCAACACTTTTCAGCAGATAAAAAAAGACAACACAAACTCTCAAGAATATCTCCAATGCTGCTCAAATCAATCCCAAAAGTCCTGCATGCTAGATTCAAACATAAATAAAGGCTCAAGGGAACCTTAGATCTAATTAAACCATTCTATGCTGAAGATGACTCACTAAGTGACCACTCTACATCCTCTCCCAATAATGAAACACAAACATTGTATATGGAAGTGGTAGATTTCAACCTCCAAAACCTAGCCTCCAATCATGATATGTAAAATCATAGGCATTAACATCTGAGGGATTAATTCACTCGAGAGTCCACATGCTCAAACAATGGTTCATTCATACCTCTCCACACATCCTGCTAATAGGCAAAACAAAATACCATATTAAGACTAACTACCAAGTTACAGAATTAAACAAGATAGGATGACAAACTATCACAAAATTATGTGGCATCAGGAGGAAAGTGCTAATAAACACTTAAATAGCTGCTGACACATTTAAAACCATATATATGAACTCTAACATTATAGCAATTAACATAAAAAATGACAATCTTAAAATGAACATCATATATATATATATATATATATACCCCAAATTCTTCATCCAACTATATGTGGATTATAAACACAATCAACATGATATCTGCAAACAGCTACTGGTCATTTATAATTCTAGGAGACTTTAACACCTATAATAATTTTAACATGAAATATGTTCACCTATTTAATAGAGTGCTAATGATCCTGCAGCCTTCTCCTTTAATACCCAAAAACATAAATCACTTATTGACCTAGTGTACTATTCACCTGATGTTCACTTTATGCTTGACCCCAAGCTGGAATCTGTGGTATTCTCAAAACACCTAGCTCTGGTTGTTGATGTAGACACTGGAATCCAAGCTCTAGGGAAAGCAAATAGAACTATCAGACTGATTATAAAATCAATCGCCTCTGAAGAAATCTTTTCAGAGGCATACATATACTTCAATAAAATAAAAATACAAGAGATCCCTGCTGAAGAAGCTTGGTTCCCATTCATAGGTATAATACAGTCTGTTATCACCCATCTCACTCTCAAACAAAAATATCCAATAGTGCTACTAAAAGACCTAGAGGATTTGAGCAATAAGATAAAAAAGCTCTCTACTGGAGACAATTGCATTGAGCAAATTATATAGACTAAAAACTTTTACAAAGCCAAACAGAAAACCTTGGTTGAATATGTTGTTATCAAACATGCAAACGTTTTTCTCTTCACCCAACAATGTTGGACCAGGTGCTATCTAAAATGAGCACTATCTAAAATGAGCACTGGGGAACAACAGAAAACAAATTACACCCACAAATATTAACCTCAATGGTGCCTCTTTCATTGAATTCCCTATGCTTGAAGTAATTAAACAGTACTTCAGCTCTAAGCTACACCAAATGCAGCAAGATGATGATGTTGAACTGAAACCTCATGGCATGCTAGAAGAACATGGGATTACAGCACATATTCTGGCAGAAAAACTAAAATCCATGCCTGAACACCTTCATTTGGGACTCCACAGAATCCCAAAATTTATTCTAGCACACCTGAATAATATAAACACACCTATTATAATAAAAATGATAAATCACTCATATATTCAGAAGAGAAACATCCCAAATCTGTACCCCATTTCCCTAGTGCCTTTCATTAAAACACATTAGAATGCCACTGATATAAGCAGCATCAGACCCATTTCAATAACACCACTCTTAATTAAAATTATTGAGTCAGTCATCAAATATAGAATACAATCGAAGATAATGCAGCATATCACTCCATCCCAATATACAAAAAAAGGTTCACATAAGACTTCACAGAATGTCCAAACCAATAGCAGTCCAAATAGATATAATGGTGAAGTTAAACTGCTATTGAAACACATAAGACTTCACAGAATGTCCAAACCAATAGCAGTCCAAATAGACATAACAGCAACTTTCAACAATGTCAGTCAACAAACTCTTAGACCTATTGGATTACTACTCAATATCAAGAGAAATAATATTTATCCTTGACAACCTACTAAGCCTAAGAATGATATACATTATTCTCAATGGAAACATGACACAAGGATTTAGACCTCATCCCTCCATTCCCAAGATTCTCCCCTCACTGCCATTCTATCTATTACTTACATAAACCCCCTGATTCAGGAGCTAGAAGTGCAACTTCCAGGAGTGTTCATCCCAAAACTTCAAAAACATGTCAAGGCTTTCGATTACATGGATGACATCTTGTCGATCTTGCCATCAGCAAAACACCTCAACAGATTCTTCAGAATAGTAGATAAATACACATCTGAATACAGTCTAAGCATAAATCACCAGAAATCTGCTGTGGGAAAAATCAGTTCTGGGAAGAGGATCAATACAAAATTTATGGCTCAACCTTAAAACTTCCTGGGCTTTGCAATACATGAATCTGCAACCGCCATGGCAAAAGAAATCCAAAACAACATAATCCATGATACTAAGAAGATTACGGATAAACTCTCCACAGTTTACCTGTCACTTCAGGGCAAGGTAGCTCTACTGAACATCAAAATCATGAGCAAGATCAATTACTACCTTCCCATAATCAAAATTACATTCATAAAAAAATCAACACTCTTTGTGCCAGATTATTCTGGGGTAAACAAAATAGCACTAATCAGTATGCAGGAAATGCAAAAGCCCAGGAAGCTCAACAGAATGTCCATGCACTCCATCCAGGCCTTCTTCATTCAAAAGGCACATAGCTTGATATATAATCTAATTGAAAAGTATGACTACAACATTATTATCATTCCTGTCCCCCCAACTGACATCTTCTTCCCCAGCAAAAGAGATTTGACAAATTTATCGAGCACTTGCAAAAATACATAAATATTTTTAGGGAAAACATTGAAAGAATTGCAAGATATGGAAAATTTATGACACTGCCCACCCTAACACCAAAGCAGATAAACCAATACTAGGGATTACTAACAAAAAGCTGACTTCATTTTTCAAATATTGGAATTTGTAGCCAAAATTCCTAGACCTGCTGATAAAGATAAACACATGCAATGCTAACAAATGCCTTTCTCTATTACAAATGACATATCACAAAAATTAACCCAATTTCTAACATATGCCATAGACAGGAAAAAATGTTGTTCTGATTCATACCTGCCTCAGATTAAGTAACCTAAGAAACACTATATATAAAAATACCAAAATAGACTATCACCAAATCATGTCCTTAAAAAACTGCTTAAAACACTAACCAATTGCAGTGATCAGACAGTCCATTTTTCTAACATATGCTCTATGGACAATCAGATGTATGAAGATATTCACTTTACCCAACATAGATGAAATATCTTCTTTACTCAAAAACTTTTAAAAATGAAGAATAGGGACCAAATGCTATCCACAAAAAGAAGATATGAGGACACATGGAACCTGATTCATGTCCCACAACCACCCTAGAAGCACTCCACAAAACAACAACATCAACAATGCATTAAGACAAACTGCAGCCTAAGTACAAGATATACACAGAATAAACTCAGCAACAACCAAAATCAACCTATAATTAGGGTCTTATAGATCTTGGCACCACTTATGTATTCACTATTTAGTATATTCATTGTAACCTTTGCACAATAATTAGAAAACAATAATTTTTTTAAGATAAAATCCATCTTTTAAACAATATGCCTTTTTTTAAATATTAAAATAAAATGACAACAATGACTTTTAATTTCTTCCTTAAATATAAAATAAAATACATTGCTTAAAAGATTATTACAAATAATATATTTTTAAAAAAAACGATTACTTTTAAAGTATTCACAATTCAAAATTTATATGATAATTTTATATTTAAACAATAGCCATACCTGCATATACATATGTGTATATACATGCGAAAATGTAATTGATTTAATTAAACCTACTATTTTTTTAAAATGTTTGAATAAATAAAATATTACTGTAGCTTTTATTAAAATACACACATATTTAAATTTATAATTTTATATAATGTGTCTTATTTTTAAAAGATGAAAAAAAAAACAATTTATATAATGTGTCTTATTTTTAAAAGATGAAAAAAAAACAAATTGTGAAATACTTTGGGCTTTTAAGAAGATAAAAAAAAAATCATGAATTATTAGTTTGTATTTGGGTGCATCTATAATAATGCAAAAAATAAGAACAAATCACTTGATGGTTTTAAGCATCTATTAATATACAAAATCATATCAATCATCATCATCAACCATTATTAATCCACTGCAGGATGGTCTCTCCAAGTTCAATCCATCTTCATCAATCTTTAGCTTCTCTTCTCCACATCTTATTTCATCCCTCCATCTCACCTGTAATCTCTTTCTGGTTCTTTTACAATATCTTGGAATACAGTTTAAGATTTTAATTGCCCATCCATTATCATCTCTTCTAGCAATATGTCCAGCCCAACTCCACTTCAGTCTTTTAATTTTTACAATGAGGTCAGTAACACCTGTTAGTTCTTTTACCCATATATTGTATTTTCGATTTCTTCTTGTTACTCCCAATTTGCATCTCTCCATACTTCTTTAAATGGTCTGAAGTCTCTGTATTGCTCTTTTATTAAGTGTCCAAGTCTCAGATCCATAAGTAAAAACTGGTAAAACACATTTATTAAAACCTTTTTCAAACACATAGGCATATTTCCTTTTAGTATCAAATTATTTCTACTAAAAGCAGTCCAACCAAGTTTAATTCTATGACTAATTTCATCCATTGGGTTTTCATCTGTATTAATAATCTGATCAAGGTATTTATAACTGTTTACTTCTTCTAACTCATCATAAACAATCTTTTTCATATTTTGAGAAAATCCATTAAACATTACTTTAGTCTTTTTAACATTTATCTTTAGTCCTTCCTTTCTACTTTCATCTGATAACTCCTGCAACATTTCCTGCAGTTCTAAAACATTATTTGCAAAAACAACTACATCATCCGCAAAATCTAAATGACTTAAATAATCTCCATTTACTTTCACTTCTTTAGCTTCCCATTTTAATCCACAAAATACTTCTTGCAGCACTACTGTAAAAAGTTTTGGAGATATGGACTCACTGTCTTATACCCTTCTCAATGTTGACATTCCTAGTATCATTATGTAATCTAATTGTTGCTGTTGCATTTTTATAAATATTCATTTAAAATATGATAATATCCTGGATCTATATCTTACTGATCCAATGCTTTAATCACTGAAAAAGGGTTTACAGAATTAAATGCCTTTTCATAATCTACAAATCCAAAGCATAATGGCAACTCATATTTAATTGTCTTTTCTATAACTTCTCTTAATATCTGGATATGATCTACTGTACTAAAACCTCTTAAATCCAGCTTGTTCTCTTGGTTGATGGAAGTCCAGTGTTCTCTGTAGATCAGTTGATAAAAGACTGATAGGTCTATAATATCTAATATCTTCTTTATCATATTTTTAAATATTAATATAAATACTGCATTTTTTCAATTATTTGGCACATCTTTATCATTTAGACATTTGGTATATAACTTTGCTAAAAAAATTCTATTTCTTCACCTGCTTCTTTTAATATATCAATTATAATTCCATCATTACCAGGAGCCTTTCCTTTTTTCATACATTTAATTGCATGTCTCACTTCATTTAAAATTCTGGGTAATTTGTAAGATTAAATAGATATAGAAGGTACTTGTTCTTTTGGTAAATGACCGTACCAGTCAAGCGCTGCTGTACTATGATGGCCAAAAAATTTTTAAACCGTCTCAGTGGTTGTGAAGACCTTGCAATGATTTAAAAATAGGGAAAGTTTTGTTATAAGCGTGACTTCTTAAACAGTCATGGCAGTCACGATATTTTCGCGAGATATTAGTTTGTTAATGTACTGATTTGTTTTTGTATTTTAATTTGGTTTAAATGCTTAATTTACTATTAGAAGAATAACATATGTATATTAAATTTAATGTAAAAAAAAGATCGTAAATATTTTTTTTTCTTGTTGTTCAGTCTGATTAGTTTGTTTATCAAGTAATGCATCATTTGGGCGATCCTTCGGATCATCAAAGACATCAGGATCCCCCCCCCCCCACCATGCCTAATCCAGCACTACGCGCTGACATTTTAATGTTTTTTTGTTGTTGTTTTGTTGTGGAAAGTATTAGAAGAATAATGTATATTTAATAAAATTTTAAAAACATCCTAAATAAATATTTTGTTATTGTCATTGTTAAAAAAGAATACATTTACTTTTTTACAAGCCGTATTTGTCGTTCTTTAAAAAAAAAAGACATTTACTTTTTTTTTGTCATAGCATCGGCCGGGACGTGAACCCGCAACCCGGGCAACTGCCTGCAAGTGCAAGGCAGTTGCGCTGACCTCTCGACCACCAATGCGAGACATTATTTAACAAAAAAAATCATAAAAATGTCAATTAGTTCTTGTTATTGTTAAAAAAGAATACGTCATTTTGGCAAAATGATGCTGCATTTGTCATTATTAAAAAAAAAAAAAGACATTTAGTTTTTAATGTTATTTAAAAAAAAACAAGTAAAGGTCAATTAGCTCTTGAAAGGTCATGGCCAGGTAACGTTATATTTCATTGTTTTTCGTTAGTAAGAGTGCCATCAAGAAAACGGTAGGATCGTTGATACTATTACCAATTTTTCTATAAAACTGATAAAAGGTTGATAGGTCTATAATTTCTAATATTTTCTTTATCATATTTTTTAAATATTAATATTAAATACTGCATTTTTCCAATCATTTGGCACATCTTTATCATTTAGACATTTGGTATATAACTTTGCTAAAAAAAATTATATTCCTCCACCTGCTTTTTTTAATATATAAATTATAATTCTATCATTACCAGGAGCCCTTCCTTTTTTCTTACATTTAATTGCTTGTCTCATTTCTTCATTTAAAATTATAGGTAATTTGGAAAATGTAATAGATATAGGAGGTACTTGTTCGTTATTACTATATAATCTTGATAGAAGTCTTCTACCCATTTTATGATGTCATCTCTTTTTTTAGTAATAATTTCATCTTTTTTTCTTACTGCAGATATAAATTTACTACCAATACCAAAATGTTATTTTACACTCTAGAGACTTTTATTCACTTCTACAGCTTTCCTTGCTAGTTCACAATTATACTTATCATATCAATAATTTATAGTTATCATATCAATAATTTTATATATATATAATAATGCTTTTTAAAACAGGATGGTACACCCTTCTTAGTACATTTATTTGCATGTCTCCCTTTATTTAAAATTTTGAACAACAAAGAAGACAATTATAAAAGATTTGTGTTTTCATGAAGATTTGTGATGATCATATTTTAGTTGTATTTATATATTGGCTTATTTCCATCATCTAATATAAGTAGAGAATATCTTTAGAAAAATTTAACTTTATTTAAATATTTAAAATACATTCAATTGTTAGTAATAGTCCAGAGGTTAGTATATGCACTTGTTTCCTTGTTTTTTATTATTGTATATTTTTTTATAAAATTTTTCCACACATTTCACAATATCTTCATTTTTTAGTAACAGTATCACATTTTTGTTGTGGAAATAACTTTTTTCAATATCAAGGTATTGTTTTCCATTTTAGAAACTTTTTTCTTTTCTATAGATTTCCTTGTCAATTCATGATTATATTTTGTTTTGTTTCAGCAAAAGAATTTACTAGAAAATTTCTGCAGTTTTAATCACCTATCTTTGTCAAAATTTTTAATACTATATCAGTTTTTTTATTGATTTTTTCCAAAATCTGCACTATCTTCAAATACGTTGATATTTCACAATGATTTGCAATTTCTAGTTTAAATTCATTGTTGAATCCATTAAGAACACTGTATTCTTGAAAGAAGATATTTTTTATTATTCAAAATATAATCTGTTTTTTCTATATCTTCATTTGGATGCTTCCCTATTCATTTAGCTTTTTTTTTTCAAAAAAAAAATTATAATACCTCATTTTTTTATTCTTTAAATTTTACATGCCTCTGCCCTCTGTTATTTCTATTGCAATAACCAAATTTAACCACAACACTTTCATTTTTCAATTGTTTACAAGTTATAGCATCAATGTCTTCCATAACAATATAAAATATTGTTGATCTGATCAACAACATTTTGTATATCCATATAAAAATCCTTTACTTCATCATAATGAGAATTGTTGAAGTACAAACCTGAATTATCTGCATTTGATATCTTTTATTATGTTAAATAACTAATCTTGCCAATCCATTTGACAAATTGTCAATCTCTACAATGTTATCCAACTTTTTATTTACAATGTCCCACTTCACTTTTTTTTTAAATATTTGTATCATTTTAATAAAGTGCATGACAAGTTTTTAATCAATTATCTTTTCACATTTTTTTAACTTCATTCTTCCTTCACTTAAAAATAATTTGTAGTTGTAATTAGTGATTAAAAGATTATTTAATGGTAAGATGATTCTAAAATTAGGAGATTTTTTAGCACCCTCTGCTTTCTAATATCAACCCTATCTTGGCCAGTGACTTTACAGCCTGTTAGTGAGGGCTATAATTTAGTTTCATTTATTATAATTGTAAATAACTATTTCAAAAATTATTCACACACACATTCATTTCTGCCTTTAAAATTTTTAGCTTATGTTTCAGTTAATAATTATCAGATCACTGAGAAAAATGTGTTTCTTGATAATAAACTCAGAGATAAAAGAACCAATAAACTCACCATGATACCTAATGAATATTGGTGAACAGCTCATCTATATTTGAGTATTATATGATCATATAGCAAAAATAGCTCCAATGACAAGAATTTACAAATTGAACATGATAAGTTTGCCTTAGCTGATTCCTTTAAAGCATTCTTCTTCTCAGTTAACAGCAAATTCTTTTTTTTACCAAGCCATTAGTTGTCATTACCATGTCAAGCAATGAAATATAATTACATGATGATAACAATATATTGATATATAATGATAAATAACTTCCAAAATAAAAATTATTTTGTCATTAATGGCAAAATATACTTGTACCTTTAAAGAGATTTTTACCTTTTATGAAACTGGATTTTATAATTGAATTTTATCAGATAAGAATGGGATAAATTACCAAAAATATTTACATCCTGTTGTTATAAATTTGTAGCCAAGCTTCTTGTTTTAATAGATGTTATCACTAGTATTATTAATATGTGCAGTAAGTCAATCATTCACAAATTTACAAAAGTAATTAGTTTATCTTTGTCTTTTGCTGTTTTCTTTATGGCAGATATTTTCTGTCACATTTTCAATATATTTTAAATGAATTTTCATAAAAAACTTTCTTTATATCAAATTTAAAGCATATAAACAATAAAATAAAGAACAAAGTATCAAGATAATTCCAAACAATTTATTACTTATACATATTATATGCAGATTATGAAATTTCAATAATCGTGGAATATGCAACTTTTGGTTATTTCATTAACTGTATAACACACTTATATGATTCATGAAATGTGTAGAATTTTTTACAATTCATGAAATGTGCATTGCATTTTCTATTCATCACATGAATTAGATGCATAATTATAGCATATAAAAGGTAATAAACAAGTGAAAGTAAGAACATAGTATTAATTCAAGAACTGCTACTAAATAAAAATAATTACATACTTTGATATAAACAAGAAAAATATTATCAAACATTTTATGTTACAACTAACAACTACACAATAATTAAACCTTTGAGAATTGTTTGGATTTGATTCAATTATAATTAAATCCTTGTCTAATACCAATAAATAGTTGGCAAACTAGAGTTCTGATACTGTAATCTATAGTTAGTACTTCATTTATATATAATCCCTGAAAATCAATCTTTTCAAAACAACTTCTCTCAAGCCAATTTTCAATAATTGCATCTTTGATGCAAATTCTGAATTTCCTTTTGTTCCTCTCAAGGCCTGTTGAAATCAAGTTTACCAGATCTTTTTGATTATGATAAAAGATAGTGCAAACATTCTAATGTTGACTTATTTTACATTTTTGTTTGTTCTTTATACCATTTTGTAGTGATATATTTCATATTCTGATTTACAATGCTCCTGAGCTTGACAGCAGGATGGAAGTCATTGATGCCAGTATCTAAAAGAATTTAAGTTTGATTACTTAATGAATTACCCAAAATTTTCTTGTTTTGGTTATCAAATCATATTTATGAAGTACTTATGCTGTTTAATTGTTATTTGTAATAGATTCTTCATACAATTCAATGTATTTTTGTGATGATTATTTATAGTTATTTTTGCTCCATTAAATGAATTTTCATTTTGTGCTGGAATTAGTACTTGCTCTGATATATTCTCAGTATCAGAGTAGATTAAAATGTCCATAAAGTTCTTTTAATCAATTCTTTGACTGAATTTTGTTTATAAAATCTGTTAAAAGATTTGTTCCAAGATACCCTTTAGATTTTATTCAAAACGGGCTAGTTAAAGCTTCATTTTTATAGTTTCATGATATGTAGTATTTATATTCAACTGAACAAATTTATTCAAATACACCAATTGGAAGAATTATTATCTTTCATTTACACAACTAATGAATCTTTAAGGATAGCACTGCTACATTTTACTGACCTTTGATTATGTGGATATCTATAACTTTCATTTACTAAAATTAAATTTGGCCAAAGATTAGAAAGTTCTTTGATAAATTCAGTTGTGAATTAACTTTTATTATCAGATTGCAATCATCATATTAGGGTAAACTATTTAATAAATATTGAATTACTGATTTTGCTAGTTCTGAAGCCATATTCCCAATTTATGAAATGAGTTTTTTTTTTTTTTTTTCCATATGTCATAGCATCGGCCAGGACGCAAATCCACAACTGTCTGCAACCAACTACTTGCTTGCATGGCAGCTGTGATACCTCTCAGCTAACAACACAAGAATTGTGCATAAATTCTACATATTCCATAAACTGTACAAATGCATTATACAGATTATTATGAGATGAGTGTCAGTTAATATACAAGATTGGGTTCAAACCCATATTAGTGCTGATGACATTGGCACTAGGTGAAGCAGAAATATGTACTATATTTCCAGCTTCAATATATATATATATTGTATGGAAGGGATAGAAATAAATATTTTACCATAAGCTCTGCCAAAAGGATGTGGACAAGCAATTGAGCCCTGGGTGTTTGGGCACTAAAGCAATGAGAGTACCATGCTCCATAGTATTTATATAAAATGTAGAAAAAATAAAACAGATTACAAAAAATGGAAAAATAAAATTACTTCTAAGTGCAATGTTTGGCAAATTAAAAAAAAAGTGGCATAAAAGTTAGACTACTATGTAAAGTAAATTCAAGCTAATTTGATTTTTATAAAATAGAGGTGTATTTATGAAGACACTGAACTGAATACCTATTCAATTTAAAATATAATATGAAATTACAACATTTGAATGTAGTCATTGAGAGTTAATCAAAACAACTAATAGGTTTGTTATTGATAAAATCTTATGTACATTATTATAAAATGCAACAATATTAAATATATAAAATTACACAAAATCTAATGTAAGTTTATAACTGTATATTGTAATAAAATTGTTTAAAACTTATAGATGCAAAATAAATTCATGATGTTGAGGATGTAATCAAAAGGCAACATTGAGATATTTAAGTATATTGTGTAATAGAACCTATAAATAATAATAATATTATCAATTTATATTGTTACTTAATGGAAATTCAACAAAGATAAAACAACAAAATAACTTGCATCAGATAATCACATTTTCAAATTTTATCTAATAAGAAATATTAAGGTTATAGCCTTAAATATATACTGTACCGGTCAAAAAGAAGCCAACACATCAACAAACCCAAACTCAAAGTGGGATTCAAACTCAGGCGAACCAAACTGAATTCAAACCCGACTCACGAGCTCAGATCAAATCAATGGATGACATATATCGGCGGTACATGACTATGCGCCAAGGAACTAGCTCAACGGATGATGATGATTAATGAGACTCCTGATCTAACTCTAATAAAGTATAATAAAATAACTAACAATCTTTATAAGTCAACTCATATATATATGTTCGGGTTGCCAATACAGACAGTGAGCATTAATATTAAAATAATTTGAATAAGAAAGAAAGTTTAAAAAAAAAACCCAAATGTGTTAATAAAATGTTTAATAATAATTATAATTTTGTTCAACTTTTAGATTGTGATTATATAGATTACCTCTAGTCTTTAAACAGAATTTATATTTACAACAAGAATGGCAGTCCTTATTATATGCCAATACTATTACGCAATATTATATGATAAATATATGTCTATGCCCCCGACAAGAAAATAAAGGTAGATAAAGGTATTTGGCTATGACTGAAATTATTATTCTGATTCTAAAGGAAAGAATGTGAGATTTATTTTCACATTCGCAAATCAATTCACAAAGAACAAGATACGTATTTAGGGCATAACTTTAATATTTAATAAAAAACTTATTTAATTATAAATAAATATTAATTTGTTCGACTTTAATAAAATCAATTCATCACGATTTACGAGCATAAGAGCGGGCTTTACTGGAACTGAGAAATAAACGGTACTGACGACTTATGAGCTATAAGAATAAATTTGAAAAATAATGGCTTGTCTGTGATTTGAGAAAATAGCAGGGCTGCTTGTATTTGACAAGTCTTCAATGCCCTATATGAAGGATCCATAGAACACGGAAAACCAGGTTGGGTCGTAGCCTCGAACCTTTGGTGTTCCAAATATAAAACGAGCAAGTGGAGGAAGTGCTTTCTTCCTAGATAATTAAACTAATAGAAATATCACCGAGGACAAGCCTATGAAACAGGAGATGGCTCGCGTCAGCAACGTTCGGAAAATGATGACTTGGTAATCATCGTATTTAAATAATAAAACCCAATTTATATAAAGAGTGCTCTACGTGATGACCTGATCAAGTTAAATTAAAGTCAAACATGCTTTAATCAAAAAGTATTTAATGCAATTAGAAATTATATTAATTATGCCCTAAATCCCATGCCCTTCCTGAATATTAATAGAAAGTATAACATTTGAATTAGAATATATATTCATTTAATTCCTTTATCAACCTTTTTGCAAACAATAAATTAATGTGAATAAATAACTATTATAAATTCAGTAAAGTGGCCGGGAGCATAGGTTAAAAATTGAGCTAATAATTTGTTGTTATTAGCCATTAATAAAATAGCAAAAATTGTACAAATCATTCAACTCGATAATTAATAGAACTGTATCAAAATAGTTCTAGTGGGTAAGAATTACTGTAAAAATAAATATATTATTTAACAAGGCAAATGCAACGAAGGAAATTATTATCGAGTTGAAGTTATTATTGGCATATAATAAAAAATAAACAATATTAATAAATCACACAATAAATATATATATAATATAATAAATGAACCGCCATCGTAAGAAAAGAGAAAGTTAAATATTAAATTTAAAGACTAGAGATTAAGATAGAGAATTACTACATAATTTAAAATAACATTAACAAAAAGACAATTTTACAGTAGATAGCTTAAAGATGTTTTAACTTAAAGTTCAGAACTGGCCAGGTTCAAAAGGAAAGATATTACCATTTCTTCATGGTTGGCTTCTGAATTTCCACAGGGCAGAGTCCAGTTGGATGAAACGTATGCGCGCATTTTGAAAATTATGTGAATAGTATTTTGATGGATTTCTCTAAGGTTTCGGCAGCTTACGATTGGTATATGAATTTTTATATTGCAGCCACATTGAAGATTTTCAGGGGACTTAAGGAACAGTAGTCAGACTCTTGAAGTTAAGCCCCCCCACCATGGTAGAAACACTATTTTACTTCATAATGTAACTGGGCGACTTCTCTAATGAAATATATATAGCTTCTCTTAATGAGGAATAATAGCTGCTTGGAAACTTTTCCTGGGCTCTTTATACTGTATCTGATGCCTTTAGGCTAAATCAATCTTACAAAAAATTTACTAGTTGTTTTTAGATACATTCCTTTGATAAGGCTTTCAAACTCATTAACTTGAATTCATTTTCTAATTAGAAAATGAATTTTTAATATCAGAAAATGATTTTAATTAGGACCGTCCTAACATTTTAAAGACTTATCTATTTCTAATTAATAAAAACTTTAACCATTGTTTTGGAAAGAGAAAATCTGAAAGCTTATCGAAAGAATGTAGCTATTAATCACTAAAAATTTAACATATTATTTAAAAGTAAAATAAACATTCCCGACGCAATGAAACTTTCGAACAATTATATATATTTAAACATTTATAAATATATATACGCACAATCCACGCAGTTATAATATATATAAATTCATGAATAATTCTAACATGAATTTATTAATAGAAATGATTAGTTTAAATCTCAAATGAATTAATTTTAACACACATTTATAATAGTTTTTCTTTAAGGAAACTAGCGTGGACTGAACGCATAAAGCCCCATTGCATCGGAAATTCAAAGTTAGTACAAGGGTTTGAAGTTGGCTACATGTGAAAGATCATGAAGCTAGGATCGAACTTAGATCCGACTGCTTCAATACATACTAATAAAAAATAGTAAAATAAAGATTATTACAATACAAATTAAGTGTCAATTGGTAAAGATTTTAGACATTTATCTTTCCATAATTAAAACTTACTAACAACAACTAATTTATAATAAGATGTCTTGTTAAATTGACTGTGATTAATTGTTTTAAAAAATTTTATGCATTGCTTGAAAATCCTCAGCTATTTGGAAACTTCCATTTTTCCACAAAAATTTTAACATATAAAGAGCATGTAGGTGAATGCATTATTCACTATAACACAAAGCCTGTCTTATTTAGTATATATATATATATATATATATATATATATATATATATATTAATAATTCAAACAAATATATTTAACACAGTATTCAAAATTAAATAATATATTCTTTACCAGAAGTACTTTCAATTGTTTCACTGACAATCTTTTTCAACTGTTAATACAAACGTACAAAAAATAAAAACAGTTGAAAAAGATTGTCAGTGAAACAATTGAAAGTACTTCTGGTAAAGAATATATTATTTAATTTTGAATACTGTGTTAAATATATTTGTTTGAATTATTATTATATAATTTAAAAATACAGACATTTAATGGTTGTAGTTATATATATATATATATATATATATGTGTGTGTGTGTATGGGTGTGACAGAGTGTGTTTGTCCCCTTACAAATTAATTTCAGATTATTTTATGCCTGAATATAAAAATTTTATTGATAAAAAAAAACAGAAATTTAAAAAAAAAAAAAAAAAAAGTACAAACCAGAAGTAACAAATTCTAATCGAAATCCATTTCTAACAATTGACTCATCAGAATATGCCTTAATATAGAGAGAGTTACCAGTAGATGATATTGGAGGTGGTAAATTATCCTCCGAACACCATTTTCCCAGAGATTTTGCTTCACCATTATCACCATCACGAATCTAAAGTATTTCAAGTATTTGCTTGTGTGAGTGTATATATAAAAATATGTATCTAAAGCTTTACAAAATATATAACAAATATAAAATACAATACAATTCAAATTATTTTGCACATTTTTTTAAGAAGACCACCGTAATTATGATTATTATTACTCACAACCAAAGCAGCCATTGGATGTAGGTAATAATAGATGTGGTTATATATTTAGTTACATTTATATTAACAAAAGATATTCTGAATAGTTGTATTTATCAGTGATGGCTTGCGAGTTGTAATCGTGCGGGTACTGCAATTTTTAAAGTAAATAAATATATAGGTAAATTATTTTTATATTTATTCACAAGAAACGTTTTATGGTAAAATAAGCATAATTAAATATTGTTTTAATAGTATTATTAAAAATTACTTAAAAATAAAATCCATACTTATTTTGTTTTGTTCGGAAAGATCAATAACTTTTTCCTGGATGTGGCTATTGAAAAATGTTTTATTTATTGAAATAATTGCAAGCGCATTTAATCTATCCTGATTCATAGCGCTTCTCAGAAATAATTTTATTCTCTTTAATGTTGAAATGCAGCATTCATGCTGTAGTCATGGGAATTGTCAAGATAATTTTTATTAAAATAGCAATTTCTTATAATAGAATCTAAATTATTTTCTTTATAAATTTTAACAAATCAATTAATTTGCAATATGCGTGCATATTGGATTTACTGTAAAATACTTGAAGTTCAGGTTCAAATTTTTTTTATTGATGATGGGATATGCTTTGGTGGTCAATGTTACTTCTTCTGTAGACAATTTGTTTTTAAAACTAGCTAATTTATCCTTATTAAATAATTTAGCTGCCACTAGATGTTTAATGAAAGAATGTCTTTCTTCCATATCAATATATATGCGATCACATACTTTCTTTGACTCAACAATGAGTGTTTTTGAAGAATTCTCACAGTACTTTGAATTTCTTATTTTCAAAATAGCAATTATAAAATTTGCTATATATTAGTGTATTTATAAGACATCAGTTTCACAAGATTGCATTTTTTATAAATTATTTCAACATGTGGATATTTGATGAAACAGCTCCAGACAAAACATGAATTTTTCAGCTTTTTAAGGGTTGCAAATTTTTATAAATTTGTTGACAATGCACATGTTAAAGTTCCATCTTTTTTTTTCTTATATGTTAAAGCATTGATTGGGAAGTGAACCCGGATCAGCTGCTTGGAAGGAAGATTATAGTAGATGAACATGGAATGGTAGAATTCTTGTGCTTATGAAAAATTATTACATGAGGTGACTGTAAAAAAAAAAAAGATAGATATAACCGTAATATTAGAAAAAAAAATTGAATTCCAGGCAACTCTTGCTGCATTTTTCATTATAAAATTGACTTGATGAGCGTTATTATTATAAAATTCTTTAATTTTGGCTTCAATTCTACCTTTTTTACTTTTTATGACATTTGCATCATCAAATGTCTGAGTTATTAGTTTTTGCCTATCACCTTGAAAAATAATATCCAATGCTCTAAAACATATTTGGATAAACCATCTGCAGTTTGATTTTCTGGAATATAGAATCCCCAAAAGCATTCAAATATTTTTTTCATTTATTAAATATCAATAAACAATAATAGTCTGAAAATATTTAGACACATCTGTTGTGACAACAGACATTACAGCTATAAATGGAGCTTCAATCTCCTTTTTTATGTCACTTGATATATTTGAAAAAGACTATTGAGTATTTCATTCTGAATAGTCTCAAAAACATCTTTAGAGATTGTATTTACTTCTAAATGATTTTTTTAATTGGAAATTAAATTGCTTAACATTATTGCGGAATGCCATTATTTGAAATTGGTTTAATTTATAGACAATGTTACAGTTCTTTCAATAACATGTTAACAAACTAATCACCTGGTAAACTTTTAATAATTTATAGCTTCTTTTAATTGCATTAACAAGATCATATACATACTGTAATATCTTGCTGTGAATTTTAAAAAATGCAATTTTTAAAAGAATTTTTTTTTCATTTTTATCATATGTAGTTGCAGTCAAAATTATTATTTTATAAATAGCGATCTGTTGTGCTTAATTGTTCATGCATAAAGTTGTTTTTTATTTTAAACTGTTTATTTTTTGAAAGTTGTTGAGATTAAGATTCTTTATTCACATGTAAGTGAAAAAGTTATTTATATAAACCAAATTATATACGTGAAAAAGTTATTTAAAAAAAAAAGAGAGCAGAGATTGAAATATAGGCAATTATTCTAGCTTTAATATTTGTTTAAAAATATTTGTGTACTGATATGTATTTAAAAGAAAAATATAAGATTTAAACTTAATCAAATTCTATACAAATTAATTATTTAAGTTATATTTTTATTATTTTTTGTTACTATTAAAGTTAATTTTAGAAATATTTGAACACAAAGTGTTTCAAAACAAATGTTCAAGATGTGTGCAAATATGCAAAGTGGATAATAAAAATTGTTAGCATCATGTGGTCTCTAGGGTATAACCATAGTAATTGTGGATGTCATTAATTTTGCAGTGAACAGAGTTGTTAACTCTTAACAATAAAAGCCTAAGAAACACAATAAGAAACTTTCAATCTAATTAGATCATCTTCTTTTAATATAGTTTGAAAAAATGGCAATAATAATAAAATTATTAACCATGATAGTTGGATAAATAAAGCTAGTGTGACAGGCTTGTGAAGCCTTTGTTCCAATTTCCTACATTACTGCTGTGTCTCTGTGGCATGTTAAAACAAAACATAAGCTTAAAATAAAATAAAATCCGATCTAACAGAAAAGAAAATTATTTTTTCTAACCCTAAGCATTGAAGAAGTTATATTTTACAGATATCCTGAGGGAGAATGTTATTACTGTAGCGTTTGTAAAAATAACAGACATGTTTGTACACTCCAAAAAAAACTAGAATTTATTCATAAGGCTGTTTTTAGATCGTGCTCTGATAGCTGAGGAATTTAATTAGTGCATTGACGTAATGGCGATCGACAATTCCTAGAAATATTTGCTAATTACAAATGTTTCTAGATAAGAGACGTTACCTTATTGGTCAGTGCATTGATTGATTATTGCAGTTGTCAGAGAGCGATAAGAAGACTGGGTAACATCTACACAGAATAATATAGAGAGCAGTCACGCAGTTGAGAAGCAGTTTTGAGTAGACATCTGTTTAACACCAGTAGAGATATCTCGCATTAGTGCTGGCGGTTAATGACCAATGTCCAGTGGAAATGTAGTTCATGGGTGTAGCTGAAGGAGACCGCAGTGGAGATATTGAGAGCATTCATTGGAGAGCTTCATTGCAGACCAATTCATTGGAGAGCTTCATTGCAGACCAATTTGTTTGGAGAGCATTCATGGCAGACCAATTTGTTGGAGAGCATTCGTTGCAGACCAATTCAGCGGAAAGATTTCAGACCAATTCGTTGGAGAGCTTCATTGCAGACCAATTCGTTGGAGAGCATTCATTGCAGACCAATTCGTTGGAGAGCTTCGTTGCAGACCGATTTGTTGGAGGGCATTCATTGGAAAAGAACAGCATGGGAATTGTATAACATTATTTGCGAACTGCACAGTATGACTTGCAGATATAACATTGGCACAGTCGTAAGTGTGGATATAACATTGGTGCAGTCGCATTTGAAACCTGGGAGTAGCGAATACATTGAATTACAAGTTTAGCCATAGACGGAGAAACTGAGGCGAAAATGACAATCCCAATTAGTAAAGTTAACAATGGCGGTGAAAGTTTGGAAATAAAACGTTTGTGCAGTTAACATCGGAAGCTGAGTCCACCACCTTGCGCAGTCACCATTGAACGTAACTGTCGAAGAAGTTCGGCAGCAAATTTAATTGAACATTTCTTAGTGAAATAGTAGGAATAGAAAAAAAAAACATCAAGGAATTGCAACAAGGGTTTTTCTGAAGTGGAGGGAGGTGTAGTGTTTGTAAAAATGGCAGACATGTTTGTACACTCCAGAAAAAACTAGAATTTATTCGTAAGGCTGTTTTTAGATCACGCTCTGATAGCTGAGGAATTTAATTAGTGCATTGACATAATGGCGATCGACAATTCCTAGAAATATTTGCTAATTACAAATGTTTCTAGATAAGAGACGTTACCTTATTGGTCAGTGCATTGATTGATTGTTGCAGTTGTCAGAGAGTGATAAGAAGACTGGGTAACATCTACGCAGAATAATATAGAGAGCAGTAAAGAGCAGTCACGCAGTTGAGAAGCAGTTTTGAGTAGATGTCTGTTTAACACCAGTAGAGATATCTTGCGTTAGTGCTGGCAGTTAATGACCAGTGCCCAGTGAAAATGTAGTTCACAGGTGTAGCTGAAGGAGACTGCAGTGGAGATATTGAGAGCATTTGTTGGAGAGCTTCGTTGCAGACCAATTCGTTGGAGAGCTTCGTTGCAGACCAATTCGTTTGGAGAGCATTTGTGGCAGACCAATTCGTTGGAGAGCATTCGTTGCAGACCAATTCAGCAGAGAGATTGCGGACCAATTCGTTGGAGAGCTTTGTTGCAGACTGATTCATTGAAGGGCATTCGTTGGAAAAGAACAGCGTGGGAATTGTATAATGTTATTTGCGGACCGCACAGTATGACTTGCAGATATAACATTGGCACAGTCATAAGTACGGATATAACAATTACACAGGCTAATTAATAGTTTATAAACATTTCCAATAATTCTTAAATTTTACATCTACCTGTAATTGGTTAAACAAGTTTGGAGAACAATAGACTTTTTATCTAGAACTTGTAAAAAATATAACCAAGATGAACATTCTTAAATAATATTTCATTTTTATTTTGTCAACAAGTATCACTTGGGGAACTTATTGAAAATCAGATTCAAAATGAATATTGGATTTTGGATTTTAGATAAAAAAAAAAAAAGAAATAAAGACATCATTTTCATTAATAATAATTTTATTATTAATTGTTGCTATGCATTTTTTTGTAGTTATTCTCCCAAAAGAAACTATTTTTTAAAACAACAAAGATAATATTTAAAAAAATTTTTTTGCTCTATATATAATACATGTTTCAAACATCCCATAAAATAATTTTGGTGTAAATGGTTATGTTACTTAAGGGTTATATAATGTTTTTAAAAATTTATTATCATTATACAATTTAAATTTTATAAATACATCATTCCAGGATAAAAGAAATTTTGTTGATATTTAGTGAATCATTAGAGATACAAATACTAGAAGTAAAGCGTTAGTAAATTTAGTTTATTCCATGAATAATTTGAATAGTGCCTATCATATATTGGCATTATCATACGTGGTAGATATATATTTTTTATTTGTATAAGAGCTGGTAAATTCCTCTTATTACAAACTTGTTTTGTTTAAGAGATGTAAATTCCTCTCACTATGTACTTATTTTGTTTTTGTATTAATGAACAAAAATTAGGAGATAATAAAATTCCTCTTATTATGTTTAATGAGAATGTACCTGAATATATGTAGTAATATATTTATTTTACATTTGCCACTTATTAAATAAGCCATTATTTCTGGTCCTGCATTAGTTTGTTTAGAAACTTCCTAATTTCATATCAATAGATAAGTTCAATGCATTATTAAAAGGAGGTTTTACCTACAAAATACATATAGAAAACATTTTTCTAAATTAGATATTTAGAGTTTATTAGCAAATAATTATAATATTCTTTTTATAACCCTAGATAAGATTCTTTTTCAGTTTATATAAACTACGCTGCACCCATTTCACTTTGGATCTTTTTTATTTTTCTTTAATTCTTTAAAAAGTTGCTGTAACTTTATAAATATGATTGTTATTAATGATAAGATGAAATCACCTAAATATCAATAAAAATGTGTTATTAAGTTTGGCTTTTGTGTATTTTCTTTATAAGGTTGACACTTATTAAATTGCTATTAGATCTTAGAATGATGTTTACATTAAAAAAACTTTAGGATTATTTGTTTACTTATTTTAAATATATTTCAAAATCAATAAAATGCCCCTTTGATTTCAGTGTATATTTATTAGAAATACATACAGATGTAATAAAACAGTCTTTGATGTAAATATGTTTTATCTATTATAAGTTTAGCTAGACCGAAGTGAGAGAATCATTATTATTGATTTATTATTTATAGTTATAGTTTTGGCTTATATTAAATAAAAATAAGTAAGATGTTCATATAAATTAGATAAAAATTGGAAAAGATTAATCATAAAATATGATTTATCTGAAAAATTTTATTTTTCCATAAAAATAAATAAATGAAGAGAATGAATTACTAATGACTTTTCTATAAGTTACAAATTAAAAAAAAATTTCTTTAAAAAAATTAATGAAACAACTTAAAGTAATAATTCTTTTACTAGTCAATGACCATATTTACTTCAAGAAATGGCTAAAAGTTCAGAATTTTATATTACATTAATACATTTATTTTTTTATTAATCTGCGCATATCTTATAACTGATATTATATACACATTTAAACTTATATTAATCTCCCCCCCCTCCAAAAAAAATTGAAACTTATTTAACAAAAACTAATTTTGAGGTCATGTGTGCTTTTTATTAAGAAGGTTCTCCAAAATTATAAAAGCTAACTGAAATTTCTGTGTATAATATATATTGTAAATAAAGATGATTTATTAATTATTGTAAATACATACAGATTATTTCAATGTTTAATTATTTCAATTTATCTACCATCTACATTTGCACTGAGTAAAAATTTGCAATGCAAAATGAACAAAATTATATATAAATAAATCATTTACATGCAATTAGATTGGACATATAAAATATACCCCAATCTAATAAATAATGTACGATGGAACTATGATAAAAAAGGGTTACTGGTAAATAGAGAAAAATAATGAGGACTAACTTGATAGCAGTAAGAAGATACTAGCTGTGTTAAGGCTAATATGATGGAAGTGGTGTGTTTGCTATGTAAGCACACAAAAGAAAATTTAGAGAGTCTGATTCATTTATAAAATAATTATATTATTATATAAAGGCATATTCAATCACCAGAAAAATATATCTAATGGAATCAAGCACATATCACTAGAGGATAAAGTCATAGAGAACTTATTTAATTTAAATGGACTTTCAATTTCTTTTATTTTTTTAAAATTTATTAGTATTGTTTTCCTGATTTGTACTTAAATACCCTCAGGATATAATGGAATGGTTACAGTTAATAACTTATGAATAATTTGTGTACAAATAATTACACTATTATGAGTATAGAATGACTTCACTAAATAATAATATTTAAGAATTTGACATAAATATTACTGCCTCATGAAAAAAGTATGTTTGGAGATGTGGAATATTACATGATCATAAACAAGATATATGAAATGCATTTGAAGGTGTCCAAGCTTTTATGGATTGCAGGGCATGATGTGGTATAGTTGGCAAATAATTATATGACCCCTAAAGACCAGAATAACTTGCATATCAAGTGATAGACAAATTGAATGAGGATTTCACCTTGAGATTATCAAAATGGGTAGTATGACAGACTGAGAAATTGAAAACAATTACCTCACAAGAAATATATTGATTATGATTTAGCATTAAGATATTTAGTGAGAAATTGTGACTTTGGCTGAAAATTAACAATAAATATTACTAGACCAATTTTTCTATATCATACTGAACTTTAATATTCTTGAGCAAATCTGGCATCAACTAAAAATATGCTATTGTTAAAAGTGTCATGCAGGATTTATTATGGATAATGCTTCAGAATTTGTTACCACATATTTTCTCTTACAGTGCAAAAACCAAATTAAAATGCCTCAGATCCCAATAGGAAAAAAATATGTGGAAATGTGTTATTGTTGCAGTAAATCTGGTCATTTGCAAAAAGACTGCAAGCATAAAAATAAAATATGTAAAAACACAGTATTAAAAATAAGTAAACAGACTACAAATCTGTGGGAGGGAGTGTGAGTAATATTATCAATATAAAGCAGATTAATGATAATGAAACAGGCCACATATTACTGGATGTGGATATTAGTAACAAAATACAACAATGGAGGTGGATGGCAGAGTAGGCCTACTGTTGATATTTTATAAAAACTGGTTGAAAATCAGAGAAAGTTATAAAAGTGGTCTGCTATTATTGCTACAGATACTAATAGACAGTTATTTTTTGCCACAATGAAATTTCATCAGTATGTCTAGGGAAAAAAATTTCAAATCTGCTGAAACATTATCCACTAATAAAAATATTTGACAGTGGGGAAAAATCCTGAACACATAAGTTATCATATGTTATGCTGCATCAAAATTTTATTGTGTTATGATTGCAAATTACTTTATAATCTGGGAAGAGAATTCAGACATACTGATGCTTTATTAAATTTACCTGCCAGCAAAATCAATTATATAGATATGATGAACTCTGCATTACTTAATAATTCTGTAATTTCTGAATTGACTAAACCAGGACAAGATTTATATTCAGTTTTTAAAGTAAATAAAATATGGTTGACTAAAACCTTGCCCCATTGGAGTTGTCAAGCCTATTAAAAATGTATGAGATAGTATAATCATTGTACAACAGTTGTGTGTTAATGATGGAAGCTAGTGTCAACAAAAGGCTTGGATCACATTCTTGGTCATAAAATCATCCTGGAATTACACATATAAAAGCTTTAACTTGACCATATGTTTGGTATCCAAATGGTGAAATATAGTTGATGTTAATAAAATGAACAGGTTGTCAAAAAACTGCCAAATTGCCACCTCAAAAAGTTGAAACTTGTATTAAGTTTATAATCTCTTGGACATGCCTACATTTAGATCATATGCATCAATGTATGTTATGTAATATTATTATTAGTCGACTCATTCTTTTGCTGGATGAAATACAGAATAATGCAAGTGCATCATGTACCATTAAAATGCTTGAATTATTTTCTATACATGGTTATGAGATGATTGGAATGGGTTTCAATTTTAGAAAATTGAAGAGTACTTAAAAAAATAAAGAAATAAAGCACTCCTCTTCATCATTCTGAAAATAATGGAATAGCTGAGAAATTTGTTTAACATTCAAAGTATACTTTCAAAAAACATTTTATGGTTGTACTAAAAGCACTAGTTGATGCTATTTTAATTAACATTTGACTGGCAAAATTATTAATGCACCTATCAATTTCACATTCACCTCAATAAGCTATTGCCAACTACTATTGAAATAATAAGTTTTGAATATGAAAAATTCAAAATCTGAGTAAGTGTATGGATATACAACATTCTGAAAAATAAATGGTTGCTAGAAGAGATACTGTGAATTTTATTATGGTTATGACTAATAATATTAGAGAACAATCAAAACAAAACAACACTCTCCATATGGTAGTGCCTTTTGTGCTAACAAGAGCAATCAATGGATGCCAGGAGGTGGTGCATAAACCCCTTTCTACCCCCCCCTCCCTCCCCCCACGGTGGTTGGGGTGGGGTTTCATCAGGGAGGAGGGTGGTGGGTACTTTTGGTTTAACCCCCTCCCCCCCCCCCTTTTAATTCTATACTAAAAAATAAAATAGAAATAAATTTAACTATTTTTTTTTCTCCCCCCACCATATTAATTTTGGCTTCTCCCCCCCTTCATTTTTGGTTTTTTTCCATCCCCTTTAATATTAGAGAACTAAAAATAATTAAGAAATTATGTAAATCATCTATGTTCTCCTTTAAATGACTTATCAGTAGACATTTATGATAAAAATGTGTCAATGGATGAGAAAAATTAATTATAATAATGTAGAAAAAATATACTTCATCAGTTGATTAGATCAGCAGTTAAGATCAAATAAATAATCACATTATAGATCATAAAAATGATAAAGAACAAACTATAGCTACTTTAATGGAGAAAAAAGATTTTTTCAAAACTTCATGCCTATTTAGATCATCTTTTAGACTTAAGGATTGATTATATATACCATTTAGAGCAGAAATTTTTAGAGAGAGGATATATATATATATACCTAAAATAATAATAACATGAAATCATCATTTACCCGTGAATATATATATATATATATATATATATATATATATATTGTCAATAAAGATTATTTATTAATTATTTTAACCACTCAAAAAAATCTACATATACACCCAGTCAAGATTAGCAAATCAAAATACGCAAAGTTGTATGTAAATTGATCATTTACATACAATTATATTAGCATATGAAACATCTCCATTCTAATAAATGATTTACAATTGAGTCATGCTAAGAAAGGGTTATTGATAAAACAATAAAAAACTGAGGATCAATTCGATCAATAGCAGTAAAAAACCTTTGCTGTTCTAAAGCTAAAATAATTCTTGAATGATGTGGGTGTAATGTAAAATACACAAAAGAAACTTTCAGAGAGTCAGACTCTTTGACAGAAATAATTGTAAAGACATAATAATTTTTTTAAAAATAAAATTTATTGGTCAATTAGAAATACAATATGAATACAATGTTTTTTACGGTTATTCAGTATTGCTGTCTATGGTTAATCTTGTGTTTAACCCTCCAGCAATATCTGGTTGAGCTTGAGGCTGAAAGGATTTTTTCTTAATTGAGAGTTCTTGGTTTTTTGGGGGTGGAATGTTCAAGTTTTAGGCAACTGGTAAACTGCCCAGATATCATTAAATATTCCCATTGGAGCTACTATTTGGTCTCTTGTCTTAATTTTCTTTATGATCTTACACAATGTAGAGATTAAATCACAGTTATTATTTTTGAAGATTAATTGACATCATAATAACCAGATGGCAAAAGTGAAAAAATTGTGATCCTGGTTATAAGGAAGTGTCATTTTATTATAGTGGTTTTAATTGAAAAAATTTCCTTAGGATTAACTTTTGTAAAAGCTGTGATGAATTTTTTAATAGGGTTCAAATATTGGCATGTATGAAGGTCTCTTCTTCATGTTTGCAAAGTTGACATATAAAATCAATTTTGGTTAAACCCTCTGCATAACCAGAAAATGATTTGTTGGCAGTGCACCAAGATTATTAAAAGTCCAAATGTTTGGACTTCATGTGCCAATATTGTGTAGGCTTTTTAACATAGTCCCACATAGTGTTGAGCCATTTATTTTTAAATGGTGGAGGAGTGTTCATAGGGTTCACTAGGGGGGAATTGATTGTTTGGAAGCATATAATTTAAGGATTGTATCATGTTAATTGTTTTCTGTAAATAATAGGTAGAGACTGAGTGAGGGCCAAGCCATTAAGCTCTTTAGACCTATGAACTTTGTGCAAGCTTATCACTATTGTTTTACCCCTCCACATTAGCCTTGACAATATGGGGATTTATTTTATTCTGGAAGCTTTTGGTGGGATGAAAGGCAGATAAGTAATAATTTATACATGGTAAAACTAACATGTTTAAAAGGGAGGTTTTCCCTGGAAGGAACAGGTATATTCTAGAGAGGTTCCACTAATTTCTTAGTAGAGATAAGAATTGACTTTTGAAGATCATAGTAGAAAGTGACTTGAAAAAAGTTGAACCCAAGAAATTTCTGGGTTCTGCTATAAAAGGAGAGGAAACATTTTTCCCCAAACAGATGTTCCAGCTTGCTGATTTTTGTGGATTGAGCTTCAACCCATAAATATGTGAGTAATTTGTGATGATTTTTTACAGTGATGCAGGGTCTTCCTTCCCTGGGAGGAAGATGACCATTTCATCTATGCAGGAAATATGATGGACTTCCTCTCCTAGAGCTAGGACAAAATTTTCAGGTATTTTTAGTTCTATCTGCCTTAATAGAGGATTTAAGTAAGCAATAAAAAAGAGGGAACTAAGGGTGATCCCTGGGGGATAGATGAGGTCCAAAACCTGTCAAAAGTCATCCATTTAGTGATATATGAAAATATATCTATTGAGAATTAAATTTCCAATGATTCTAATATGTACATCTTGAAACAAGTATTCATGAAGAGTCTGGAGAAGAATAGAGGGCTTAACATTTAAATGCTGAGGAAATATCTAATTGAACCACAATTGGCCTGGATTTTCTGAAGTTTCTGGCATGTTCCATAAGTAGTAAGAATCTAGATATTGCTTATTTGTTGAGGTTCCATTCATTGTAAATTGGGAAGTGAAAATGTTTTGGGAGTATTTGATCTTTTATTTTATATTTTACTATTGATTCTATTGTTTTAATTGAAAGGGGAATAATGGAAATGGCAGCAAATTGGTTAGTTCAGATGGGATTATTTTTTGAGGAAGGGAACCAATGAAATAGAGTATAGATCATTGACATTGCAGAAATCTCCAGCTACAACATTGATCACTCCAAGAATTATTGGAGCAGTAGAATAACCTAGATGTATAAGGACAAACATTGGAATACCGTGCAGACCAGGGTATATATGCTCTGGAAACAATTTTAATTTGTCAAGAATTAATTTTTCAGTGATACCAAGCTCAGTGGTATACATTTGAGTGTTTCATATTTGTCCAATTTCAAATTTGGTATTTTGAAATTTCTTTTTAAAAAATTGATGAATTTTTGTAATCATTATTAGACCTGCATAGCATTCCTGGTCAATGGTAATCATAGATGGTGTAGAACATTTTTTCCAGCACCAATAGCCCATTGTAAATAATTCCATGCCCAATTGTGTTGATTGGTTAGGTAGATCCTGGCCCTCTTAGTTTGCTATATATTTCCCAAGGGCCCTCTGTCTATCACAGCATTGGGTTTTAAGAATCATGATTGTTTGAATGTTTCTAACTTGTAGATGCAGGTTGGAGAGATGTTGCCCTATGTCATCAAGTTCTTGGAGGAATTTATTTGGGCCTGAGGTCTTTCTGGTATAGTCTGGATAGACAAGAACCATGCTTCAATGAGTGGTTGAGAAAGTATGTCTACTTTGTTGAATAAGATGGAAGAGTTCTGAAAAAAATGATTCAGTTGTGTTCACTTTATTGAGCATCCTAATTGTATGTCAGTGATTTATTTGTGTTGGGTATCTGCTATTGAAGTCAAGTTTTATTTCTTTTTATTGTCAGGTGGTCTGAAAAGACTACTAGGGTTAAATGGACTTCAATTGAGTGATGTAGTTCAGATGTATAATACATGAGATCAATGAGAGTTCTTGTGCATTTTGTATAAAATGAGAAAAAATTTGGTGGAAAGAAGTCTTCTCCACATAACATTACATTGTTGATAAGATGGAGGTAATTGTCATTACATTCAGTATATGCCATATTGAAGTCCCCCAAAGAAAATAGTGGGGGAAGAATTAAGTAAAGCATGGAGTTGATTATGTGAATAATGTTGAGTATAAAATTTACTGAATTTCTTACATGGCTATGGGTCAACATTATTTCACATAATCAACTCCATGCTTGCAATTCTTCCCCCGCACTATTTTCTTTGGGGCACTTTTTGTGCAGCATATATTTTTTTTAATTCCATCTCAACAATCTTCGATATTATGTGGAGAGGCTTTCCATAGATTTTTTTCATATTTATGCAAAATGCATGGAAAACTATAAAATTTGTTTCATGTATTATACATCTGAACGTGAGCCCCGATTCCACCACCCAACCTGAGTTGAATTTTCAGACCACTGTGTCTTTCAAAAGAAGTAAAACGATGACTTTTTTGTGAACTCTTCAAAATTTTATTCAGCAAAAGTAGACATACTTTCTCAACCAGTAAATTGAGAGCATGGTTCTTGTTTGACCGAAACTACTAAAAGAAAGACATAAATTTAAGCCATCACTCAAGAACTTTGATGACATAGGAGCAACATCTCTCCAACCTGCATCTCAAAGTTATAAACATTCAAAAAAACAATCATGATTCTTAAAACCCAATGCTATGATTGACAAAGAACCACCTAAGAAATATATAGCAAACTAGATAGGGCCAGGATCTATTGGTAACCTGTGGGAGCAATTCCCCCGGAAGTATTTACAAATGGAATTATTGGTGCTGAAAAAATGTTCTACACCGAGTATGATTACCATTGACCAGGAATGCTATGCAGAATCTAATAATGATTACAAAAAATTCATCAATTTAACCTACCAAAATGCCAAATTTGAAATTGAACAAATATGAAACACTCAAATGAACACTGCTGAGCTTGCCATCCTTGAAAAATTAATTCTTGACTTTTACAAACGTATTTCAGAGCATATATAACCACTGCCGCGATATTCCAATGTTTGTCCTTATACATCTAGATTATTCTACTGCTCCAATAATTTTAGTGTGATCAATGTTGTAACTGGAAGATTTCTCACTGTACGTGATATACACTCTATTTCGTGGTTCAACTCCTCAAGCCCGCCGTTTACATTATTTCCCTTTCATTAAAACAATAGAATCAATAGTAAACTTTGCAAAATAAAAGATCAAGAACTCCCAAAGACATTTTCACTTCCCAATTTACAATGAATTAGGTTCTCAACAAATAAGCAATATCTCTAGATTCTTGCCTAATTAGCACAAGAAAACTTCAGGAAATTCAGATAGAGTGTGGTTCAATTAGATATATCAATAAACTAAAATGTTAAAGCCCTCTGTTCTTCTCGAACTCTTCATGAATACTTGTTTCAAGATGTACATATTAGAAGATCAATTGGAAATTTAATTCTCAATAGAAATATTTTCATGTATCCTCGCTAGATGGATGACTTTTGTTGGGTTTTGGACCTCATCTACCTTTTTGAGGATGATCGCCTGCTATTCCCTCAATTTGTGCTTGAGTAAATCCTCTATTAAGGCGAGATAAAATTGAAAAATACCTGTTAAAATGTACTAGCTCTAGGAGAGGAAGTCGGTCATATTTCATGAAAAGATGGAATGAGTCATCTTCCTCCCGGGAAAGATAGACCCTGCCCCGCTAGCAAAAGATCATCACAAATTACACTCACGCATATTACGGGTTTGAAGCTCCAAAATCCCGCAAAAGAACATGTTTGAGAAAAAAACCTCTCCATTTATAGCAGAACCCAGAATTTCTTAGGTTCAACTTTTTTCAAGTCACTTTCTGCAATGATCTTCGAAAATTCAGATCTTATCTCTACTAAGAAAATTAGTGGAACCTCTCTAGAATATACCAATTCCTTCAAGAAAACACTTCCTTTAAACATGTTGAGTTTTACCCGTATAAATTAATACTTATCTGCGCTAAATCCCGCCAAAGCTTCAGGGTAAAAATGTCCCCATGTGTCAAGGCTGGAGGAAATTGAAATAAAATTAATAGTGATAAGCTGCACAAAGTTCATAGGTCTAAAGAGCTAATTGTTTACATAAGTCAATTCTACCTACAATGTTACGAAACAATTAACATGATACAATCAGCAAATTACTGCCCCAAAGAACAATTCCCCCAAGTGGGCCACCTACATGGCCTCACTTACCATACAAAAATAAAATGGCTCAACAACTATGTGGGATTATGTTTGAAAGCCTACCCAATATTGGCTATGAGTCCAGACGATTTTGGACTTTCACTAATCTCAGATTGCCGCCTTAACAAATATTTTTAAGCAAATTATGTAGAGGATTTAAGGTAAAATTAGATTTGATGCTGTCAACTACCTAGTAATTAGAAGAGACCTTCCCTCCCCTATTTGAACCCTATTTGAAAATTCATCACCCTTTTTACAAAAGTTACAAGGAAATTTTTCAATTAAAACCACTATAATAAAATGACACTTCAATTATAACCAGGATCGCAATTTTTTCACTTTTGCCATCTGAACATTTATGATGTCAATTAATCTTCAAAAATAATAAGCTGTGATTTAATCTCTACATTGTGTAAAGATCATAAAAATTAAGACAAAGAGACAAATAGTAACTCCCAATGGGAATATTTAGTGATATCTAGGGCGGTTACCAAAGGTTGCTAAAGCGGAGCATTCCGCCGCAAAACCAGGAGCCTCTCAGTGGGAAAGGGCTCGGCGCCGACTCAAGCTCAACGAAATTATTTGCTGGAGGAGTGCAAACACAGGATTAACCATAGACAGCATTACTGAATAACCAAGTTAAAACATTATATTCATATTGTAAAAATGATTGACCAATAAAATTTTATTTTAAGAAAAATTATTATGATCTTTTCAGGTATTTCTGTCAAAAGTCTGACTCTCTGAAAGTTTCTTTTTTATTGTATTTTTACATTACACCCAGCATCATTCAAGAATTATTTTAACTTTAGAACGGTAAGGTTTATTGCTATTGATCGAATTGATTCCCCCCCCTATTGTTTTATCAATTTGTAAATCATTTATTAGAATGTGAGATGTTTCATAATATTTGTATAATTGTATGTAGATGATCAATTTTATACAACATTTTTCTGTTTGCTAATAATGACTGGGTGTATGTATGGATTTTTAATTTTAAAGTTAAAAATAATTAAATAAATAATCTTTATTGACAATATATATATATATGTATATATAAATATATATATATATTTCAACGGGTGGGAAATGATTTCGTGTTGGTATTATTATTTGGGTATATATATATATATCACTATATATAAAAAATTTCTGCTCTAAATTGAAGTATCTGTTCAATCCTTAGAATCTAAGGACATGATCTAAATAGGCATGAAGATTTTGAAAAATCTTTTTCTCCCCCCCCCACTATAATAATGATTATTTTTTTTTTTGGTCTAATCAGCTGATGAAGTATATTTTTCTACATTATTATAATTAATTTTCTCATCCATTGACATTTTTTATCATAAATGGTATCTACTGATAAGTCATTTAAAGGACAACATAAGCATGATTTACATAATTTCTTAATTATTTTTAGTTCTCTAATAT